>JAQJVK010000133.1:0-50000 GCA_035578135.1 Flexamia atlantica | reverse complement strand
GTGCCAAAAGTGTGGTTGGGACATGTGGTCCGATGGGCGCAGCCATTTTGGATCGAAAAACGCGCGAAAGTTCAGAACACATGGTCACACGGGGCGCTGCCATGACGCCAAAAGCGTACCAAAACACACGTGGTCGAAAAGAGTTAGGTTAGAACACGTGGTCACATGGGTGCTGGCAAAAGAAATAATCAGATTGACCTTTTTGACCCTCCAGAGATAAATATGCCAATCAAAGACACTTATACACAATAATAACTAAGACCGGACAACAGCGTCTTGGTCGTGTGGTCAGTGCGAAAGCACACCAACTCGGAGACCGGGGTTCGAATCCCGGCAACAGCGGTAACATTTTTATAACACCATCTGGTAGCGAACAATCAAACTACACATTCCCACGTGGACGCCGCCATCTTGATGACGTCTACAGCCCGGAGAAAAGGCGGTAAAATTCAAAAAGCGCGCCAAAACACACGTGGTCGGAAAAAGTTAGGTTAGAACACGTGCTCTCGTGGGCGCCGCCATCTTGATGACGTCAAATACCCGCCAAAACACACGTGGACGCCGCCATCTTGATGACGTCACCGATCACGTGGTCAATCACGTGAAAGGTCAAGCTCAAGGTCTTGATGACGTCAAATTCCCGCCAAAACACACGTGGGCGCCGCCATCTTGATGACGTCACCGATCACGTGGTCGGTCACGTGGATGACGTCACCGATCACGTGGTCAATCACGTGATCAAGCTCAAGGTAATTTTGTGCCAAAGTGCCAGCAGGACTACTATTACAAACTACATATATTATTTCTGAATTGTAACATATATGTTGTAGAGATGATTTATGCCAATTTTCAACCCTCTACGTATAATATTAAATCTCCTGGAGCTGAAAAACCTTGGTAAAATTCCTAAAATTAAAATTTCTAGCGCTATCTAAGGGTGAAGGAGACGAGATGGGGCAAAAAGTCACAGGACCAAAGTTGTAGATCGTGAAAAATCCGTGGGACGTGGTGCAGTCCGTTTTTCGATAGGACCTCCTAGTTTAGCCGCTACAGCCAAAAAACGAAAAGTACTTTTTTCGTAATTAAAATTTTCCCCCCTTTTCGGGGGGGTTGGGGGTGGAAAGTTTTAATTTTCAGAATTTTCCCTGTGGTTTTACCACCCAAGGTGTATTCCTGCCAAATTTCAAGTTTCTAGCTCATCGGGAAGTCTATTAGAATTTGTATCCCTGAGTGAGTGAGTGAGTCAGTTACACATGCGGTTGTATATATTTTAGATAATAATAATAGTATATATTGTATATTGTATATATTTAATATCTTCTATATATATACAACCGCATGTGTAACTGATAATAGGGGATACGAATTCTAATCAACTTCCCGATAAGCTGGAAACTTGAAACTTTTGCACTAACATTCCTTTGATGGTCAAACCCCAGGAAAAATTGTCAAACGTTGTAATTTCTTATTCAACACTCACCAAATCATCTTCAAAATTTATCATTGAACTTATGGAACTTTAAAAAGTAAACAAGAAAAATCTAAACACGCAGAATAATTTCTTTGACATTCGCGACTATTGTCAGCTGTAAAAACAAAATATAAAGATCGATAAAATACAAAAAGTCACAGGACCAAAGTTGTAGATCGTGAAAAATCCGTGGCACGTGGTGCAGTCCGTTTTTCGATAGGACCTGTAGTTTAGCCGCTACAGCCAAAAAACGAAAAGTACTTTTTTCGTAATTAAAATTTTCCCCCCTTTTCCCCCTTTTCGGGGGGGTTGGGGGTGGAAAGTTTTAATTTTCAGAATTTTCCCTGTGGTTTTACCACCCAAGGTGTATTCCTGCCAAATTTCAAGTTTCTAGCTCATCGGGAAGTCTATTAGAATTTGTATCCCTGAGTGAGTGAATGAGTCAGTTACACATGCGGTTGTATATATTTGGAAAAATCCTTTGGGATCGATCGGCCACTTAGCCGCAAACGCCCTGGTGACCACCGCCGCGAACGCCCTGGTGGAGTTCGTTCGCGGATTTTAAACGGTGCTGCGAGGCTCAGTTCCTTCCAACGGGCTATCACCACAGCCTCGACGAGGAGATTCGGAAGCGAACTCAGGGTGACCACGAGCCGATCCGCAGCTACGTGGTAGCGATCTCAACCCTGATTCGCCGGAGTGGAACCTTCTCGGAGCAAGGGAAGCTCGACCTCATATATTGCAATATGAGGCCCGAGTACAAACTGATGGTCCGGCGATCCGACTTTACCACGGTCGAAGAGTTGATGGCGAGGGCCGAAGACTACGAGGCCTACATGCGTAGCCGCCAAATCTTCCGCCCTCAACCGTCGCCATCCGTCGCTCTCGTTCCGGAGACCGCGTACCAAGCCTCCAAGCGCAAGACCGACACATACGATAGCACGGCCGTCGATAAATGGAGCCATGGGAACAAGGCTAAACCCGAGGTGGAAGTTAGACGTCAGTCTAACGCAACCTCAGGGTGGGGCCGTAACCAGCAGTCCGACGCTGGTGAGCGCCCAGCGCGCCGCTCTTCTCCGCCACGGGAGAAAAACGATCCGGGTCTACACAAGCTGCCAGATCCCCGGCACGCAGCCCAGACAGTAGCGGTCCAATCTGCTGGAACTACGAAGAGGCAGGGCATCTGTTCCGTGACTGCCGTAAACCGAAGGTACTTCGGTGCTTTCGGTGCAAACGGGAGGGTGTGTCAACCCGCCGGTGCCGCTGCAGGTCGGGAAACGGAAGCCGACGACCGACCTTTCGTGGACGTTTCCCTCTCCGGCACGGTATTCAGAGCCCTCGTCGATACCGGTTCTGCCGTTAACCTGATTGGGGATCAGGTGGTGCAGCACTTAAGTGCACACGGCATCGTACCACACGAGAGGAAGGTGGACCCGAGGATGGCTAATGGTGCCAGCTCCCACGTGACGGATCAGTACTGCATCGAAGGCGTAATCGCCGGGCAATATCTGACGTGGGACGCACTTTACGTTCCTGGCCTCACGACGGACATGGTGTTGGGCATGGGGTGTATTACGGATGTCAACCTCATCCAATTCCATCCGGAGGTCGAACGTTGCTCGGGGCTAGACGAAGAGCCCTTTCGAGCGGTGAGTGCCCTGAGCACGTTAACCGCTGACGAGGACACGAGGCTTGCTGAGTTCCTTGGACACGAGTTGCCGTTGTTAGACGCTGTGTAGGGACGAACTACGTTGGCCGAGCACACGATTCGCTTGAAGGAAAACGTAGTCCCGATTAAACAGCGGTATTATCCGGGGAACCCCGCCATGCAAGCCATTCTACGATCTGACGAGTAGTCGTTGACCCCTAGCGCCGTAACCCCCTCAAGTATGAGTCCTTTTTTACTGTCTTTTTGTCGAAGTGGGTAGGGGGTGTAAGGTTCCTTTTTGTAGGGGGAGGGGGGGTAAAAGTAAACGACTAAGCTGGTAAACAAACGCTACTCGACTCACCCGTACGTCTGGGCCACCTCAGGCCTAGGTTAACCTAGACTAGTAGGAGCCTAGGCCTAGTGCGACCCCGATACGCACAACACTGAATTACCACTTTACGAAATATCCAGGGCAATAACTCATTTACCAAATCACTGTACGCCATAAAACCACTTTAATTACGATGACAATGACAGTTATAAATTACAATAGACCATTAAACACTTTGTTTTGTCTTGCATCACCCCAACATAACCTCGTAGCGTTTGTTGACAATCATTGAGGGTAGCCATCTTGAGGCTTCTTTTCTCCGACTGGCTACCCAGCGATCAGCTGTTTCTTACGTCACGGGGTGAACAGCTGATCACCCCTACTTTGGGAAATCCAGTAAGGGAGAGGACCCGGACAGGGCTCCTCGTGGCGGTTATTCGTTGACCAGCCGCCGAGACGTTCACGACTCGAGACACGACGCTCGACTCGACGACGGTCAAACACGATACGGAGGTACGATTCCCTCGTTATTTACGTTTCGTTGCTTAACGTTTAACGTTACTAACACGTTTATCGACCCGACTCACGGGAATTTTCCGATAGAGACGAAATTACGGACTTTTAGACGAATTTACGTCATCACGAACCTGTCCGAGGTTGTCGTGGGCGGTCTTTCTTGAATAGTCGTATAGCTTAATTCACGTTCTTGTTAGGCCTAGCCTTTCTCACCTTTACGAAAATATGGTAGCCTTGAATACTAGCATAGCCGCCTCTAACGAAGGCCGCGGCATTCGAAGTGGCAACGCCGCGCTGCCGCTGGAGCGGTTGACTACTCTACGCTTGCCCCGGGCGCCGTAATGCTGACAACCTCGAGGTTTTCAATTTGTTAAAGTGATTAAATACTTAATTAGTTATTTTATTGTGCACATTTCATTTGATCTTCTAAAGATGGAAGCGAGGGAATCAATATTAACGCATTTTATAATTCCTTTAAGCCATTTAGTACGGTGACCAAATAACATTTCATAATAAACCATTTTCGTTAGTAAAATCAGTTAAACTAACTATATTAAATCTAAGTAGGAATGACAATATTTCCACAATTATTATGAAAGCTCATTTTCTCGTTTCTCACTTTTGTGCCAATTGTTTAATAAAATGTATGCCATTGTAAGGACAATATTCGAAACCAAGTCCTTAACTTTTACTTAACTTTTTTTAACATCAGAAGAAATCCTCAACAAGCTCAATTTCCGGACAAAATTTTTGTCTGTACCATAAAAAACAAATTTCATAGTCATGCGAATCTAAAATCTGGACAATCCCAACAACATGTTTACACATTGAAAAAAATCAGAAGGTACTGCAAGACTGCCCCTGTTAATTTCATAAATCATTGGGATTTTCATTTTTCTTAGTAAGTTTAAGCTTACGTCGAATTTTTTTTTCGGCAATGCTTAAATGCAATATATCAACGAGCATAGATTAAACCTGATTCATCATACTGGATTTCTCAACATACTCTTTTCTAGGATATCATAAAATTAATGTATCCTCAAGAATAACTAAATTTTGATTTAAAATTTCCCCTGAAGAAAGGCTATCTTTGCCATAATCAATGGATACCATCACTTCTTTATAAAACCTAATTTCCCCGTACCTAGTGGAATGTACCAAGCTCACTTTCTAAGCATATTTTCTTCTCGGCTTCCTTCACTTGTCTAGCTGAAATATTATAACTCCCCCCAGTTTACTGTCGGTATTGACCAAATCTGGATTCTAACTGATCCGTCTGAAATTTAACAGTTAACAGTAGTTAATATATATGAAGTTTTGGTGTAGTTTCCAAACCTAAACTTGATTAATGCCTACAATTTTAATTAATTGTAATCTCCCGTAAAACGTAAGTCCAAGTACTGTAGTTTCATAGAGTGATAGAGTGCACCGTATGGCTTATCTGTTAAGAATTTTCTTTCTGGATTTGGTTTATCTTTTGTTTTCCAAATTGATAGCCACATAAGGAAAACTTGCAAAAATACTAACTTTTTATCCACTAAACTTGTGAAAGGGTTTGAAGGTGAATACGTTTAAAAACATAAGTTAGGCCTAGAGGCGTTTATCATTAATAATTGAGCTTGACATTTAAAATTTGGAACAACACAAGTTTTCGGCATCGCCGTCTGTCACTGTAGTGGTCATACACTAAATAACAAACGAATTGTTCGCACAAAAAAGCGTTTAAACAAGAGCAAGCTCGCTAATCCCCATGCAAATACAGTGGAGTGGCGGGAAATGCTAGGCACCCAGCGCGGCGTTGCCAGTTCTCCCTCGCCACGGCCTTCATTAGAGGCGGCTATGATACTAGACGATTTAGTCGCATTTACTCAGTGCAGTAACTTAATTTTTCGTCTACTCCGTACTTGCACTCACGTCGCGACAAGTCACGGGGCACGTGCTACGCCACGGCAACCCAATTAATAAACTATTAATTGGGTGACGCACTGAGCGGTTACGAACAACGTTCGGTTAGGCCTTACGCCTACGAATAAACCCCGGAACGATTTAATTATATTTTTCACGATTTCCGTGAAGAGTCACGGGTCACGCTACGGCTTTAAGCCTAGCCCGTGGTAAACCCAAAACGGTTGGGTGGAGCCTCTTGTTCATTGTAACCCTTTAGCAAACGAGGGTGTGAGCAGGGGCTAACGTTCGAGCGATTCTTCGCGCGACTTAGACGTTCCGTATCTCTAGGCAAAATTATTCACTTTCACGAGGGCGAGGATGAAGCAACTCGTTCGTTGAACTGTATCGTTGCATCCGGTTGCTCTGAGCCCTGAGTAAAGTAGTTGCGAGAGTTGCCCCACGATTATTTTTCCGAAATTAATTATAACGAACCCTGGAATTAGCTCCTTCTGAGCGGTTCCGAGGCATTCTCACGGTGACGGATTTCTCGGGGTAGGAGATCACGTGGGTATTTCCTTTGACCCCGGAAAATTACGTCACAGTTTGATGAATTAAAATCGGACATAATTACTTTAAGTGTACAAAAAATGAGATAGGATGAATTAAACATTATCAATATTTCAAGTTATTAAACAGAGAAATTTAGGACAGGGAGTAATTCTAGTCCAGGAAAACATGCTCAGTGGGGTAACGCTTTTTCACCTATAGGAAAACGAACAACATTCATGAAATAGTGACAAAATTCCCATTAATTTGACACCTTAAGAGGAGGTTGGATAGACGGGTGCTGCTAATAGAATGATGCGGCGAAGCTTGAAACTAGATTGCTCCGCCGTATATAATGCACGAAATAGTGCCGTTTGCCGTGTGTTGAATGGCTAATTTTCATCACAAGTCAGCTGATCGCTAGCAATTCCCTCAAATCAGCGAGAAGAAGCTCAAATTTACCTTGAATTTTCGCTTGACATGCTTTTTGGTATGCAAGAATTTGTCGTTGTTATTAATTAGATAATTTCGAAAACCGAATATTAGAAATCTTAATTAAATTATCTACCGGATGTAGGAAGCCGATTTTCGTTAAATTTGATAAATGACGTAAAAATCACAATCAAAAGTTATTTTTTCAACTTTACAAAAAATGGCTAGTTTATGTGAAAATGTAATTCCTAGGTCCGGTAGAGTTTAAAAAGAGCTTTAATTTGACATATAAACTTTAGTTTTCCGTCAATAAATAAACGAGAAATCCCGCATACCAATTGACATTGGTTCTTATGGAGTATAAATCCAATATGGCCGCCAACTCCAACCTCCTCTTAATCATAAAAAAGGTGCAAAGTACAGGTCTTGGTGAGCTCATAAAAACGTTCTTTTCAAAGGAACTATAACAAATATGTGGTTACTACACCCTTTTTGAGAGCTCGCCCACACCTTTGTTTTAGGCCAATTTTTGTGATTTGAGATTTAAATTACTGGAAATTTTGTCAATATTTCCTGAATGCTGTTCATTTCCCTTTAGGTGAAAAAGCGTTGCCCCACTGGGCATGTATGTTACACACACACTTACATGTATTTCTTATGGAAGGGATATTTGTTTAAAAATTAATTAAATTAGTGCTTACCTTGAAAATGTTTAGACCAAAATAGACATATTAAATACATTTCTTATGCAGGGCCGCGACAAGGGATTTTTCTGGGACATGCGAGGGCCTACATTGGCGCCCCTTTTACTTGTAAGTACTATCAGTTAGGGCCTACTCTCCCCAGCTATAATTTGCGAAAAGAATAATATTTTGAAAGTAATGTGCCGAATTTTATTTATTACATATTTAAAGGTTTGTGTACAGTAACTTATAGTGGATACATTAAGTCAAATAAAATTATCTCAGTTTAAACAGGCACACCTCTAGTAGGGCTTTTCTAACTTCAACTTAAAAACATGATTTTTAAATCAGACCATTATAAGAAAAATTTACTAAACTGTTAAAAATGATACTGTTGTTTGTCGTTCGGGGGATAGTATTGAAATTGAGTTTTTCGTACTTTTTCAGTTTCCAGGTCTTAATTTTGAAATTTCTTTTGCAAATGAAATTGCTAATTTCATTCCATTTCAAAGGTCTTGGCTAAGACGAGACTCTGGTAAAAACAGAACTCATTTACGTCACACATCCATTTAAAATTTACAGCCATTATGTTTTAATAATACAGCACCTACAATTCTCAAACCCAAAAATTTACACTTTGAATTATTTTAATACATTAATAACTCCACGGACGCGGGTAAACTGTCACCAAATTGAAAGTTTTATAAGTAGAACAAAGACCCCGGCGTGCTCCAACAAAAAAAGCATTTTGCTCTTTGGATAGTTTGAAACGGATCCACGGGCGCCGGTAAACACCTCCTAAACTCACATTACGCACGTTGACTAATTTTAAAAGGGCTCCGGTTGTTGGTAAACGCTCCAAAACTCATGTTTAGAACGTTGAAAGATTTGTAAATGCTCTCCGGTTGCCAACAAAAGTCGCCAAATTAGATAATTAACACTTTAAATCATTTAATAATGCTCTGCAAGTGCCGGTAAATGACATCTAAAGTAAATTTTGGCTAGTTGTGCAATTTTAAAAGGTTCCCTGGGCGTCCGCAAACGCCGCCAAAAAATTAATTAAGCTCTTTATTAACAGTCTAGCTGAAAGGCCTCCACGAGCGCCGAAAATTGCCAACAAGGCAAATACTTTTTACGTTGGCCAATTTTAAAAGTGCTTCAGGCACCGGAAAACGCTTCCAAAACTCATGTATTGCTCGTAAAATGTGTACTAATGTATTACTGTAAAATTCTCCCCAGGCGCCAACAAAAGTTACTAAATTGAACTATTTCAAAAGCTTACTCGGGCGTCGCTGCGGACTCAACACCACGCGCCGGCTTTGGTGGCGCCCTCTCCCTGTCGGCGCCCCATGCGGCTGCATGTTCCGCATGGCCCTTGTCGCGGGCCTGTTCTTATAGGAAATTAAATTTTCTAATTTAATAGGGAGCACTAAAAGTTGATAGTTTTCAAGATATTTAGGAAAAACCAAAAAACAGTAACTTCAGACCCCTCTCCCTCCCCCCGCTGAAGGGCTACGGACCGGGGCTATGTCCACCTCCTAACTAGTCCAAACAAAGCTGCAAAGTCAAAAGTTGTGTTCAAAAAATGTTCCTTTATACCTTTTTGTTGCCTGGACTATCTAGAGACCCACCTAACTTAAAAACTATGATAACCAACCCATCCAGACACCCCCACCGTTTCCAGCCAGAGAACTAAAGATAAACTGTACATAGTGTACATATTATTATTTAAGTATGAACAGTTTTAGTTGGCAAACCTGCTACAGTTTGAATCACAAACAGTTTCCCTTTACTTCTCTACTGATTGAGAATGGGGCGTGTTGGCCTGAAAATTTTCAAGTTTGATGTGTTTTTCTATGTGTTTATTTGTACCTGTGAAGTCTTCACATCATCTAGATGGGTACGTTCTCTTTCAAATTATTCCTATCCTCATTCACCTTATTTATCAATAGAAACATTTTTCACCTTGAACAGTAATAGGAAAAAACAAAGGGAATAATGCTAAAAATTTTCCTTATTGGTTTATTTAACATGTTCTTACAGTTCCCACACCACTGAAGAAAGCAATTTACAAAGTATGTATATACAATTGTGCTACCCTCCACCTGGTAAGCTGCCATTAAATTTCAGCTTAGAAATATTGCTATCAGTCACTGATAGGAATTTACGTTTCTGAACTGATAACAACTTCTCAATTTAAGATGTGCTGTTGCATTTATAAAACCTAAATAACAGTAGTGAGTGACACAGATTAGTTTTAGAGATGCAAGAAAAACATTTCACGTAAGTTAACAAGTAATAAAATGTAGCAAAACCAAATAATATACAGTCGACTCTCACCAACTCAAAATGCCTCGGGACTACAATTTTTCTTCAAGTTACATGTAGTTTCATTTGGGCACAGTTCCAGTAGTACAGGTAATGCTTAGTCAATTTCGACTTAAAATGTAATTCGGGCTTAACTCAAAATATAGAGGTAAGTCAAATGAAAAATCAATTTACAGAGGTAAAGAATAATGGCACTGGACCAGATATAGCTCATTGACATGTTGCAACCTGCACGCCCGAGTTTCGACTTACAGAGTTCCTTTGAGATAACCTCGAGCTGTAAAGGTAAACTTTAACTTCTGCAGGTAAAGGGCAAGTAGAATTCCTCTTATCCATCAAACTTGAGGTTAAAGAGGTAATGTTTGTGTCTCTTCAACCTATAGAGGTAAAACATTGCTTTAACGCTTAAGCGGGTGCTTCACCGGTAAAACGGCAGAAGGCGCACGTGGAGTACAATATTTAACTAGGTGTAATATTTCAATTGAATATAGTAAGTAATTTTTTAGTATAAAATAGGTATCACTGTCTGTGTTACGGGAAAGGGCGCTCCGCAAACTGACACGGCATCACTGTCACTGAATTGCAAATAACAAGGTACCAAGGGGGAGGGGGTGGGGGTTATAAATAGCTTTAGAGGATTCCTGGAATGAGGGGCATGAGTTACGGAGCCAGACATGACTGCTGACACCAATTATGCCTGTTTATTTTGATATAAAAATATGTGCGGAAGAAAACTCCGTATTCGCCTGCTCGAGGGTAAAAATTATTTCTAGTTATGTACTGTTATTCTTTTGATTTGGACACATTTTTCTTAGGGAACTGAAAATAGCTCAATATTTCGAGTTATCAAGGTTTGAGTTGCAGAGATTCGACTGTAAAAGAAACACAAAACTTGAGATTGATGGAATCAAATAGGGATATAATTAAGTAAACCTGGCTAATGCCTTTTGTAAAAGAAATGAAAACAGGATTGCAAAATGAAAACCTGAACAGCAATTGCAAATGCTATTTGTGTGATTTGTTATAATCATAACAAATTACGTTCTATTCAAGCAAGCTTAACAAAACTGCGGAAAAGCTTAACATTTGTAAATTATATATCACAATAGAAAGTAAAGGGATAAAGTTTATGTTAAATGAATGGTGTGAAAAAATAAACATAAAAAATGTCTATTACAATTGAAGGGGTCCCTCCAGTAACGTTGTAAGCGACATAAAGTAAATTTTTCAGGAAATGGAAAAAGATATAATTGGGAATGTAATGATTTAAATATGTTTTATTTGTTATATATATAATTATAATATCATAAAACTAGCCAAACTATGAAGTATTACAATATTATCGCACATAATAAAAAAGTTACTACAAAAAAAGTGATTTTAAAATTGCAATAACGTTGTAAATGACAGTCGTTTGCAACGTTGTTGCCGGCTTGGCGATTGCAACAGTGTTTCTTTTGCTTTCTTCTTTTCATTTATGTACAGTTCCCCAGCATTTCTTCTCTGCTTACGTACATTTCTGGTCCAACTTTCGAACTTACAGGGCGTTTTTTACTACGGTTTAGCCGATTAACATCGGGACGGCGACAGAACGGTGCGCGGTGATATTGCAATTTTTGGCGGTTACAACTGTGGGACCAACAGCACTTGATTTTCAACCTGTGGTAGTGCTGCCAACACAAGAGATATCAACGAAAAAATACCCTGCACTGATGCAGGATTTCGTTTACAACCTTACTGCATAGAAATCTCAATTTTGAAAAAGTTGTCGTTTACAACGTTATTGGAGGGACCCCTTCAATTATTTAAAAATTCATTCATTTTAGGATTGTATTATCTTAATAACCACAAATAATTACCAAATAACAGAGACATTTCAATGTAACAATACAAAACCTATACATGATTTTTTTAAAGAAGTGTTATGAAAACATATTCAATGGCTAAGATAAAAACTCATTAAAATAATATGAACCCTAAGTTGCGAAAGGGAGAAGAGACAATCATTTTAAAAAGAAGAGCCAACATATTCTATTTACAATATAATACATTACTTTGTCGAATTCTAATTAAATTAAAAGTGGTCCTGAAATAATTGTAACCAAGCCTTCTCTAGATTAGTAGGAAATTTGGAAAGCAGATAATGAATAAATTCAACTGATATTGAGAATACTGAAGTGGAATTGTTAAATAAAGCCAAGATAAAGGATAGTAATCACCATTTCTGGCTGATTACAAACATAGCGATCGCTGTTTCTATTGGAGTTGAAACAAAGTAATCCTCATTCACTGTCGCTACATACCAAGATAAATGATAACGATTGATGCTTGTGGCCGCTATCACATAGTGTTATGACCTATTACACCCTGTATATGCTTTGCAATCGTTACTTAAGGCTGTGATTAGACAGTTTAAAGTAAACGCCATTTTCCCCCTATTTCTACTTTACGATCATCACAGACAAAAATTTTTTTTCTCGATATATGTCCAGAATAAGTAGTTTTTCGGAACAGTGTGGTTCACAATAACTGGACTCTACTGTACTTAAAAAAAGAACACCAAATAGCAAATAATAACCAAATCAATCATTATCAGATTAAAAGAATTGATTTGGCTTCAGTGATATCTTGCCAAATTAATACTTTTAATATAGATGGCAATATTTCTTTGTAGATTATATATTATTAATTGTGTGACTGGCATAATCTATACTATATTCAATTATAATTTTTCAAAACAGAGTCCTTCCCATAAAGAGATAGCAGAATGATTAATAAGGGATAATATAAATTTCTTTACATATTAACATGATTTAAAACAAATAACAAAATTATATTGCTATGATCTCAGTCACTCACTCAACAACAGACCCTGATTTTTATCTTTCACCATCTATATTTACATATACGTTTTAATTAAATATTATTTACATAATTATCAATAAATCTGATATCATTACTTAATTGTCGTATTAAATCATACACCAATGGCTATTTTCAAAGACAATACATTTTTTGTTGAACAAAATAACGTATTATGTTTAAGTAATTTACGAAGTCAGCTTCTCAAAATGATTCAATATAAATTATTTCTGTTAAAGTCCCTTGAGTACTCAGCTAGATATATATAAGAGGCCAGAATTCTGTGAGACAGACATGCAGGAGTCTGTTTGATTATTTAAATGGGTCAAATTTAGACTATTAGAGAACCAAAGTACAGTACAGCGCCGATTATCCGAACGTCGATCATCCGAACCGTCGGTTAACCGAACGCCCGTAATAATTCATATTTTGAACAACTGAAACTCCCGTTGCGCCAGGATATCAATGTATTCTGATAGATTTCATAATAAAATTATGTGAATAATTTTTGTTTGATCATTTTTTAGCCTTTTTACTATTAAGAATTACGTTACATATTTAATTTTCAAATGTTGTATTTTCATGTTCAATTATCCGAATATTCAGTTATCCGAACACCCCTTGTCCCCAATTAGTTCGGATAATCGGCACTCTACTGTACCAAAAATAAAATAAGAGCCATTATTCACAATAAAGTTCAAGAAATAAACAAATTTAAACAGTGATTGAAATTGTTGGTAAACTAATGGCATCGTTAAATGTAGTAGAGCATCACAAACTCGACAGAAATTTGGACTTTGGTCGAGTTTGGAAAATGTTGAATTTTCTAGAATATATTGTGGGAGATCAAGAAAACCCAAGAAACAGCTTTAACCCTAGAGAGGCATCGTACATAATTTGGACGTGAGCGGAAGTGTTTTTTTGTCCAATTTTGCAATCAAATGACCTTGAGCCCTGTACCATCCATCAGCAGCGCTCTTAGCGCTATAGGTTTGATTTAATTTGACAGTATTATGGCTGTTCTTAATGTATTTCCAAATTTAATTAAAAAAAATGTGTCAAATTTACGTACGATACCTATAACAGTAAAATGTGCTTTTCAATGGACACTTATGGAGCTTATTATCTGCGAGCTAAAGACATAATGTAAATTTATTAAATAGTAAATAATATTATCGATGATTTCTTGTATTTGGGTGCCTTCTTTAAAAAATATATATATTTCATCAAACATATTTTAATTTTTAACCATAGAGTAAAATTTACGTATCGATACCTTTAGCGTAAATTTGAATAACGATACCTTTCTAGGGTTAAATTGTATACTGGCCTAAAATTCAATTTATTGATGATCTGCATAAAGAAAAACTTGAAAAACATCCCTCGTAGTTCATTTGACCTTGACCTTGTAACAAGAACATCGCCTAACAGATTTTAATTGTTTTTCCTAACTTAACTCAACTTTCAGAGAATTTCCATGACTCTGGCCTTATTCAAGCAGCTTCTTGATTTTCCCAACACCAAATCAATTTCCCTGACTTTCCAGGACCATGGAAACCCTAGAATAGGCTGGAAGATGATTTGTTAATTCATTTACTGTATTTTTTTTAACTTAAATAAACTCAAGACATGTATCTAAAATATGCAAAATGATAGTACACTGTTTGAGCTGAACAAATTGATGAAACAGCACAAATTAATTTTTGCTGTTTATTATACATTTTCAATTATCTGGAAGTAAAAATTGTGTTAGTTTTATTTAGAACAATAATTTTAATTTAATTGCAATTAAAGCCATTCAGGGATCCTGCCATCCAGTTCAATTCAAATCTTTAATTAGGGGTATGCGAATAGTGATTTTTTGGTTCGAATCTAATCGAATCAAATAGTTTATTACTATTCCGAATATCTAATATTTTCGAGCGAATATATATGTGTTGTTATGTTAAGGGTACAACTAATCAACTGTTAAGAATTTATAAATTTATAGATTCCCCTGAAGCATAGGTAATATTCAACTCAATAAGCTTACTGGGCCTATAATAGAAATTTCAGGATTAGGCTACTTAAAATTCCTTTTCCACTGCAACCTAAATTTGTTCACTTTTAGGCCTCTGTATCCCTTTGTTCTTTTCCTTTTAATGAATCAATCAATTGTTTGATCAGGGACTAGACTTAAGCGATTAGACCAAAGAATTAAATATAATACTTGGTTCACCAATTACTTCATATTTGAAGAAAGCCTTACAATTTGATTTGTGCATTAATGCCTGACAACAAAGTAATACTATAAAATAATAATAAGCCAGAGCAGTAAACTTAACCTACATTTCAAGATAATTTAACTCATTAGTTATTTCATAGGCTTAAGTTGTCAAACCAGCATTGTACTAATCTAAAAACATCCATTTTAATCACGTATTCAAAATAACCATGCTCAGCCTGATTCATCAGATTAATATTTCAACAAAATAAAACCTATTTTTGATCGTTCAACATTTTTATTTCTACGTAATTGCTTAGTTGAAAAATAAAGAAATCTGGCGATTGAAACAAAGACGTGATAGACGTTCTCGAGTTATTAACAACTATTGAGTTTTAAAGCAGATGACACGATTACAACGACAATGATGACGACATTCGAAAATGAAGTGAGATAAAAGACAAACAATGAACAGGTCCGCCAACTCTTTGCCAGCTTAAAATTATCGTAAGTTGTTTATTTCATTGTATCAAAATTGGAAGCAATGGTGATCCTGGAACCCGCTTAAGATATTTACAGCCTGAAATGGTCGTACGAAGCACCAACACGACTAATTATTAACCTTCAATTGCTGCACGACCGATCAATATGGCAGTGGGAACTTGGTGGCTAAACTGTGATGTCAGTATTATTGTACAGCAGCTATTCATCTGTCATCTGCCCACTTAAGGACGTAACTGTTCCTGATGCTGTAAAAAATGTATTCGTAGTTGTTCGCAACTACAAAAAACATACTTTTACTCTGAAAATGGATATGTTTTAACCTACTTTTGATTTTTTGTCGGTCATTTAAATATTCGGTTCGGTCATCGAACCTATTTTGAAATCTCGAGTCACGAATTTGAAATTCGATCACGATATTCAATTCAAGAAAGTGCAAAGTTTGAATATTCGCACACCCCTACTTTAAGAGGAGGTTGGAGAGACAGGTGCTGCTAATAGAATGCTGCGGCGAAGCTTGAAACTTTTGCTCCGCCGTAGGCAATGCACAAAATAGTACATAATATTGTTGAAATTTTTCAAAAATATTAAATTAATGGAAATGTCGTAAACACACTTATTTCAACTAATATCTTTAGTCAATCATGCTGAAACAGCAAGCAACGGACACTCATAGGTGTAGTCACCAAGCAGAAAGTATTCCTCCGCGCCGGCTAATTTTCATCACAAGTCAACTGATCGCAAACAATTCCTTCAAATTTACCTTGAATTTTCACTTGAAATGCCTTTTGGCATGCAAAAATTTTTCGTTGTTATTAATTAGATAATTTCAAAAGTCTAATATTAGAAACCTTAATTAAATTATCTACCGGACGTAGGAAGCCAATTTTCGATAAGTTTGATAAATGACATAATAAAACGCAATCAAAAGTTATTTTTCAATTTTACAAAAAATGGCTCGTTTATGTGAAAATGTAGCTCCTACGTCTGGTAGAGTTTAAAAAGACCCTTAATTTGACATGTAAATTTTAGTTTTCCAACCAAAAATAAACGAGAAATCCTGCATATCAATTAACATAAGTTCTTATGGAGTATAAATCCGATATGGCGGCCAACTCCAACCTCCTCTTAAATCCTAGCCTTAAACACTATTTTTTTAAATATTAAAATTAACTAAGATGAAAATTTCAATAACAATAATAACTACATGTGAACCAAAGAATCCCTTAAAATAAAGTTTTTCATTAATCGTAAAATTATATTATTGTCAGTAACACTTTCACATGTGTGTCCTATTCTAAGTAACTAACTGACTAAATTACAATTTTGAGCATCTCTCTAGTCATTTTAAACAACCTCTTAATTGATAAATTCAACAATTATGTAATCACTGAACTCTTGAAAGAATTCATAAGGAATCTATTGATACACCAAGCACTGACTGCATGTAATTCAACTGAAAAATATTCCTATTCAGCTTACATTTGGGCAAGCAAAGATTGTGATGATAAACATAAGAAATTTAGACTTAACTATGAAGTACTAAACTAAACCCATACATTAATGTGATATTAATTTAATAATAACCCATATCTATTACAACCTATCAATAAATAAAATGCATGAAATAAAGAAATGTGCTCGATATAATATTATCCTTACTGGTAATAACTGATGTTAAATTAATTAAAATACATATTAATTAAAATAGAACTATATCTGCCTGCAGTGATAAACTTTTAAGCTACCTAAGCAGTTTAAAAATTAATTGCGAATGAGCAACCCTGTGTTGCATTACTTAAAGTAGTAATGCAAAATGTTAGTGTAAATTATAGTTGAATAATTGGACCTAAGAAGTGGGAGAAGGATGGTAATTTTATACTTGTTGTTGACAGGCCTGTCCCTCTAAAGGACTACAGAAACACACGAGTTATTCCAAAAAAGTTCCAAAATTCTGAAGTCTTGAGGGTTACTATCTGGTAGACAATCAACAAACTTGAAGAACAAGAAAAAAATATGATTTAACCAATAGGAAATGAACCAGGATAAAATAAATTCTGCAGCCAATGACAACTCAAGATAAGTAGTTCTTCTCACCATAAGCATTCACTTTTAAATATTTTTCTCACACTGTTATGTAGAAGAATCTCATGAGCAGGGGGTTCCATTAAACTTTTTGGGGGACACGCCTGTCAATGGTATAGGATATTAATTTCCATCCCTCTCTCATTTCATAGCCCCATTAATTCTACCACAATGATAGTGGATAGTAACTAGTCTCAACAGAATAACATTAAAATCCCTATCACAAATGTTGTAATGGTCAAACATCTAATGTGTAATAATTGTTATACACGAAGGTATATAACGAGCAATTTCAGAGCACAACACTCTAGTGTTCAGAAATAATTTTTATTTCCTGATTTCATAAACATTTTCTCACTCATTTACAGCGAAATGAGAGTAACTTATATCATTACCCCACAAAATTTAAATAATGTGTATACATACAATACCCTATATGTTTTTCAAATACAAATGAACTGATTTTCTGAAGAGTTTAGTTTCTCACTAACTTGGGAATGTTTTAAGTTTAAAAAACACTTTATTATATTCATAGCTATAAAAAATATTATTCTATTTGATTAAGCTGGTGCCTTTTATATACTTGATTAAATTAATATGCAAGACTGTTCGGTTTGTATACAGGGGAAAACTAAAAATACCATTATGTTACCAATTAAATATACTACATTTATCCAAATATTTACTGAGATTGTATCTGAGCAGATTATGAATAGGCCAGTAAAATTAGATCAAAAATTGGTCATGCCTGGACAAAATTCCCGGAAACCTGGAAATCGCCTTAATCTTTCCGTTTTACATCCAAGTATATGAATTCGAAGTTTGTCCCATTTTTCCTGGTGTGCTTCCGACCTGGGACCACAAAAATATCAGAGTTTTGGGCCATTTTTTATTCTTTTGCAAATAAGTAAAAAACCGTTTATTCTATATAAAAAGTTTAAATACAAGAATTGTAGAGGACAAAATTCTGCGTTTATCGAGTACCTTCTGATAAAGATACTTTGAATAGTAATTGATTTATGGTAAGTTAAATAAAGGGTTTTGGCGAATTCCTCTTTTAGGGAAAGAGCTATTACTGTAGGTCTCATGGTAAGACCTAAGCCCGAGACCATGATAACTTTTAGTTTTGGGGCCCTCAGAAGCTAAAAACACCATTCGTTCGAATTTCCATAAATATATATATACCTATATATACGTATATAAATATATATATCTATATATTTGTTAGTTCGATAACTCTCGTAAAAATGGTCCAATCTTCTTGAAATTCGGCACAGACTTGTAAAATAGTAATTATTTAGACGAGTTAAAAATTCAGCCGGATCGGACCATCGGAAGGGGGGGTTATGGGTAATAAATCCCTAAAAATGGAGTTTTTCGGATTTTTCATGTAGAAAAATCGAAATAATCAGATTTTGGTTTACACCATTGGACTCAGCTCGAAAAAACAAATAAATTAGTATTTTGAATCATTGCTCTATGACCATTAATTCCCGAGATACTGAAAGTGGTAAACACAGTACGTTGTCCCAATGTTAACCTTATGGGAAATAACTAAAATTCTATATCTCGCTTATTTCTCAACATATCTCAATAAAACTTGGTAAATAGCTTCTTCTAGTTCAGATCTACTAAATATTGAATTAAAACCACCCAGTTTTAATATACCTGTAGCAGCACACCTGCATACTCATTCCCCATGTTATTCTTATGGAGCTTACAAAAACATGTCAAATCTCGCTATGTAGGATTGAAATATGTTGTTTTGCATTTGAAATTCGCTGAGTATGCAGGTCTGCTGCAACGGGGGTATTATTAAGATATATTGGAAATAAGCAGACTATACAATTTTATTGATTTCCCATAAGGTTAACATTGACAAAGTGAGTACGTAGGTTTGCTGCCTTAGGATTATATAAATTTGTAGATTTTATGCCATAATCAATTAGACCTTAACTAGATGAAGCCATATACCAAGTTTTATTAGGATATGTTGAGGAATAAGCGAGATATAGAATTTTACTTATTACCCATAAGGTTAACATTGGGACAACGTACTGTGTTTACCACTTTCAGTATCTGGGGAACCAATGGACATAGAGCAATGATTCAAAATACTATTTTATTTGTTTTTTCGAGCTGAGTCCAATGGTGTAAACCAAAATCAGATTATTTCTATTTTTCTACATGAAAAATCCGAAAAACTCCATTTTTAGGGATTTATTACCCATAACCCCCCCTTCCGATGGTCCGATCCGGCTGAATTTTTAACTCGTCAAAATAATTGCTATTTTACAAGTCTGTGCCGAATTTCAAGAAGATTGGACCATTTTTACGAGAGTTATCGAACTAACAAATATATAGATATATATATTTATATACGTATATATAGGTATATATATATTTATGGAAATTCGAACGAATGGTGTTTTTAGCTTCTGAGGGCCCCAAAACTAAAAGTTATCATGGTCTCGGGCTTAGGTCTTACCATGAGACCTACAGTAATAGCTCTTTCCCTAAAAGAGGAATTCGCCAAAACCCTTTATTTAACTTACCATAAATCAATTACTATTCAAAGTATCTTTATCAGAAGGTACTCGATAAACGCAGAATTTTGTCCTCTACAATTCTTGTATTTAAACTTTTTACGTAGAATAAACGGTTTTTTACTTATTTGCAAAAGAATAAAAAATGGCCCAAAACTCTGATATTTTTGTGGTCCCAGGTCGGAAGCACACCAGGAAAAATGGGACAAACTTCGAATTCATATACTTGGATGTAAAACGGAAAGATTAAAACGATTTCCAGCTTTCCGGGAATTTTGTCCAGGCACAATCTTAATTTTATTGGCCTAGAAAACACACAGAAGTATGCAGCAAGACTAACAAAAATTAAATTGATTAAACTTTTTTAAATACAGCAATAAATAAATATATTAATAATAAAGGTAACATAAAAAATATGAAAATTTCTTGGTTACCTATGCTAAAGAGTACGATGCCCCCCCTTGCCCAGAAGAAAGTACAAATTTGATTCTTTAAACTAAATATAAGATTAGGAATAGAAATAAAATCTGTACAACACCTTCAATTCATCGATACAATTCAAGACAAGGTGACCACCACGTCAAAGGCAGCAAAAAGGAGGGTTTTTGGAAGACCTTTGGAGGGTTTTTGGAAGACCTTTTGAGGACTCTTGAGGAATTGTGGATGACCTTACAAGATTTCTTGGCGTAGAGTGTAACAGGTCACATATGTGATTCATATGTGATTCCTTAATGAAAAGGATTTCTTATTTTTCTTGAATAAAATGATAAAGAAGTTAGGCCTAACTAAGGTATTACATAAAATACATAGCCTAGGCTGGGTTAGAATAACACCAAGGCCTAAATGTATTCTGGTAACTTGTCACAGTAATAAACGTGAAATAACATTATTTTATATTGACTTTCAACACAGTAAAGAAAAGTAAATATTTACCAACACTACATATTTTGACACAATGTACACGTGGCTTGAAATTGAAGACAGACTAAACTGAAAAAAAATCAAAAGGTACCTCCAAATGTACACAACAAAAGGTGGATGAGAGGGACATTAAAGAAAATACAGCCACAATTGTACTAAGGCACCAGCTTAAAAGGGATGTGAGGTGTATCAAAACGAACACGGCGGTGAGGGACGTGTGCACCAGATATGTGAACAGGAGGCAAAGAAGGGGGAAGGGCCGAGCCACCAGCCCTCACTTGAACACAGGGAAGTGTGTGGACTGTGGCAGAGTTGGGCTGAACACGGGCCTCATCACAGGGAGACCACCCGCACCTGCGTAACACAAACCATGAATACCAGGAGGGGAAGCGTCGAGCCGCCAGCCCTCACTTGAACACAGGGAAGTGTGTGGACTGTGGCAGAGTTGGGCTGAACACAGGCCTCATCACAGGGAACCCACCGGCACCTGCACAACACAAACCATGAATACCAGGAGGGGAAGCGCCGAGCCGCCAGCCTTCAATTGAACACAGGGAAGTGTGTGGACTGTGGCAGAGTTGGGCTGAACACGGGCCTCATCACAGGGAACCCACCGGCACCTGCACAACACAAACCATGAATACCAGGAGGGGTGATGCGCCGAGCTGCCAGCCTTCACTTGAACACAGGGAAGTGTGTGGACTGCGGCAGAGTTGGGCTGAACACGGGGCTCATCACAGGGAACCCACCGGCACCTGCATAACACAAACCATTAATACCAGGAGGGGAAGCGCCGAGCCAGCCCTCAGTTGAACACAGGGAAGTGTGTGGACTGTGGCAGAGTTGGGCTGAACACGGGCCTCATCACAGGGAACCCACCGGCACCTGCGTAACAAGGGGTAACCGGACCATAATTCACTTCAATTGAATAAGGCTAACTTAGTATTGGGTAAACAAATCATTTTTATAATGATTATAACCTTAAATTAGGGAGAAAGCATTTTTATAGGCTAGATTTTTTAAGAAACAACATGAGAAATTAGGAAGTAACTAGAATAATATAAAATTAGCAATAAAAGACATAGAAGACTTAATATTTTCAGAAAAAACTTCAGAAATTTATAATTGTAAAAGTTATATTCACTTACGAGGAATATTTTTACAACAATGAATAAGTTTTTAATTTAAGTCTTTTTCCATAAAAATGTTTATGATTTTTTATGCGTTTTAAAAAATTAACTCTTAAAAGAAAATGTTATTTTAATATTTTGGAAACTGGTGTTTTATTTGTTTAGTGTAAATATGTATACATTTTGTGTATCATGTGTGACTCCATTCTTGTACACTTGTACTTTATGATTAAAGATGTTTGAAATGAAATGAAATGAAAATGAAAAATAGGTGCTTAGGGCAGTTATTGTTAGTTTGCCACAGTGATGCCACACATTAAAAAAATTGACATAAGATGTCCATAATACCTGATGCAGTTTTTAATTTTCTCACTCAGATATGAGGTAACAGTTTCTTGCCTATTAGTCCAGTCGCCAAATAGGAAAATAGGCATGAACCTTGAATTAGGGTCCGACTCAAATTTTATGACTGATTCTAGTACTATTTGATGTACTGAACAAGAATATGGCGGATGCCATACTGGCATCCTTGAGCAATTTTGAATATCGAAGGTCAAAGTTCAAAGGGCCGAAAATAGAGAAACAAATATTGAAAAAATATGTATTTGTGGTATCCAAACAAATATTCCCAAAGGGATTGATTTTAAAACCACCACCAATAGTTGCTGGGTGGTAAATACTTTATTTTGATTGGGTATTAATTTTCAGCCGCCATCTTGGATCCGCCATATTGGATACAAGTTAATTTTTTTAAATGTGAATGTGGTGTTGTGACACATCATTACAGAATAGATTTTCACGCTGATTACAATGCCGCAATCCGTTTTTGAAAATATTGTTTTGTTCTCAAGATATACTCAAATAATGATTCTTCCCTGTACATTTCTTATGGGAGTTTCCAAATTAAACTATTTTTTTGTTTTGTTTTTCTTATATCTCCGGTTCTAATCGCATTATAAATTTCGTTTTGGTCTTAAAAGATTCAGTGATTTAATGGCTTTAATTTGAAATATTGTCCATTTAAACAAGACCAGTTGGAGATGAGTTACAAAGCAACATTGAACATAAAATTTAGATTTTAAAAAATTTTTGTTTACTTAAAGGTTTATATCTCAGGCTCTAGGTAAGTCTAAATATTATGGTTAGTCTTAAAACACTCATTGATCTTTGGCTTTAATTTAAGCTATTTTCAACGTAAAAACCACTTTGTAAAAAGGGTTATGACTGTTTAAAGATCATAGGATCTTCAAAATTTAAATATTTTTGTCTTGTTTCTCATATATCCCCAGTTCTAATCATATTATAAAGTTCGTTTTGGTCTTAAAAAATGCAGTAATTTAATGGCTTCAATTGTAGATATTAATCATATAACTACGATCAGTCTGAGATGAGTTACAAAGCAACATTGAGCATAAGATTTAGATTTTTCAAAAATTATTTTTACTTAAACATTTATATCTCAGGTTCTAAGTAAGTCTCAATATTATTCTTAGTCTTAATACACTCATCTAATCTTTGGCTTTCATTTGAGCCACTCATGACGTTAATCCGACTTTGGGAAAAAGAGCTAAGCGTATTCAAAGATCATATGACCTTCTAAATTGAAATATTTTTGTTTTGATTTTGTGATACCTCCCGTTCTAATCACATTTTTAAGTTCGTTTTGGTCTAAAATGAAAGATAGAGATCTGATAAGTGTTTTGAGACCGAACACAATGTTTAGATTTGCTTAGAACCTGAGCTATAAATCTTTAAGTAAAAATAAATTCTGAAAAATCGACATTTTATGTTAAATATTGCTTTGTAACTCACCTCGCACTGGTTGTATTTGAATAATTAATATTTCAAATTGAAGCCATTAAGTCACTGAGTCTTTTAAGATCAAAACAAACTTTATAATGCGATTAGAACCGGAGACATAAGAAAAACGAAACAAAAAATAGTTTAATTTAGAAACGCCCATAAGAAATGTATGGGGAAAAATTTTCATTTGAGTATATCTCGAGAACAAGACAATATTTTCAAAAACGGATTGCGGCATTGTAATCAGCGTGGAAATCTAGTCTTTAATGATGTGTTACAACACCACATTCACATTAAAAAAAATTAACTTGTATCCAATATGGCGGATCCAAGATGGCGGCTGAAAATTAATACCCAATCAAAATAAAGTATTTACCACCCAGCAACTATTGGTGGTGGTTTAAGATCAATAGCTTTGGGAATATTTGAACATTTATTGTTAAGTAAATTGATTTATTTCAATTATAAACCTGTAATAATAACTGTATGTTTACATTCATCGTCAAAACAAACTTAAGAAATAGTCAGCTGTTTTTCACAGTTACAACAATCTTCCCCTACAAATTTGTTTTTTTGTTTTTTTTTATAGACACGCTGTATATCTTCCCCTTGGAATCAGCTTCTTTCTTGTCTCTTGTCAAACATGCCGTATCTTTCGGCGAGGCAGATATAGATCGTTCGTGAATCTGTGTGATTTCTCCAACATCAAATTGTCTTGAATTATCATTTGTCTCCATAATAGAATAATTGATTTCTTTAACAACCTTGATCGAACATTTCGCTTAAACATCATTTCGGCTAGACTTCGGCAGTACTAATGTTGATGACCATTCTGTTTTGTAGAAGGAATCTACAGAGGATTGTAGGAATCTACAGATCACCAGGTTCTTTGGCCATTGCATTTAATTTTTTTTTCAGTGTTTGGACATAGAGTTTTGCTTGTCCATTTGACTCAGGGTGATAAGACACTATGATTTTGTGAAGTATGCCATGAACGTCCATAAATGTTTTGAATTCACTTGAAATGAACGCAGGTGCATTGTTGCTGGTAGTTGTTCTTGGAATTCCAAAATAGACAAACAATGCCTTCAACAATTTTATTGTGGAAGAACTAGATATGCCTATGGTTTCTTGCACTTCTAGCCAATTAGTGTAAGGGCCAGCATGATTGATATGGACTTGCTCCCAAGGTAGTTTTTAGGTTTCACGCAGTCTGTAATATTTTGGGGAATCACTTTTGATTAGCGCACATGGTTTACATGAGTTCACGTATTCCTCTATATCTGTAGAAACGTACAGGGATCTTTCTAAACCTTTGTACTGTTCCGGTTTTGTAATGTAAGAGGATGTCTGTAATGGGTCATAAACCGATGCCAATTCTGGGTCTTTCAGCGTTTCTTCTCTCAATTGGGTGCTTGAAACTGGTAGTGAACTATGTTGCACTTGCAAAAGGTGCTTATCAGAGGCCAAGCCGAGTCGTGATTCCTCACAGGTCTTATTCATTGAAAAACTGGATAAATAATCACCATTAATGTGCTCACTGTCCTTGTAATCAGCACTATCTCCTTTCAAAATTTGTACAATAGGTGTTCCCTGCAATTCCCTGCAAAGAAATGGGAGTTTTATCTTCATGTCAGGTACAACATCTACATCATTTGTAAATAATGACTCATATTTTAAATGTATATCTTGTTCTGCAGGTGTCTTTGATACAAGGTTCTGCTGGAAACAGCAATTTTCAATCTGATTTATATCGTATATAGAAATATTGCAGGTACGAATCCATTCGCGACCAAAAACATTATCCACATTGTTGTGTACAACAAAAAGCTGACCTTTAATTACCTTCCCTCCTAATTGAACGTGTACTTCACTTGTCCCAAATACCTTAATCGATTCACCCGTGTAAGTTTTTAACTTTACGTTTGTAGCTTCCGTAATATCTTTATTTGGAAACAATCGTTTGAATTCATTTATTGACATGGAAGACACAGCAGCTCCAGTAACGTACCCCATTGTGCAAGGTGCATCATTGAACCTAGATGAGACTGAATTTAATTTAATCTCTTCAATCGATTCATACCATCAAATTTTCCATAATGACTTTCCTCATCTTCACTAGAACAATTAGGTGTTATCTGTTTCTGAAATTCCTTTCTTTTACCCATTTGATTGCTTTTAAGCAAACAGCAACAGTGTGGCCTTTAATATTGCATTTAAAACAAATGACAGTGCGTAATTTACAAGTAATGGCCTTGTGATCTGTCTTACCACACCTGAAACATTTGCCCTTTAATTCCTCTACTGATACAAGATTACTAGAATTTTGTCTATGCTTATACATTTTGGAAACCTCATTTATAATAGTTGTAGGTGGTATTTCATTGTTACCTTGTCGAGAAGCTTTCATGGCTAAAGCTACTTCATAAGACTACAAGAAAAAGGGTGCATCAAAGGGGAGGATAGATGTATACTTCTATTCCCCCAATGGAAAAATTTATAGGTTTAAGAAATAAATTCAGGAATATATAGTATAACGGTTAGAAACAACTCTAATAAAAAAGTGGGGTTTTGGTGAAATTCTTAACATATAAAGAAGTGTTAGTGTTAGTTTTGTTTATGTTAATACAAAATTTAATCAATTCTTACTTTTACTCCATTTTTGTCAACACATATTTTCTTTTTCTAAGAATGAAACATCTGCTTTCAACATCAAATTAAAATCACAAAGAAAATATTTAACATAAGGTCTTTTAAAACCAATAAAATAAATCAATAAACTGATTATATATGTATACATATGTTATTGTCCATAACATCTTCCCACCCAGTGATGACACCGACAGGTTTCATTACTGTTCTCGTACTTCCAAGGGATATACACGTTGTACTGGCCGTAATATTTCATCGTTTGCTGTCTTCATCTCTTCTTCGTCCATAAAAACTATTTCAAAAGGCCACTTTTCTTTCGGTTCATAGAGCCACTTGGGACCCTCTCACCAAATAACTGACAAAAGTGTGTTGGCACTGCAACCTCGTGATGGGACGTCAGCAGGATTCAGGTATCCAGGAACGAACCTCCATTGATCAGCATCAGTTGTACTAATGATAAATCTATCTAATTCCTCTTGTAAATTCAAGCTGGTGACACAATTGTCAATATAAAACTACAATTCAGTCTATCGATAACATCTATTTCACCCTCAAATCTGCATCTCGCCAACTGAATATAGTGCGTTATTACAGCACTAAGCAGAAAATGACTGCTAACTAAGCCAAACACTACTCGACAATGTCTAAAATACTGTAAACTTCCTTTTTTATAGACCCATAAAAAAGCTAAGAAATTCCTGTCTTTTTCTTGTATACTGATTTGTAAAAACGCCTGTTTGATATCTGACACAACTCCAAATCTACCTAATCGAAACCTATTCAACAAATGTGGATTGATTCCCTTTTCCAAACAATCATTTAAAGAGGGCTTACCTTTAAAATGTGCAGAAGCATCAAAAACAGGTCTTACCGGAGTCGTCTCGCTGTCCTTCAAAACTGCTCGATGAGGGATGTAGTTTTTGATCTGATCTTGCTCGTCAGCAGGAACTGATTCAATAATGCCTTCTTTCTGCCAATTGCTAAAAACCTCTTGATACTTCTCGAAGTAACCACCATTCTTAGTTTTATCTATTGTAGATTGCAGTCGTTTCTTCGCTATTTCAAAGTTATCAGGAACAATACTGCTATCCTCTAACCAAGGTAAACAAACTTCATAGCGACCTTCACTATTTATACTTACAGTGTTTTTTAAATGTTGTAGTGTCATCTCGTGTAGCTTCTGTTTTGACCTTTGTTCTACAGGATCACCAAAGCCAGAACAAGTTATATGTCTTCATTGGGTTTATTACTACAAAACATGTTAATACATGAGGTATTATTCTCGGATTTACAAGTACCTGAATTCACAATATTTGTCACTCGACCCAGTAGTGTCCAGCCCAGAAAGGTCTCTACAGCTACAAGTCCACAGTTAAGTTGTAAAGCTTTCCCAGTAAACAACTATCCCGCTACATCTGCTTCAATCAGTACTTCGATTTTAGAGTTTTAACTGTCCAAGTCTGAAAAAACAATGTTAGTACCCTCAATTTCTTTGATTTCTAGTCCTCTGTCAACACTAGGGATACTTTCACTGATAATTGTTTGGTCCAACATCTTGAATCTACACAAATATTCATTATTCAAGTTACCAAGAACAATCTTAAACTCATTGTGTTTAACCTAATTTGTTTTGTACCTCCAAAAAGAGAATGAGTTAACCTTTCCTGACTTTCTGGACACAAACCAACTTCAGATGCGGTAGATGCCAGGATATAGGATCTCATTGAACCTGTGTCAATTAAAACTCTCACAGGACGTACAAACCCATTATGGACCAGATTGACTACCAAAGTTGGCAGATAAATCTGAGTTTGCCTGTGTAAATTAGACAAATCTTTTACTTCACTTTCTAGTACAGCCTTATTTGATTTCCCAGCAGCATCTTGTTCTTTATTGCATATTATAGCAGGATGTTTGCGAGAGCACAAATTACATTTCATCAGTCGCCTACAAAACTTAGCTGTGTGACCTTGCACCAAACATAAGAAAATAAGCTTTTTTATCCAACACGATCTGTCTCCTATCTTTGTAATCCATAGACTTAGCTTTAATACAATTTACACTTTTATGTGATTCCAAACAGAAAGTACATGTTGGCTCTTTCACTTTATCTACCAAACAAGATGCTGATGGCATATCTGAGTTTTTAACAGCATTATTCTTAGAGCTTACTTTTTTACTCTTACTGTAACCGCTTTTGGCCAGAACTATTCGTTCCTCACCTTCATATTTTATGCACTTTCGTAACCTTTCCAAAGTAAGCTCCTCTGCTTCTGATGATCCGTCGCTCTCTCGATTGGCAGATGAACCTTGTCTCTGCCACGCTCTGAGGAGGTCATCTGGTAGACATGATTTGACTAAGGGAAGTAAGATACAATCACATTTATCACATAGCACATTTATCTGAAGTTACCTTCAGTAAACTTTCTAATGCTCTTAACTGGCATTCTTATTTGTCATAAAATTGCATTAGAGGTACACTACTTCTTGTTTCGGAGTTTTTCAAAACGAATGCTAACAATTCCCTAATATACACTTGTACCAGCAACCCATCCCATCCAAATCTACATTTTAATTCGTTCAAAACTTTTGGATAATTGTCTGCAGTTGAGGGGAAGCTCTTTATAACTTTGTATGCTCTAAATCCAGGAATCATACTTTGAAATAAGTATTGGAACTTATCCTCAGAAGTTATATTAGATTCTTTATCGATCGCTTGAAAAGACTCCAAAAGTGTAGCCAGTCTTTCGGATCCCCTCCAAATTTCATCAATTCTACTTTGGGAAGCCTTATTGAACTAATTTTTGAACCGTTCGAGGATTACTTACATAGCAGCTTTGAGACCTGGTTTCATCAATTAGAAGTACATTTCCTCGTACCTTACCCTCAATCGCAGAAAACATCTCGTGATACTCGTCCTGTTTCTCAAGCTCCGTTTCAATTTCTTCTTCTGATTTTTCTTCTAGCATGCCGTTGAAAATTTCCTTATAGATTTCTTTCAATTCGTTACATCTATTCTCAATAACTTTTAAAAGTGGATTTGCCTTTTCTGCATCTTCAGAGTATACCTCATAAAACTTGTTGACATTTCTATTTAAAATTGTCCTCAATACCTTTAGTTTCTTCAATAAGGGATCCATTTTCTTATAATCAAAATAATATTCACAAAAATATATAATTCCACCAGCGCCCCACGTTGGGCGCCACTATATAACGGTTAGAAATAACTCTAATAAAAAAGTGGGGTTTTGATGAAATTCTTAAACATATTCTTATTAATACAAAATTTAATCAATTCTTACTTATACTCCATTTTTGTCAACACACATTTTCTTTTTCTAAGAATGAAACATCTACTTTCAACATCAAATTAAAATTACAAAGAAAATATTTAACATGTGGTCTTTTAAAACCAATAAAATAAATCAATGAACTGATTATATATGTACAAATATGTTATTGTCCATAACATATAGAACAGAATAATCCAGCCCTAAATAATGAGGATTTCAATTTTAGGGCATCAGCTAATGAGGACCTATATGAAGGTTCAGGCGATGAAGAAATCACAAATTTTGACTTAAGCCAGATTTTGCTTCAACTTTCTGAGACTAGAGAACCAAACAGATCTTTTGACATGAGTGTGGCAGATTTAGAGGAGGAAATAGGTAATCTCCAAATTGAATCTGACCTAGAGAAATCATTGATGATTGCAACGGAAGCAAGAAACATTCTTTTAAAAGAAAATAAATTTTTGAAGAATAAATTTTTGAAAGAATTGCATGACCTAAGGACTAAGAAAACTGAAAGGTGTTTGCAACTAGAAGACAACATTAAGGACTTTGAACTTAAACTTAAAAATGAGCAGGATAAAGCGAATGAAATAGAAAAAAATGGGAGAAAAAATCTTAACTCTGGAAAAGAAATTAACTACCTCAAAGAGTGAGTATGGGAAGTTAGAATGTGAAAGAGAAGAAATAGGGAGGAAATTAATTGACCTGGAAAATCTTTTGATTTCTGAAAAATCCCTACACTCAAAGCAGTTGAGAAGAAACCAGCTGTTAAAAAAGGACTTGGAAAATTTAGGAAACAGAATAGCTGGTCTAAGTTCAGATAATGGTTCACTAAAGAAAGATTTACAGACTTCAGAGAAAAAAGTAACGAGTTACTCTTAGATGTAAAAAACTTACAAAAAGATGGAGAAAACTCAATGAAGAAAGCAACTGAATTGATAACGGGAAATGAAATTCTCAAAACCACCAAGAGAAGACCAGTAACACATGAAGAAAACCAATCTCTAGCGCTGATTGTCAATTCAAATGTCTCCTTGGAAGAGGATGTATTATCTCATGAAAAATCAATCACCTTGAAGACCTTATTCAGTTTTACCAAGAATGCTTAACTGAAAAAGATAAGGAAATTGAGGTAGTGTAAATGAGTTAAATACGTCCCTGCAAGTGATGGAGAGCAGTTGGAAGTTTGATAAACAAGAAATTGAAGATCTTAAAATGCTGAACAATTCACAAAAAATGGTCCTGAATAAACTTTATAGTTTTTATGAACCAGGAGCAGTATCAAGCAGAGCATCACAAATACCCATAGAAACCAAAAACTCTTTTAGCACACTAGAATGTTTGGAGGACACTCAAAATATCTCAGCCAGTCATCAGGAAGAAAGAGAAAGAGTCAACCACAAAGAAGAGAAGCCCAAAAAAGAGCCCTCATTGCTCTTTCATTGGACGACTGCTGTTGGTAAAGGCAATGCTGGACCTTGTCCAAAAATATCAATTGAAGCCGATAGTCAGGGAAAAGAGCGTGTTTTCCATTTGGAAAGGGAGATGGGCACTTCTTTCTACTTTTATAGTCATATACAAAATTGGGCACCTTTAGAGGCTGTAACAAAAGCAAATGCTATATATTATGACTACAAATTGTACACAAAAAAGGATTTCATCATCTGGATCTGTGGTACAAATAATATAACACCAAAGACTTGCCCAAGTAGTATAATATCAGCCCTGGAGAAGGAAATTAACAACTATAAAAACACAAATCTAATATTTGCAACTCAGAGGTATGATTTGGGCAAACATTCAGAAGAAAACATCATTGATGACATCATCCATTCTCTTAGGGGGTTGATCAAGAAAACTCCTCACTTACTACTACTCGATCTACAACTTTTCCTTGGACGCCAACACCACACCCCCATGGATTACACATTAACAGATCTGGGAAGTTAGTGGTTGCACAACTTATAAAAAGTATCGTTTCTTCAAGTGGAAATGAAAAGAAATCAAATCATATTGGCCCATCAAAGTCTAATATACAGCACAGATACAGGCCATGCTCAAAAGTAAATGTTTCTCAAACCCTGTCAAGGCATCACCAACCCTCTACCATAGTCCATAGAAGAGGTCTAACATCGGATAGCAAGGGTGACACCAGGTCAGCTGATCTACAGTGAGGCACTGAAGAAAAATCATGAAAGGATGGCAAGACAACAAACCACCTCAGATGCACATAGCATGCTCCAACATCCAGGATACCACAACAAGTTGAAACTTTGGCCATCTTTTCAATCATTCTCTTCTCCTCTTCATCCTTGTGTTACGGTTCAACCACAAGTAAATAGCTTGGCTTGGCATCTACATCCTAGTGGCTATTATGTTGGCAGGTGCACAGACTTCAAAACACACACTTCTGGTAGTCGTCATCTTACTTCCCAAGTCTCGCCAAGGCATCAAAAAAACTTTATACCACAGAGATTTCTGAGGAGTGTAACTTAGATGTAAATCCATTATTAGAGCTCCAGTGTCATAGGGATTAACAGAGGATAAAAAAGAACAACAATGAAAAGTTGTCAGAAAATTTATTATCATGTCTGTTACTGCATTTAAATATTCAGGGTTCAAGTTTGTGGTTGTTGAAGTTATTACAGATTTTTTGAAATTGGAGCCAAAAATTGTTTGTTTATCTGAGCACTGATTAACGTAAACGATAATCTCTTGACAAATTGCTTTAGTTCTTATAAACTAGCTACAATCTATCATAGAAATATAAAAAATAGAGGTGGTGTATGTATCTTTGTAAAAAACGATGTTATCTTTCAGGAGAGATCAGACATTAGTGCATTTTCAATAGAAAATGTTTTTGAGTGTACTGCCATTGAGAGTAGAGCTACTGATGAATCCAGGATGTCCATATTCATTGTAATTTATAGAATACCTGACGATCAAAATCTGAATAACTTCCTCTCATGTTTTGAAAAATTATTGAATCATCTTGAATCTGATAAGCATAAAAAATCTGACTTTATTAGCGGTGACTTCAATATCGATCTGTTAATTTATAGTGAGAAAAGTTGTAGATTTAGAGCTTTATTGGTGTCATTTGGGTACAATGTGGTATTTAATGAACCAACTCAAATTACCCCACAACAGCCACCTGTATAGAAAATGTCATCTCTAATGTAAGTGTCAATGAGACCAATTGTAAGGTAATTGATTTTGGAATTTCTGATCATCAGGGTCAAGTAGTTTCTACAAAAAATCAGAAATCTATCAATCTTATGTTTAATTGTCTGGCTGAAGAGGACTGGGAAGCTTGTTTGTCACAGTCTTCTTGTAATGAGAGCTTTAATGAGTTTTTCAAAATATTTTATAGTTCATTTTTAAGTAATTGCCCAGTAAAAACAAAGACTGTAACAAAGAGAGAAAGAAACCATCCTTGGGTAACAAAAGGGATTCAGGTGTCAAGTAAGAAAAAGAGGGAACTGTATAATATTTCTAGAAAAAATTCTGATCCTGTTTTTTGGAATATTTTAAAAATTATAAAAAGATTTTTAGAAAGTTAATTTTGGCAGCAAAAAGATTGTATAATTTAAGCTTGATTAAAAACAGTGACAATGTAACTAAAACTTCCTGGAATATTGTAAAAAATGAATTAGGTTCAGGTCATAAAGAGCAAATTTATTCTGAGGTCAAAGTTGATGGGGAGGTAGTAACACATCCGATAGCTGTTGCCAATTCTATGAATATTTTCTTCTCTAGTATAGCAAATAGTTTTCACACTGATGTTTCTGCTTCAGAATCTATTGGAAATTTGCACAAAGCTTCTATATGCACTCCTAATTTATTGAAATTTCAGCCTGTTTCTGAATCTTTTGTTTTATCTTGTATTAGGAAGCTGAAAAATAAAAATTCTTCAGGATGGGATGAAATTCCCACAAGTCTTATCAAATCCCTGGCATTATGCATCGTAAAACCCTTAACTCACTGCATAAATATGTCTTTTCCAACTGGATAATTTCCTGTTAAACTAAAGTATGCCTAATCATGCCCATTTTCAAAAAGGGAGATTCTCAAGAAATATCAAATTATCGACCCGTTGCTGCTCTCTTACCTGTTTTATGTAAGGTCTTCGAGGAAGTCACACTTTTGCTGTTAGTACCCTTTCTTGAATCAAATGGTTTGTTGAGTGGAAGTCAGTTTGGCTTTTGGAAGGGAAAGAGTACATCAGATGCCATTGTTGTTCTTTATTCTGATGAGGTGGAGGCCTTGGACAGATCTCAGAAGACAATTGGTGTTTTCTGTGATCTGTCGAAGGCCTTCGACTGTGTAAAGCATAGTATTCTTCTTGAAAAATTTTACGGGATGGCTGATTCTACCATTTCTTGGTTTACAGGTTATCTTCCCAATAGATATCAACAAGTTATCTTAAGAGACAGGTCTAATGTAAAACATCTTTCTTCCTGGTGTCCTAGGGTTCATGGTGTACATCAGGGGTCAAAGGTTGGTCCTCCTCATTGACTTATTGACATGAGATTGACTTTGAGTTGGCCTCCAATGAATAAATTGTGTGCGTAAGTGTATAATATTTCTAGAAAAAATTCTGATCCTGTTTTTTGGAATATTTTAAAAATTATAAAAAGATTTTTAGAAAGTTAATTTTGGCAGCAAAAAGATTGTATAATTTAAGCTTGATTAAAAACAGTGACAATGTAACTAAAACTTCCTGGAATATTGTAAAAAATGAATTAGGTTCAGGTCATAAAGAGCAAATTTGTTCTGAGGTCAAAGTTGATGGGGAGGTAGTAACACATCCGATAGCTGTTGCCAATTCTATGAATATTTTCTTCTCTAGTATAGCAAATAGTTTTCACACTGATGTTTCTGCTTCAGAATCTATTGGAAATTTGCACAAAGCTTCTATATGCACTCCTAATTTATTGAAATTTCAGCCTGTTTCTGAATCTTTTGTTTTATCTTGTATTAGGAAGCTGAAAAATAAAAATTCTTCAGGATGGGATGAAATTCCCACAAGTCTTATCAAATCCCTGGCATTATGCATCGTAAAACCCTTAACTCACTGCATAAATATGTCTTTTCCAACTGGATAATTTCCTGTTAAACTAAAGTATGCCTAATCATGCCCATTTTCATAAAGGGAGATTCTCAAGAAATATCAAATTATCGACCCGTTGCTGCTCTCTTACCTGTTTTATGTAAGGTCTTCGAGGAAGTCACACTTTTGCTGTTAGTACCCTTTCTTGAATCAAATGGTTTGTTGAGTGGAAGTCAGTTTGGCTTTTGGAAGGGAAAGAGTACATCAGATGCCATTGTTGTTCTTTATTCTGGTGAGGTGGAGGCCTTGGACAGATCTCAGAAGACAATTGGTGTTTTCTGTGATCTGTCGAAGGCCTTCGACTGTGTAAAGCATAGTATTCTTCTTGAAAAATTTTACGGGATGGCTGATTCTACCATTTCTTGGTTTACAGGTTATCTTCCCAATAGATATCAACAAGTTATCTTAAGAGACAGGTCTAATGTAAAACATCTTTCTTCCTGGTGTCCTAGGGTTCATGGTGTACATCAGGGGTCAAAGGTTGGTCCTCCTCATTGACTTATTGACATGAGATTGACTTTGAGTTGGCCTCCAATGAATAAATTGTGTGCGTAAGTGTAAATCTATTAACTGGCGGTCTTTGGGAGAGTGTGATCAAAAGCGCAAAGCACCACTTACATCGTGTGATAGGGAATACAGTTTTAACATTACCAGAATTTACTACCCATACTGTGCACATAGAGGCTATGTTAAATTCAAGACCTCTTACTCCTATCTCCAATGATCCTTCACATTTGGTTGCCTTAACTCCTGGGCATTTCCTGGTGGGTGGACCCATGGTATCATTACTGGAAGTGGATTTTACCTCAACGCCTTCTAATCACCTCAATCATTGGCAACTGGTACAACAATTTAATCAACATATCTGCCACAGATGGAGTATTGAATATCTGCACACTTTGCATCAGAAATCCAAGTGGACCAGTCCTTGTCAAAATATTGAAGTAGGGGACATGGTACTGTTGCAAATGCCAACTCCAACTTTTGAATAGCCACTGGCAAGAGTTAGTTGTTAAGGTTAATCCTGACGCTGATGGGATTGTTCGTGTTGCACAGGTGAAGACATCAAACGGAACATTTACTCGACCAGTCGTCAAGCTTTTCCTACTGCTGAACACATCTGATTGAAGCGGATGTTGCTTCAAGGGGCCGGCATGTTCAGTGATTATAAACCTAATTATAATCAGAAAGAGAGAGTGTGCAGCCATCACATTATTTATATAAGTTTTTAAAATATTTCCTATCATATATCCAATATACTGTTCCTTGTTTTTAATTTAACCATCACATGCTTCTTGAATTTTTCAATTTTTTTAACATATGACTTTTTTGTTGTTTACATTTCTGGTTTCCTACAATTTTTTCATTACTATAAATAGGATTCATTTTTTGAATCCTTTTAAATTAATTTTTTTTCATATAAATATATGCCAACTATATGTGTGCCAACAAACTTCAAAGTGCAGCAAGAAAAGATAGAAGTGTACAGAAACAAAAATGATCAATTACTACAATGAAAACCTCAATTTACAATAGTAACTGAAGGACAAAAGACTGTGGTGAGTAGTCCTATTGGTGTTGTTTTAAAGTGAACATTTATTGGAACTATATATTGACTTTGGTACGAAATAAGTTCAATACTTCAATATTTTCAGTTTCATTATCTTATTTTTATAAATTAAGTTAAAATGAATCCTTAGTAATTTTCTTTCCTTTCCTTTTATATTTAATTGTTTTCCCCTTTTTTCACCAGGGGTGGTCCTTCGATATTAAACGACTCCAACTGAGGTTACACAACTACCTGGAATTAAATCAACTAAAAGGGGAAGATGATGACAGCATCCGTGTACAAGTATTAATAGTTGCCTAAGCCCAAAACACTTTCAACTATTAACGGACCTTTGTGCACCAGATTTACCAAACACAAGATCTTATGAAGAATTAGTTCAGTTTCTGAAGGACTACCATCCTGAACGAAATCGCTGAGCAGCACAAATTCTACAATCGTATACAACAACCAGGCGAATCTGTAACCATGTTCATGAAAGAGCTTTGGAGTTTGACGCTCCATTGTAATTTCTCCTGCTCAAACTGCAAGTCCAGAACAATAGATTTACACTTACGCACACAATTTATTCGTTGGAGGCCAACTCAAAGTCAATCTCATGTCAATAAGTCAATGAGGAGGACCATCCTTTGACCCCTGATGTACACCATGAACCCTAAGACACCAGGAAGAAAGATGTTTTACATTAGACCTGTCTCTTAAGACAACTTGTTGATATCTATTGGAAAGATAACCTGTAAACCAAGAAATGGTAGAATCAGCCATCCCGTAAAATTTAAGTTTTTCAAGAAGAATACTATGCTTTACACAGTCGAAGGCCTTCGACAGATAACAGAAAACACCAATTGTCTTCTGAGATCTGTCCAAGGCCTCCACCTCATCAGAATAAAGAACAACAATGGCATCTGATGTACTCTTTCCCTTCCAAAAGCCAAACTGACTTCCACTCAACAAACCATTTGATTCAAGAAAGGGTACTAACAGCAAAAGTGTGACTTCCTTGAAGACCTTACATAAAACAGGTAAGAGAGCAGCAACGGGTCGATAATTTGATATTTCTTGAGAATCTCCCTTTTTGAAAATGGGCATGATTAGGCATACTTTAGTTTAACAGGATGTAAAATTCTCCACAATTATTTATTTATTTATTTATTGACGGAAAATCCATTTTTACAAAGTCAATACATTTGGTATAACATTCCAAAAATAAATTATAATAATAAATATACTAACTAATATCAAGATGAGTGAAATAAAAAGGAAGAAAAATAGCAAGCACAAACTGAAATACATGCAGCAGACAATACATCACAATATCACAATATCATGCTTAGAACCTATTGACTAAGTATGAGTGTAATAAATAAAAAAACATAACAACTAAGCAGACTAGAGTTTGAAAAATAGTTATGAAAAATAACAAGCACAGAATAGTTTATAAATAAATAACAATCACAGACTAGAATTTAAGGTAAGTAGAAATACCTAACCGGCACAAACCTAGTAACCGTAACTATAACAATAACACCCCAAAACCATGCGGTTTTGGATAATAGCCATAGCCCATGCGGATGCCGATAAGTCGAAGAAAACGAGTCTGGATCTTGCTTAACTGGTTGTTGAGGAATGACTGATGAGGGGACCAGACCACAGAGCAATATTCAAGATGAGGCCTGACGAAGGCAATATAGAGTGATCTTAATGTTTCTGGCTGGCAGAGGTATCCAGACACGGAAAATGAATCCCAAGCTTCTGTTTGCCTTGGAGCAGGCCATGTTAACATGCGACTCATAGGAGAGGGATGATGACATCATGACACCAAGATCTCTCACCTCATCAACCCTCTTCAATGTCCTGCCGTTGAGCTGGTAATCAAACAGAACTGGAGATGTCTTCCTGTGAAAGGTTATACTGATGCATTTATCGATATTAAGCTTCATTCCATTAGTGATGCACCAGTCCTCAACTGCAAGAAGGTCACGTTGAAGCAAGTCACAATCCTGGGGTGACGAAATTTGTGCATATAACTTCACATCATCGGCAAACAGCAGGTGGGGGGAGTTTAATGAGTTGGTCAGATGGCGCCGTAGCTTAGTTGGTAGCGTTCTGAGTTCTCACTCAGCTGGCCCGGGTTCAACTCCCGGCCTTGGCTCTAAGCAATTTTCATACGGTAAGCGCTGTGACATGAGGTACCTTCGTCAAGAAGATCTCAAGGTTCATCTAGAACCTTGATGATTTGATGGAGAGTGAAGGCCTGATAACCCTTCTTAGGTAAGGGCGGAGGGTGCACAATAAGCTAATTTTGCTGCGTTGCAAAACCATGGTCAAGTGAAGCCATGGCCCTCTTTTTATAAAAAAATTAGTTGGTCAAATCATTGACGAAGACATTGAATAGGATGGGACCGAGATGTGATCCTTGCGGTACAACCGACGTAGCGGTAAAGACCCTCGAAGTCTGAGCACCAAGCCTTACAATGAGTCAACGATCCAGGAGATAGCTGGTAAACCACTTCAGCAACTGGCCATGAATCCCACAAGATTCCAACTTTTTGACCAAGAGACGGTGACAAACTCGGTCGAAGGCTTTGGAGAAATCCAACTATAACACATCGACCTGTTTTCTATCCTTCATTATGTCCACAATGTCAGATTGGAGAGTGACTAAGTTGGTTGAGGTTCATTTTCCCAGCATGAAACCATGCTGAAAGGGTGACAATGAGCTCTTGAGGAGAGGGAAGACTCTGTTGAGGATGAGTTTTTCAAAGATCTTTGCTATGGTTGGTTGGATTGCTGTAGGACGATAGTTATGCACGTCAGAAGAAGGACCAGATTTGTGTATTGGGACAATGTAACTCAATTTGAGGACATCCGGAAATATCCCACAATTCACCGACTCGTTGAACAGGTTCTGAAGAGGGCTAGCCAGGAGATGTCTGCAGCCCTTGAGAACTGCCAGGGGATACAGTCTGGACCATGTCCTTTATTTACATCAAGGCTGGCGAGGGCCCTTTCAACTTCGTTGAGGGTGAAAAAACAATTGGGTAGACAGTACTAAGTGTTGTGAGAGTTCCGGTAGGGCAAATCCACTGGGGGCTCAAACACCGTGGCAAAGAAATCTGCAAAGGCCTCACATTTGTCCTTAACATCCACCAGCAGGTCACCATCCCGGCCTAGTAGCATAGACGGCCCAAAGCAGGAACCAACTCGAGTAGAGGAAACGAAGCTCCAGAAAATCTTCGGGTTGCTCGGAAGAACATGTTGAATGTGCTCAACATAGTTGTGGAAGCATGTAGTCGACAATGTTTTATATTGGGCACGAGCAGCAGAAAATTGTAAGTATATCTCATAATTCAACGTCCTTTTGTAGAGAGCGTGCAACATCTTTTTCTTCTTTATGAGAATCTTCAGTTCCGGGCTGAACCCGACAGGATATGTTTGTTGAAACTTTCTTCAATGGAGAATTTTCCAGAACTGCTGATTTAATTATCTCCACTAGGCAGTTGAACTTATCATTAATATTTGTGTGTTCCTGCAACAAAAAGTCAGTGGTTTTCAGGGTACGGGAGACATCAGATACATCGCATCTCTTGAGGTTGGGAGAAAAGTTAGCTCCAGATTGGCATCTGGGAGGTGAGGGTAGAAGAATGTCCAGAGCAGGATGATGGCGGTCTTCGGTCACCCATGAATCTGTATGACTAACTTTGATGGATGAGTCAGTAGAAAACACGAGATCAAGGATGACACCTCTTTCATTCCGTATGAAATTGGTCGGGAAGAGATTGAGGGTTTGAATCATATCAGAAAGATAGTTTTTAATGGGCCCGTAGAGTGGGGGAGTAGACCAACAGACATCAGGTAAATTAAAATCACCAGCAATAAAAATATTTGTGTAGGAATGGGTTGCAGTAGCTTCCTCAACAGCTAGATTGAAATTTTCATATGCAACATAACTAGAGCTGGGAGGGATATAGGCACACCCAACAAGAAGTCTATAGCCAGCCTTGACACTACAGGAAATGATTAGGCATTCAATACTATCAAAAGATGTCGGAACGAGATGAGAACTGAGGGAGCTACTGATGGAAACCACAACACCACCTCCGCTGGTCTTAGAACTGGACGCCAAAGAACAATCACTCCAAAATATGTTATAGTTATCCGCACCAAGTTCAGAACTGCTTATATCTGTATTAAGATTGGTCTCTGTGAACATGACGATGTCATAGGTACATGTCGAGAAAGCAATTTGGATATCCCTAAGCTTACCCCTAAGTCCATCAACATTTTGATAATATACAGCTAAACTGGATTTTCCGCCAAACAATTTTAGTTTTTTTACTTTTCAGAGATAATTTGTGGTACTCCATTAATATATTTTATTGTAAGATTTTCCTTTCCTCCTCTGGTTCTTTCATCGAGGGTCTGACGAAGAGCTGCCAGATGTTCACGTTGTTTGGTTGTACGATCCCTAGAGGTGGATATGTTGGACAGATGAGGTCGAGATTCGGTGACCTTTTCCTTATAGAAAAGTTTAATAAAAGAGAGGGCATCGGTTTGAGTTTTAAAAATCACTTTCAGTGGTCGTGGCACATTGCGATTAGTAGGTTTACCAATCCTAAAGAACGTGGCGCATTCATTATTATACTGAATAGCCTGAAAGATATGTTTTAGTTGAGCTAGATCATCATCCTTCTTCCTAGAAGTGTTGACATTACTACTCTCAGGAACATTGTAGGCAATAACATTCCTGGAACGGTTGGACCTGTCATTTATTTCATATATTAAATCCTCGGCAGACAGAGAAGTTCCTACAGACATTTTTTTTTAACGGTTTATGTCCTCAACAACACTTGAAATTGGTTTTTTTCAGCAGGTGTCAGCCTAGGCTCAAGCTCAAGAAGTTTATCAGATACCTGCTTGACATCTTAGAGAGATTCTCAATGTTAGTGGAAAGTTTAGATATTTCATCTTTTGTCGCAAGATTAACCAGATTTTCAAGGATCTTATCAAGCTTGTTGGCCATGGCATTGAGCGGATTGTCCTCAAGTTTGACACAGTCGTACTGAGCGCAATACCATTTTTTGTTTTTATCATTTGAGTAAGAGTGATATTCTACAGCAGACAAATTGAGGCAGTCCTTATGGAATAAGCGATTACACGGCCCATTACACTGGAGGCTCTTTGAATTCCCCACATCGATGACACAAATTGGGCACACAACATTCGAGACTCTGAGATATGCCATATCTGCGACCAACGTATTGCATATAGTAACGCAATGAAGAGTTACTTAAAGTTCCAAATTATTGCGCACAAACACAGACTGAAAAAACACTTGACGCCATCTTGACAGGGAAAAGGTAATTACTGTATGGGAGACATGCCAATGTCTAGAATCACTCCTGCTAAGCCTTTTCTTTCCACTGGCATTGATTATGCTGGTCCCTTCACTATTAAGATGTTAAATTTACGATTGTAAAACATGTCAAAGTATTCATTTGTCTTTTCATTTGTATGGTTACCAAGGCCGTGCACATTGAAGTTGCGGAGGATTAAACTACTGATGCATATCTTGGATGTCTACATAGATTTATTTCTCGACGAGGAAAATGCACCGATATCTACTCTGACTGTGGAAAGAACTTTATTGGAGCGAATGCAGAATTAAAACGGATTGTCAACTCTGCTATTTCTAACAATAGGTCAAAAGACAAAATTCATCAGTTTGCTACCACCAACGAGATTAGGTTTCACTTTAATCTTCCTAATGCCCCACATCACGGGGTTTGTAGCTCTATGGAGTTGATGGGATCAAGAAGGCAGTGAAGTGACTAGCAGTCGACGAGCGGGCGACTTGATTCAAAGAGCCTCCAGTGTAATGGGCCGTGTAATCGCTTATTCCATAAGGACTGCCTCAATTTGTCTGCTGTAGAATATCACTCTTACGCAAATGATAAAAACAAAAAATGGTATTGCGCTCAGTATGACTGTGTCAAACTTGAGGACAATCCGCTCAATGCCATGGCCAACAAGCTTGATAAGATCCTTGAAAATCTGGTTAATCTTGCGACAAAAGATGAAATATCTAAACTTTCCACTAACATTGAGAATCTCTCTAAAGATGTCAAGCAGGTATCTGATAATCTTCTTGAGCTTGAGCCTAGGCTGACAGCTGCTGAAAAAACTATTTCAAGTGTTGTTGAGGACATAAACCGTTAAAAAAAATGTCTGTAGGAACTTCTCTGTCTGCCGAGGATTTAATATATGAAATAAATGACAGGTCCAACCGTTCCAGGAATGTTATTGCCTACAATGTTCCTGAGAGTATTAATGTCAACACTTCTAGGAAGAAGGATGATGATCTATCTCAACTAAAACATATCTTTCAGGCTATTCAGTATAATAATGAATGCGCCACGTTCTTTAGGATTGGTAAACCTACTAATCGCAATGTGCCACGACCACTGAAAGTGATTTTTAAAACTCAAACCGATGCCTTCTCTTTTATTAAACTTTTCTATAAGGAAAAGGTCACCGAATCTCAACCTCATCTGTCCAACATATCCACCTCTAGGGATCGTACAACCAAAGAATGTGAACATCTGGCAGCTCTTCGTCAGACCCTCGATGAAAGAACCAGAGGAGGAGAGGAAAATCTTACAATAAAATATATTAATGGAGCACCACAAATTGTCTCTGAGAAGTAAAGAAACTAAAATTGTTTGGCGGAAAATCCAGTTTAGCTGTATATTATCAAAATGTTAATGGACTTACTGAAAGTGATTTTTAAAACTCAAACCGATGCCTTCTTTTTTATGAAACTTTTCTATAAGGAAAAGGTCACCGAATCTCAACCTCATCTGTCCAACATATCCACCTCTAGGGATCGTACAACCAAAGAACGTGAACATCTGGCAGCTCTTCGTCAGACCCTCGATGAAAGAACCAGAGGAGGAGAGGAAAATCTTACAATAAAATATATTAATGGAGTACCACAAATTGTCTCTGAGAAGTAAAAAAACTAAAATTGTTTGGCGGAAAATCCAGTTTAGCTGTATATTATCAAAATGTTAATGGACTTAGGGGTAAGCTTAGGGATATCCAAATTGCTTTCTCGGTATGTACCTATGACATCGTCATGTTCACAGAGACCAATCTTAATACAGATATAAGCAGTTCTGAACTTGGTGCGGATAACTATAACATATTTTGGAGTGATTGTTCTTAGGCGTCCAGTTCTAAGACCAGCGGAGGTGGTGTTGTGGTTTCCATCAGTAGCTCCCTCAGTTCTCATCTCGTTCCGACATCTTTTGATAGTATTGAAAGCCTATTCATTTCCTGTAGTGTCAAGGCTGGCTATAGACTTCTTGTTGGGTGTGCCTATATCCCTCCCAGCTCTAGTTATGTTGCATATGAAAATTTCAATCTAGCTGTTGAGGAAGCTACTGCAACCAATTCCTACACAAATATTTTTATTGCTGGTGATTTTAATTTACCTGATGTCTGTTGGTCTACTCCCCCACTCTACGGGCCCATTAAAAACTATCTTTCTGATATGATTCAAACCCTCAATCTCTTCCCGACCAATTTCATACGGAATGAAAGAGGTGTCATCCTTGATCTCATGTTTTCTACTGACTCATCCATCAATGTTAGTCATACAGATTCATGGGTGACCGAAGACCGCCATCATCCTGCTCTGGACATTCTTCTACCCTCACCTCCCAGATGCCAATCTGGAGCTAACTTTTCTCCCAACCTCAAGAGATGCGATGTATCTGATGTCTCCCGTACCCTGAAAACCACTGACTTTTTGTTGCAGGAACACACAAATATTAATGATAAGTTCAACTGCCTAGTGGAGATAATTAAATCAGCAGTTCTGGAAAATTCTCCATTGAAGAAAGTTTCAACAAACATATCCTGTCGGGTTCAGCCCGGAACTGAAGATTCTCATAAAGAAGAAAAAGATGTTGCACGCTCTCTACAAAAGGACGTTGAATTATGAGATATGCTTACAATTTTCTGCTGCTCGTGCCCAATGTAAAACATTGTCGACTACATGCTTCCACAACTATGTTGAGCACATTCAACATGTTCTTCCAAGCAACCCGAAGATTTTCTGGAGCTTCGTTTCCTCTACTCGAGTTGGTTCCTGCTCTGGGCCGTCTATGCTACTAGGCCGGGATGGTGACCTGCTGGTGGATGTTAAGGACAAATGTGAGGCCTTTGCAGATTTCTTTGCCACGGTGTTTGAGCCCCCAGTGGATTGCCCTACCGGAACTCTCACAACACTTTGTACTGTCTACCCAATTGTTTTTTCACCCTCAACGAAGTTGAAAGGGCCCTCGCCAGCCTTGATGTCAATAAAGGACATGGTCCAGACTGTATCCTCTGGCAGTTCTCAAGGGCTGCAGACATCTCCTGGCTAGCCCTCTTCAGAACCTGTTCAACGAGTCGGTGAATTGTGGGATATTTCCGGACGTCCTCAAATTGAGTTACATTGTCCCGATACACAAATCTGGTCCTTCTTCTGACGTGCATTACTATCATCCTACAGCAATCCAACCAACCATAGCAAAGATCTTTGAAAAACTCATCCTCAACAGAGTCTTCCCTCTTCTCAAGAGTTCATTGTCACCCTTTCAGCATGGTTTCATGTTGGGAAAATCAACCTCAACCAACTTAGTCACTCTCCAATCTGACATTGTGGACATAATGAAGGATAGAAAACAGGTCGATGTGTTATAGTTGGATTTCTCCAAAGCCTTCGACCGAGTTTGTCACCGTCTCTTGGTCAAAAAGTTGGAATCTTGTGGGATTCATGGCCAGTTGCTGAAGTGGTTTACCAGCTATCTCCTGGATCGTTGACTCATTGTAAGGCTTGGTGCTCAGACTTCGAGGGTCTTTACCGCTACGTCGGGTGTACCGCAAGGATCACATCTCGGTCCCATCCTATTCAATGTCTTCATCAATGATTTGACCAACTAATTTTTTTTATAAAAAGAGGGCCATGGCTTCACTTGACCATGGTTTTGCAACGCAGCAAAATTAGCTTATTGTGCACCCTCCGCCCTAACCTAAGAAGGGTTATCAGGCCTTCACTCTCCATCAAATCATCAAGGTTCTTGATGAACCTTGAGATCTTCTTGACGAAGGTACCTCATGTCACAGCGCTTACCGTATGAAAATTGCTTAGAGCCACGGCCGGGAGTTGAACCCGGGCCGGCTGAGTGAGAACTCAGAACGCTACCAACTAAGCTACGGCGCCGTCTGACCAACTCATTAAACTCCCCCCACCTGCTGTTTGCCGATGATGTGAAGTTATATGCACAAATTTCGCCACCCCAGGATTGTGACTTGCTTCAACGTGACCTTCTTGCAGTTGAGGACTGGTGCATCACTAATGGAATGAAGCTTAATATCGATAAATGCATCAGTATAACCTTTCACAGGAAGACATCTCCAGTTCTGTTTGATTACCAGCTCAACGGCAGGACATTGAAGAGGGTTGATGAGGTGAGAGATCTTGGTGTCATGATGTCATCATCCCTCTCCTATGAGTCGCATGTTAACATGGCCTGCTCCAAGGCGAACAGAAGTTTGGGATTCATTTTCCGTGTCTCTGGATACCTCTGCCAGCTAGAAACATTAAGATCACTCTATATATTGCCTTCGTCAGGCCTCATCTTGAATATTGCTCTGTGGTCTGGTCCCCTCATCAGTCATTCCTCAACAACCAGTTAAGCAAGATCCAGACTCGTTTTCTTCGACTTATCGGCATCCGCATGGGCTATGGCTATTATCCAAAACCGCATGGTTTTGGGGTGTTATTGTTATAGTTACGGTTACTAGGTTTGTGCCGGTTAGGTATTTCTACTTACCTTAAATTCTAGTCTGTGATTGTTATTTATTTATAAACTATTCTGTGCTTTTTATTTTTCATTAACTTAAACTCTAGTCTGCTTAGTTGTTATTTATTTTTATTTATTACACTCATACTTAGTCAATAGGTTCTAAGCATGATATTGTGATATTGTGGTGTATTGTCTGCTGCATGTATTTCAGTTTGTGCTTGCTATTTTTCTTCCTTTTTATTTCACTCATCTTGATATTAGTTAGTATATTTATTATTATAATTTATTTTTGGAATGTTATACCAAATGTATTGACTTTGTAAAAATGGATTTTCCGTCAATAAATAAATAAATAAATAATTGTGGAGAATTTGACATTCACTTACGCAATTCAAAACCTCCTCGTTGCAATAACGAAATTAGATGTGTTTTGAGTTCAAGAGCTTCATGTTCTGTATTTGCTCCTGTAATGATATCATCAACATATGTGTGATTCTTTAAGACATATGCAGCTTCAGGATACTTATCTCCTTCATCTTCAGCGAGTTGATGAAGGGTCCTTATGGCAAGATAAGGTGAGCAATTCACGCCATACGTCACAGTATTTAGTTTGAATGTTGAAATAGGATCAGATGGATGGTTTCTCCATAAGATAAGTTGTAAACTATGGTCATCTGGATGTATCAGTATCTGTCGATACATTTGCTTGATGACACAACCAAATACCACATTGAAACTACTAAAGTTCATTATTATATCACAAACATTGGTTTGTAATTTTTGTCCAGTCATCAGGATGTCATTTGAGGACGTTCATTTGAGGAAACTTGTAGGACAACTGGCATCAAAAACTGTTCGCAGTTTAGTTGTGCTACAATTTTCCTTCAAAATCCCATAATGAGGAAGGAAATAATGAGGTTTGTTTATGTCAATGTCATTACGCTCAGACATATGTCCTAATTCAATGTATTCTTCCATAAATTCATGGTATAGTTCAGAAGAACGATCATTTTAACAAAATTTGCGTTCCATGGCAGTTAGTCTTGTCTCAGCAGCAAACTTTGAATTTCCTAAAGGAGGGTGAGATTCTTTTATTGGTAACCTGAGTACATACCGTCCATCAGCATTTTTAGCGAAATGCCTATTACGTAAATCCTGTTCATGTGTTTTTCTTGAAGCAAGTGGTGGTTCTTCCTGTTGCCAAAACCTTTGCAAGGATGCATGCAAATCAGAATCATTGACACCATGTGAAATAAACTTTACGAATAATCCGTTATTGAATCATGTTTTATTGAAGTCCAAACATAAACTAGAAAATAAAAACAATGATAAATAGTGAACTGTCACAATCAGCTTATCAGCTGATTTATTAAAATTCTAACACACAACTGTCCCCCTTAAAGTTTGGATCGCAGCATTTGGTCAAGGTGTCTTCGACACATCATACCATTGTCCAATTTAATTTGATAACGTAGATTCCCATCTCTTGATTCGACATGTCCAAATCTCCACTTTCTTTCGCCATTATAATTTCTCACTTGTACACGGTCCACCTTTTTAAATTGGCGAGATATTCCTTTTGGGTGGTACCCATTCTTCTCTCTTCGATCCAATACCATTAAACTCAAATATGTTCTTACCGGTCTGTTGAACATGAGGAAATATGCAGAATTCCCTGTTGAGTTAGGAATTTGCCGAAGTTTCATCAAGATTCAGTGGAGTTTATGTTCAAGGGTTCCTGGTTCATCTAATAAACATCTCAATGTAAGCATACTTTGATTTTGTACATAATATTAGAGGTTAGCTGTAAGAAAGGACCATGGGGTCCTAAGTTCGCCTCAATAAAGAAGTATTTTCATTCATTCATTCAATGTTTTCTTCACAGTTTGAACAAAACGTTCAGCCTTCCCATTGGACGATGGGTGAAAAGGAGCTGTCGTCTTGTGTTTTGTCCCACATTTGTCCAGGAAGTCACGGAAGGTAGTTGAAGTTAAACTTCGTCCGTTATCAGAAATAAGAAGTTTAGGGAGGCCAAAAAGTAGTAGAACGTTTCCTGAGTTCCCTTACTGTCCATTCAGCAGTTGTTGTTTTTGTGGGAATCATCTCCACCCATTTTGAAAATGCGTCAACAACTATGAAAAATTGTTGTTCATTAGTCGGTCCCATGAAATCTACATGGATTCTTTCCCATGGCTGAGTTGCTGGTTCCCATGGATGATTAACTTCTTTAGCCAGTGCATTTTGTTTCTCTCGACAAGGTCTGCATCTAGATATTGTATCTTTGATGTCTTTAGTCATTCCTCTCCAACAACAGAAACTCCTCGCTAATGCCTTAGTCTTAACCATGCCAATATGTCCGAAGTGTAGCTCGTTGAGAACTAGTTTCCGAAGAGAAACTGGAATGATCACCTTCCATCCTTTAAAAGTACATCCTTCATGCAGTGTAATTTTATTGTCATAGTACCCTAAGGGCTCCAATGATTGACCATCCTGTAGAGCTTTGACGACAGGACCGAGTTCTGGGTCTTTGATTGTTTCAGCAGCTAGTACTTTGTGATAAATTGTAAGCTGTTTAATTGGTTTGTTTGAAAAATATCGTGTTGATCCACTCATTCTTCACGTTTTCCATAGGAAACCTTGAGAGGAAATCCGCATTTCCATGTTGACTAGTACGTTTGAACTCTATTGTGTAGTTTAAACCTGAGAGGGAATGAGAGTAATTAAAAAGTCTTGTTGCAGACATGAATGGAAGCCTTTTATGTGGGCTGAAAATAGCAACAAGTGGTTTATGATCAGTGATGAGTGTAAACTGTCGTCCATAGCAATAGGGGAAACATTTTTTTTAATCCCCATTATATTCCAGTTGCTTCTTTATTGATCTGACTGTAATGCCTCTCAGTCTTTGTCAGTGATCTGGAAGCAAAAGCGATAGGTTTTTCAGTTCCATCTGGAAATCGGTGAGAGATTACAGCATCAAGACCAACTGGAGATGCATCTGTAGCTAGAATCAATGGCAAATTTGGGTTAAAATGACAAAGAACTGCGCCACTTGTAATTATTTCTTTGATCGATTGGAAACTTTGTTCACACATCTTGTTCCATCTAAATTGTCTTCCTCTCTGCAAAAGTTGATTAAGCATGTTGAGAAGGGTCGATAAGTCCTTAATGAATCGGTTGTAGTAATTCACAAGGCCTAAAAATGATCTTAGCTCATATACATTTATGGGTCTCCTGGCGTCCTTAATAGCTTTGATCTTATCTTCACTTTTATGGATTCCGTTTTTGTCAATAATATGTCCTAGATGTTGTATTTTTTTCTGAAAGAATTTACATTTGTCGCGGTTTAGTTTCAAGTTATGTTTCCTGAGATTTTCAAGCACACTTGTGAGTCGATTCAATAGTTCTTCTGACGAACGCCCTTGAATTATTATATCATCAAAGAAACACTGTACTCCTGGCAGACCTTGAAGAACTCCATCCATTACCTTCTGCCAGATTCCAGGGGCAACTTTGATGCTGAACATCAGTCTGTTAACAATATACTGACCTTTATGAGTACTTAATGTCTGAATTTCTGCACTCATTCAAAATCATGCTTACATTAATTCACTTATAGCCATTAGAA
>JAQJVK010000132.1:152500-461110 GCA_035578135.1 Flexamia atlantica | reverse complement strand
AGTTTTTAAGGTAACTTGGGTGGTATAATACTAAATTTCAGGACCTATTCTATCATCCTATGTGTACGTCATGTTGGCACACTTCCGTATTTATTTTATTTTTCATGTCATACTTTGACAAATCGCTGTCCGCACATCTTAATGCGACTACTTTAATCAGCCATATTTCCAAAACCTAGGTTTTACGGTAATTTGGGTGGTATAATACAGAAGTTCTGGTCCTATTCTATCACCCTATGTGTACGTCAAGTATCCACAATTCCGTATTTATTTTTATATTTCATGTCAAACTTAGACAAATCGTTGTCCGCACATCGCATAGCGACGAATTTAATCACCCATATTTCCAAAACCTAGGTTTTTAAGGTTACTTGGGTTGTATAATACTAAATTTCAGGACTTATTCTATCATCCTATGTGTACGTCATGTTGGCACACATCCGTATTTATTTTATTTTTCATGTCATACTTTGACAAATCGCTGTCCGCACATCTCAATGCGACTACTTTAATCAGCCATATTTCCAAAACCTAAGTTTTTACGGTAACTTGGGTGGTATAATACAGAAGTTCTGGTCCTATTTTATCACCCTACGTGTACGTAATGTTGGCACACCTCCGTATTTATTATTATATTTCATGTCATACTTAGACAAATCGTTGTCCGCACATCGCATAGCGACTAATTTAATCACCCATATTTCCAAAACCTAAGTTTTTAAGGTAACTTGGGTGGTATAATACTGAATTTCTGGACCTATTCTATCATCCTATGTGTACGTCATGTTTGCACACTTCCGTATTTATTTTATATTTCATGTCAAACTTAGACAAATCGCTGTCCGCACATCGCAAAGCGACTACTTTAATCGGCCATATTTCCAAAACCTAAGTTTTTACGGTAACTTGGGTGGTATAATACAGAAGTTCTGGTCCTATTCTATCACTTTATGTGTACGTCTTGTTGACACAATTCCGTATTTATTTTTATATTCATGTCAAACTAAGGTGGATCGCTGTCCACACATACAAAGCGACTATTTTAATCACCCGTATTTCCAAAACCTAAGTTTTAACGGTAACCTGAGGGTATAACACTATAGTTCTTTTCCTATTCTACCACTCTATGTGTACGTCATGTACCCACAGATCCGTATTTATTTTTATATTTCATGTCAAACTTAGACAAATCGTTGTCCGCACATCGCATAGCGACTAATTTAATCACCCATATTTCCAAAACCTAAGTTTTTAAGGTAACTTGGGTGGTATAATACTAAATTTCAGGATCTATTCTATCATCCTATGTGTAAGTCATGTTGGCACACTTCTGAATTTATTTTATTTTTTATGTCATACTTTGACAAATCGCTGTCCGCACATCTCAATGCGACTACTTTAATCAGCCATATTTCCAAAACCTAAGTTTTTAAGGTAACTTGGGTGGTATATTACAGAAGTTCTGGTCCTATTCTATCACCCTACGTGTACGTCATGTATCCACAATTCCGTATTTATTTTTATATTTCATGTCAAACTTAGACAAATCGTTGTCCGCACATCGCATAGCGACTAATTTAATCACCCATATTTCCAAAACCTAAGTTTTTAAGGTAACTTGGGTAGTATAATACTAAATTTCAGGACCTATTCTATCATCCTATGTGTACGTCATGTTGGCACACTTCCGTATTTATTTTATTTTTCATGTCATACTTTGACAAGTCGCTGTCCGCACATCTCAATGCGACTACTTTAATCAGCCATATTTCCAAAACCTAAGTTTTTACGGTAACTTGGGTGGTATAATACAGAAGTTCTGGTCCTATTCTATCACCCTATGTGTACGTCATGTATCCACAATTCCGTATTTATTTTTATATTTCATGTCAATCTTAGACAAATCGTTGTCCGCACATCGCATAGCGACTAATTTAATCACCCATATTTCCAAAACCTAAGTTTTTAAGGTAACTTGGGTGGTATAATACTAAATTTCAGGACCTATTTTATCATCCTATGTCTACGTCATGATGGCACACTTCCGTATTTATTTTATTTTTCATGTCATACTTTGACAAATCGCTGTCCGCACATCTCAATGCGACTACTTTATTCAGCCATATTTCCAAAACCTAAGTTTTTACGGTAACTTGGGTGGTATAATACAGAAGTTCTGGTCCTATTCTATCACCCTACGTATACGTCATGTATCCACAATTCCGTATTTATTTTTATATTTCATGTCAAACTTAGACAAATCGTTGTCCGCACATCGCATAGCGACTAATTTAATCACCCATATTTCCAAAACCTAAGTTTTTAAGGTAACTTGGGTGGTATAATACTAAATTTCAGGACCTATTCTATCATCCTATGTGTACGTCATGTTGGCACACTTCCGTATTTATTTTATTTTTCATGTCATACTTTGACAAATCGCTTTCCGCACATCTCAATGCGACTACTTTAATCAGCCATATTTCCAAAACCTAAGTTTTTACGGTAACTTGGGTGGTATAATACAGAAGTTCTGGTCCTATTCTATCACCCTATGTGTACGTCATGTATCCACAATTCCGTATTTATTTTTATATTTCATGTCAATCTTAGACAAATCGTTGTCCGCACATCGCATAGCGACTAATTTAATCACCCATATTTCCAAAACCTAAGTTTTTAAGGTAACTTGGGTGGTATAATACTAAATTTCAGGACCTATTCTATCATCCTATGTGTACGTCATGTTGGCACACTTCCGTATTTATTTTATTTTTCATGTCATACTTTGACAAATCGCTGTCCGCACATCTCAATGCGACTACTTTAATCAGCCATATTTCCAAAACCTAAGTTTTTACGGTAACTTGGGTGGTATAATACAGAAGTTCTGGTCCTATTCTATCACCCTACGTGTACGTCATGTATCCACAATTCCGTATTTATTTTTATATTTCATGTCAAACTTAGACAAATCGTTGTCCGCACATCGCATAGCGACTAATTTAATCACCCATATTTCCAAAACCTAAGTTTTTAAGGTAACTTGGGTGGTATAATACTAAATTTCAGGACCTATTCTATCATCCTATGTGTACGTCATGTTGGCACACTTCCGTATTTATTTTATTTTTCATGTCATACTTTGACAAGTCGCTGTCCGCACATCTCAATGCGACTACTTTAATAAGCCATATTTCCAAAACCTAAGTTTTTACGGTAACTTGGGTGGTATAATACAGAAGTTCTGGTCCTATTCTATCACCCTATGTGTACGTCATGTATCCACAATTCCGTATTTATTTTTATATTTCATGTCAATCTTAGACAAATCGTTGTCCGCACATCGCATAGCGACTAATTTAATCACCCATATTTCCAAAACCTAAGTTTTTAAGGTAACTTGGGTGGTATAATACTAAATTTCAGGACCTATTCTATCATCCTATGTGTACGTCATGTTGGCACACTTCCGTATTTATTTTATTTTTCATGTCATACTTTGACAAATCGCTGTCCGCACATCTTAATGCGACTACTTTAATCAGCCATATTTCCAAAACCTAAGTTTTTACGGTAATTTGGGTGGTATAATACAGAAGTTCTGGTCCTATTCTATCACCCTATGTGTACGTCAAGTATCCACAATTCCGTATTTATTTTTATATTTCATGTCAAACTTAGACAAATCGTTGTCCGCACATCGCATAGCGACGAATTTAATCACCCATATTTCCAAAACCTAGGTTTTTAAGGTTACTTGGTTTGTATAATACTAAATTTCAGGACTTATTCTATCATCCTATGTGTACGTCATGTTGGCACACATCCGTATTTATTTTATTTTTCATGTCATACTTTGACAAATCGCTGTCCGCACATCTCAATGCGACTACTTTAATCAGCCATATTTCCAAAACCTAAGTTTTTACGGTAACTTGGGTGGTATAATACAGAAGTTCTGGTCCTATTTTATCACCCTACGTGTACGTAATGTTGGCACACCTCCGTATTTATTATTATATTTCATGTCATACTTAGACAAATCGTTGTCCGCACATCGCATAGCGACTAATTTAATCACCCATATTTCCAAAACCTAAGTTTTTAAGGTAACTTGGGTGGTATAATACTGAATTTCTGGACCTATTCTATCATCCTATGTGTACGTCATGTTTGCACACTTCCGTATTTATTTTATATTTCATGTCAAACTTAGACAAATCGCTGTCCGCACATCGCAAAGCGACTACTTTAATCGGCCATATTTCCAAAACCTAAGTTTTTACGGTAACTTGGGTGGTATAATACAGAAGTTCTGGTCCTATTCTATCACTTTATGTGTACGTCTTGTTGACACACTTCCGTATTTATTTTATATTTCATGTCAAACTAAGGTGGATCGCTGTCCACACATACAAAGCGACTATTTTAATCACCCGTATTTCCAAAACCTAAGTTTTAACGGTAACCTGAGGGTATAACACTATAGTTCTTTTCCTATTCTACCACTCTATGTGTACGTCATGTACCCACAGATCCGTATTTATTTTTATATTTCATGTCAAACTTAGACAAATCGTTGTCCGCACATCGCATAGCGACTAATTTAATCACCCATATTTCCAAAACCTAAGTTTTTAAGGTAACTTGGGTGGTATAATACTAAATTTCAGGATCTATTCTATCATCCTATGTGTAAGTCATGTTGGCACACTTCTGAATTTATTTTATTTTTTATGTCATACTTTGACAAATCGCTGTCCGCACATCTCAATGCGACTACTTTAATCAGCCATATTTCCAAAACCTAAGTTTTTAAGGTAACTTGGGTGGTATATTACAGAAGTTCTGGTCCTATTCTATCACCCTACGTGTACGTCATGTATCCACAATTCCGTATTTATTTTTATATTTCATGTCAAACTTAGACAAATCGTTGTCCGCACATCGCATAGCGACTAATTTAATCACCCATATTTCCAAAACCTAAGTTTTTAAGGTAACTTGGGTAGTATAATACTAAATTTCAGGACCTATTCTATCATCCTATGTGTACGTCATGTTGGCACACTTCCGTATTTATTTTATTTTTCATGTCATACTTTGACAAGTCGCTGTCCGCACATCTCAATGCGACTACTTTAATCAGCCATATTTCCAAAACCTAAGTTTTTACGGTAACTTGGGTGGTATAATACAGAAGTTCTGGTCCTATTCTATCACCCTATGTGTACGTCATGTATCCACAATTCCGTATTTATTTTTATATTTCATGTCAATCTTAGACAAATCGTTGTCCGCACATCGCATAGCGACTAATTTAATCACCCATATTTCCAAAACCTAAGTTTTTAAGGTAACTTGGGTGGTATAATACTAAATTTCAGGACCTATTTTATCATCCTATGTCTACGTCATGATGGCACACTTCCGTATTTATTTTATTTTTCATGTCATACTTTGACAAATCGCTGTCCGCACATCTCAATGCGACTACTTTATTCAGCCATATTTCCAAAACCTAAGTTTTTACGGTAACTTGGGTGGTATAATACAGAAGTTCTGGTCCTATTCTATCACCCTACGTATACGTCATGTATCCACAATTCCGTATTTATTTTTATATTTCATGTCAAACTTAGACAAATCGTTGTCCGCACATCGCATAGCGACTAATTTAATCACCCATATTTCCAAAACCTAAGTTTTTAAGGTAACTTGGGTGGTATAATACTAAATTTCAGGACCTATTCTATCATCCTATGTGTACGTCATGTTGGCACACTTCCGTATTTATTTTATTTTTCATGTCATACTTTGACAAATCGCTGTCCGCACATCTCAATGCGACTACTTTAATCAGCCATATTTCCAAAACCTAAGTTTTTACGGTAACTTGGGTGGTATAATACAGAAGTTCTGGTCCTATTCTATCACCCTATGTGTACGTCATGTATCCACAATTCCGTATTTATTTTTATATTTCACGTCAAACTTAGACAAATCGTTGTCCGCACATCGCATAGCGACTAATTTAATCACCCATATTTCCAAAACCTAAGTTTTTAAGGTAACTTGGGTGGTATAATACTAAATTTCAGGAATTATTCTATCATCCTATGTGTACGTCATGTTGGCACACATCCGTATTTATTTTATTTTTCATGTCATACTTCGACAAATCGCTGTCCGCACATCTCAATGCGACTACTTTAATCAGCCATATTTCCAAAACCTAAGTTTTTACGGTAACTTGGGTGGTATAATACAGAAGTTCTGGTCCTATTCTATCACTTTATGTGTACGTCTTGTTGACACACTTCCGTATTTATTTTATATTTCATGTCAAACTAAGGTGGATCGCTGTCCACACATCCAAAGCGACTATTTTAATCACCCGTATATCCAAAACCTAAGTTTTGACGGTAACCTGAGTGGTATAATAATATTGTTCTAATCCTATTCTATCACCCAATGTGTACGTCATGTATCCAAAGTTCCGTATTTATTTTTATATTTCATGTCATACCTTGACAAATCGCTGTCCGCACATCTCAATGCGACTACTTTAATCAGCCATATTTCAAAAACCTTAGTTTTTACGGTAATTTGGGTGGTATAATACAGAAGTTCTGGTCCTATTCTATCACCCTATGTGTACGTCATGTATCCACAATTCCGTATTTATTTTTATATTTCATGTCAAACTTAGACAAATCGTTGTCCGCACATCGCATAGCGACTAATTTAATCACCCATATTTCCAAAACCTAAGTTTTTAAGGTAACTTGGGTGGTATAATACTAAATTTCAGGACCTATTCTATCATCCTATGTGTACGTCATGTTGGCACACTTCCGTATTTATTTTATTTTTCATGTCATACTTTGACAAGTCGCTGTCCGCACATCTCAATGCGACTACTTTAATAAGCCATATTTCCAAAACCTAAGTTTTTACGGTAACTTGGGTGGTATAATACAGAAGTTCTGGTCCTATTCTATCACCCTATGTGTACGTCATGTATCCACAATTCCGTATTTATTTTTATATTTCATGTCAATCTTAGACAAATCGTTGTCCGCACATCGCATAGCGACTAATTTAATCACCCATATTTCCAAAACCTAAGTTTTTAAGGTAACTTGGGTGGTATAATACTAAATTTCAGGACCTATTCTATCATCCTATGTGTACGTCATGTTGGCACACTTCCGTATTTATTTTATTTTTCATGTCATACTTTGACAAATCGCTGTCCGCACATCTTAATGCGACTACTTTAATCAGCCATATTTCCAAAACCTAAGTTTTTACGGTAATTTGGGTGGTATAATACAGAAGTTCTGGTCCTATTCTATCACCCTATGTGTACGTCATGTATCCACAATTCCGTATTTATTTTTATATTTCATGTCAATCTTAGACAAATCGTTGTCCGCACATCGCATAGCGACTAATTTAATCACCCATATTTCCAAAACCTAAGTTTTTAAGGTAACTTGGGTGGTATAATACTAAATTTCAGGACCTATTCTATCATCCTATGTGTACGTCATGTTGGCACACTTCCGTATTTATTTTATTTTTCATGTCATACTTTGACAAATCGCTGTCCGCACATCTCAATGCGACTACTTTAATCAGCCATATTTCCAAAACCTAAGTTTTTACGGTAACTTGGGTGGTATAATACAGAAGTTCTGGTCCTATTCTATCACCCTACGTGTACGTCATGTATCCACAATTCCGTATTTATTTTTATATTTCATGTCAAACTTAGACAAATCGTTGTCCGCACATCGCATAGCGACTAATTTAATCACCCATATTTCCAAAACCTAAGTTTTTAAGGTAACTTGGGTGGTATAATACTAAATTTCAGGACCTATTCTATCATCCTATGTGTACGTCATGTTGGCACACTTCCGTATTTATTTTATTTTTCATGTCATACTTTGACAAGTCGCTGTCCGCACATCTCAATGCGACTACTTTAATAAGCCATATTTCCAAAACCTAAGTTTTTACGGTAACTTGGGTGGTATAATACAGAAGTTCTGGTCCTATTCTATCACCCTATGTGTACGTCATGTATCCACAATTCCGTATTTATTTTTATATTTCATGTCAATCTTAGACAAATCGTTGTCCGCACATCGCATAGCGACTAATTTAATCACCCATATTTCCAAAACCTAAGTTTTTAAGGTAACTTGGGTGGTATAATACTAAATTTCAGGACCTATTCTATCATCCTATGTGTACGTCATGTTGGCACACTTCCGTATTTATTTTATTTTTCATGTCATACTTTGACAAATCGCTGTCCGCACATCTTAATGCGACTACTTTAATCAGCCATATTTCCAAAACCTAAGTTTTTACGGTAATTTGGGTGGTATAATACAGAAGTTCTGGTCCTATTCTATCACCCTATGTGTACGTCAAGTATCCACAATTCCGTATTTATTTTTATATTTCATGTCAAACTTAGACAAATCGTTGTCCGCACATCGCATAGCGACGAATTTAATCACCCATATTTCCAAAACCTAGGTTTTTAAGGTTACTTGGGTTGTATAATACTAAATTTCAGGACTTATTCTATCATCCTATGTGTACGTCATGTTGGCACACATCCGTATTTATTTTATTTTTCATGTCATACTTTGACAAATCGCTGTCCGCACATCTCAATGCGACTACTTTAATCAGCCATATTTCCAAAACCTAAGTTTTTACGGTAACTTGGGTGGTATAATACAGAAGTTCTGGTCCTATTTTATCACCCTACGTGTACGTAATGTTGGCACACCTCCGTATTTATTATTATATTTCATGTCATACTTAGACAAATCGTTGTCCGCACATCGCATAGCGACTAATTTAATCACCCATATTTCCAAAACCTAAGTTTTTAAGGTAACTTGGGTGGTATAATACTGAATTTCTGGACCTATTCTATCATCCTATGTGTACGTCATGTTTGCACACTTCCGTATTTATTTTATATTTCATGTCAAACTTAGACAAATCGCTGTCCGCACATCGCAAAGCGACTACTTTAATCGGCCATATTTCCAAAACCTAAGTTTTTACGGTAACTTGGGTGGTATAATACAGAAGTTCTGGTCCTATTCTATCACTTTATGTGTACGTCTTGTTGACACACTTCCGTATTTATTTTATATTTCATGTCAAACTAAGGTGGATCGCTGTCCACACATACAAAGCGACTATTTTAATCACCCGTATTTCCAAAACCTAAGTTTTAACGGTAACCTGAGGGTATAACACTATAGTTCTTTTCCTATTCTACCACTCTATGTGTACGTCATGTACCCACAGATCCGTATTTATTTTTATATTTCATGTCAAACTTAGACAAATCGTTGTCCGCACATCGCATAGCGACTAATTTAATCACCCATATTTCCAAAACCTAAGTTTTTAAGGTAACTTGGGTGGTATAATACTAAATTTCAGGATCTATTCTATCATCCTATGTGTAAGTCATGTTGGCACACTTCTGAATTTATTTTATTTTTTATGTCATACTTTGACAAATCGCTGTCCGCACATCTCAATGCGACTACTTTAATCAGCCATATTTCCAAAACCTAAGTTTTTAAGGTAACTTGGGTGGTATATTACAGAAGTTCTGGTCCTATTCTATCACCCTACGTGTACGTCATGTATCCACAATTCCGTATTTATTTTTATATTTCATGTCAAACTTAGACAAATCGTTGTCCGCACATCGCATAGCGACTAATTTAATCACCCATATTTCCAAAACCTAAGTTTTTAAGGTAACTTGGGTAGTATAATACTAAATTTCAGGACCTATTCTATCATCCTATGTGTACGTCATGTTGGCACACTTCCGTATTTATTTTATTTTTCATGTCATACTTTGACAAGTCGCTGTCCGCACATCTCAATGCGACTACTTTAATCAGCCATATTTCCAAAACCTAAGTTTTTACGGTAACTTGGGTGGTATAATACAGAAGTTCTGGTCCTATTCTATCACCCTATGTGTACGTCATGTATCCACAATTCCGTATTTATTTTTATATTTCATGTCAATCTTAGACAAATCGTTGTCCGCACATCGCATAGCGACTAATTTAATCACCCATATTTCCAAAACCTAAGTTTTTAAGGTAACTTGGGTGGTATAATACTAAATTTCAGGACCTATTTTATCATCCTATGTCTACGTCATGATGGCACACTTCCGTATTTATTTTATTTTTCATGTCATACTTTGACAAATCGCTGTCCGCACATCTCAATGCGACTACTTTATTCAGCCATATTTCCAAAACCTAAGTTTTTACGGTAACTTGGGTGGTATAATACAGAAGTTCTGGTCCTATTCTATCACCCTACGTATACGTCATGTATCCACAATTCCGTATTTATTTTTATATTTCATGTCAAACTTAGACAAATCGTTGTCCGCACATCGCATAGCGACTAATTTAATCACCCATATTTCCAAAACCTAAGTTTTTAAGGTAACTTGGGTGGTATAATACTAAATTTCAGGACCTATTCTATCATCCTATGTGTACGTCATGTTGGCACACTTCCGTATTTATTTTATTTTTCATGTCATACTTTGACAAATCGCTGTCCGCACATCTCAATGCGACTACTTTAATCAGCCATATTTCCAAAACCTAAGTTTTTACGGTAACTTGGGTGGTATAATACAGAAGTTCTGGTCCTATTCTATCACCCTATGTGTACGTCATGTATCCACAATTCCGTATTTATTTTTATATTTCACGTCAAACTTAGACAAATCGTTGTCCGCACATCGCATAGCGACTAATTTAATCACCCATATTTCCAAAACCTAAGTTTTTAAGGTAACTTGGGTGGTATAATACTAAATTTCAGGAATTATTCTATCATCCTATGTGTACGTCATGTTGGCACACATCCGTATTTATTTTATTTTTCATGTCATACTTCGACAAATCGCTGTCCGCACATCTCAATGCGACTACTTTAATCAGCCATATTTCCAAAACCTAAGTTTTTACGGTAACTTGGGTGGTATAATACAGAAGTTCTGGTCCTATTCTATCACTTTATGTGTACGTCTTGTTGACACACTTCCGTATTTATTTTATATTTCATGTCAAACTAAGGTGGATCGCTGTCCACACATCCAAAGCGACTATTTTAATCACCCGTATATCCAAAACCTAAGTTTTGACGGTAACCTGAGTGGTATAATAATATTGTTCTAATCCTATTCTATCACCCAATGTGTACGTCATGTATCCAAAGTTCCGTATTTATTTTTATATTTCATGTCATACCTTGACAAATCGCTGTCCGCACATCTCAATGCGACTACTTTAATCAGCCATATTTCAAAAACCTTAGTTTTTACGGTAATTTGGGTGGTATAATACAGAAGTTCTGGTCCTATTCTATCACCCTATGTGTACGTCATGTATCCACAATTCCGTATTTATTTTTATATTTCATGTCAATCTTAGACAAATCGTTGTCCGCACATCGCATAGCGACTAATTTAATCACCCATATTTCCAAAACCTAAGTTTTTAAGGTAACTTGGGTGGTATAATACTAAATTTCAGGACCTATTCTATCATCCTATGTGTACGTCATGTTGGCACACTTCCGTATTTATTTTATTTTTCATGTCATACTTTGACAAATCGCTGTCCGCACATCTCAATGCGACTACTTTAATCAGCCATATTTCCAAAACCTAAGTTTTTACGGTAACTTGGGTGGTATAATACAGAAGTTCTGGTCCTATTCTATCACCCTACGTGTACGTCATGTATCCACAATTCCGTATTTATTTTTATATTTCATGTCAAACTTAGACAAATCGTTGTCCGCACATCGCATAGCGACTAATTTAATCACCCATATTTCCAAAACCTAAGTTTTTAAGGTAACTTGGGTGGTATAATACTAAATTTCAGGACCTATTCTATCATCCTATGTGTACGTCATGTTGGCATACTTCCGTATTTATTTTATTTTTCATGTCATACTTTGACAAGTCGCTGTCCGCACATCTCATTGCGACTACTTTAATAAGCCATATTTCCAAAACCTAAGTTTTTACGGTAACTTTGGTGGTATAATACAGAAGTTCTGGTCCTATTCTATCACCCTATGTGTACGTCATGTATCCACAATTCCGTATTTATTTTTATATTTCATGTCAATCTTAGACAAATCGTTGTCCGCACATCGCATAGCGACTAATTTAATCACCCATATTTCCAAAACCTAAGTTTTTAAGGTAACTTGGGTGGTATAATACTAAATTTCAGGACCTATTCTATCATCCTATGTGTACGTCATGTTGGCACACTTCCGTATTTATTTTATTTTTCATGTCATACTTTGACAAATCGCTGTCCGCACATCTCAATGCGACTACTTTATTCAGCCATATTTCCAAAACCTAAGTTTTTACGGTAAATTGGGTGGTATAATACAGAAGTTCTGGTCCTATTCTATCACCCTACGTATACGTCATGTATCCACAATTCCGTATTTATTTTTATATTTCATGTCAAACTTAGACAAATCGTTGTCCGCCCATCGCATAGCGACTAATTTAATCACCCATATTTCCAAAACCTAAGTTTTTAAGGTAACTTGGGTGGTATAATACTAAATTTCAGGACCTATTCTATCATCCTATGTGTACGTCATGTTGGCACACTTCCGTATTTATTTTATTTTTCATGTCATACTTTGACAAATCGTTGTCCGCACATCGCATAGCGACTAATTTAATCACCAATATTTCCAAAACCTAAGTTTTTACGGTAACTTGGGTGGTATAATACAGACGTTCTGGTCCTATTTCATCACCCTACGTGTACGTCATGCTGACACACTGCCGTATTTATTTTATATTTTTTGTCAAACTTAGGTGGATCACTGTCCACACATCCAAAGCGACTATTTTAATCACCCGTATTTCCAAAACCTAAGTTTTTAAGGTAACTTGGGTGGTATAGTACTAAAGTTCTGGACCTATTCTATCATCCTATGTGTACGTCATGTTGGCACACCTCCGTATTTTTTTTATATTTCGTGTCAAACTTCGACAAATCTCTGTCCGCACATCTCAATGCGACTACTTTAATCAGCCATATTTCCAAAACCTAAGTTTTTACGGTAACTTGGGTGGTATAATACAGAAGTTCTGGTCCTATTTCATCACCCTACGTGTACGTCATGCTGACACACTGCCATATTTATTTTATATTTTATGTCAAACTTAGGTGGATCACTGTCCACACATCCAAAGCGACTATTTTAATCACCCGTATTTCCAAAACCTAAGTTTTAACGGTAACCTGAGGGTATAACACTATAGTTCTCGTCCTATTCTACCACTCTATGTGTACGTCATGTACCCACAGATCCGTATTTATTTTTATATTTCATGTCAAACTTAGACAAATCGTTGTCCGCACATCGCATAGCGACTAATTTAATCACCCATATTTCCAAAACCTAAGTTTTTAAGGTAACTTGGGTGGTATAATACTAAAGTAGTAGTGGAAGGCCGATTCAAGAACGATGAGGGGTGCGAGGGGTGCGACCCTATTCCAGGACATCTTCGATCCCATTTCAGGACGTCCTATTCCAGGACACCTTCGATCCTATTCTAGGATGGTTGTGTTATCCTATTCCAGGACGCCTTCCATCCCACTCTAGGACGTCTTATTCCAGGACTACTTCTATCCCATTTCAGGACGTCCCATTCCAGGACACCTTCGATTCTATTCCAGGACGGTTGTGTTATCCTATTCCAGGACGCCTTCCATCCTATTCTAGGACATCTTATTCCGGGACTACTTCCATCCCAAACTAGGATTTCACGTTTATAGTTGAAACATAAATATGGTTCTTTTTAAACAGTTAAAATATTGTGAGTTAGTGTAGTTTATAAAACAAGAGAAACGCTGAACGCTCTCTTAATTATTCAAATTTCCTGAGAGTTCTTAAATTATTTATTTATATTATAATTTTTATTTTCTATTGTAGGTTTTATAAAAATGGAATCGTTGAGAGTTAACTGCGAATTCTGCGATAAAGCTATCGCTAAGTCCCATATTTCTCATCATATTAAAATATGTTCGAAGAATCCTAATAAAGATGCTAGCGCACGTTATTCAGTTAAGACGTGTGATAAATGCAAGAAGAAAATTAAAAGTCAACACTTCAGTCGTCATCTGAAAATATGTAGTAGTAGTGGAGAAATGGGGGTTCTGGATCAACCTTCAAAGTCGTTGGAATCTAACGTCAATAAGAGGAGTAGGGACGGAATATTGGTTCAAGATATATCGGAACCTAGTACTAGTAGATGCGAAGTGTCAGTTCGAAACCAAAAATCCCCCATTAAGAAAAAAGCAAGTATTGATTATAAAACTAAATGCCCCCGATGTAGTAAATTGATAAGAAAAAGTAATTTGAGCTACCACTTGAAAACCCACGAAAAGCCTGAACAACCTGAATTAATTTCGAACCGTGGAGGTGTTGTTGATGATGATGATGTAAGCCCCCCTCCCGCTAAACGACTGCGGCTTGATACACCTATTTTAAATATTCTTAGTAAATCGTGAGTAAAATTGCCGGTTATGTAAAAGGTTCTTCTCCCCCTCATGAACCGGAAATTGAACTGTCTCGAACAGCTTTCAACGGACGTTTAAATGTTTATACCGTTAAGAATAAAAATGCTATGAAAGATCCGATACTGTTTTTGAGTAGTTTGAAAGATGTTATCATAAATAAAATTAATGAGCATCGTAATGAGGCGGATCTTAAAACAAGAATGGTGTTGTATATGGATTATTCGAAAGCAGAAGAGATTGCTGAATTTAATTTTAAAACTAAAAACGCAGTTATACTCTCGAGTACAGATGTGTCGGGGTATTTTGATGACGCTAAAGAAAAACTTATTAAAGAAATGGAAGATTTTCAAAACCGCGGTTCGGGCTGGTCATTATATAGCATCGATGAATTAGAACTTCATATTAACCGTTATAACCCGTTCCGTGGGGGGTCAAGTTATATCCCTCTACCGAAAGAAATTGTGTTAAAGAGAGCAATTTTAAATGTTAAAAATGATGATCAAAAATGTTTCCTCTGGTCAATTCTTTCTGCACTACACCCTGTTGATTCCGCCAATCAACCCCGTAGAATTCACCATTACAAACAATACGAACATAAATTTGATGAGGCTTTAAAAGATATTCCATTTCCCGTCCCACTAAAAGCGAGTATTATATCAAAGTTTGAGAGACGAGCCGGATTATCAGTCAATATTTATACGTGCGAGATAATGAAAACGATTAGGGACAGAGATGATTTTGAAGATTTCCCCGTTGAACCGAAGAAAAGAGATGATGACGACACTTATGATATTTATCCCCTGTACGTAACTAAAAATGAAATCCCCAACCGGCATGTTAATCTTTTTTATTTGAAAGACGAGAACAAAAACACCCACTATTGTTGGATAAAAAATATGAGTAGATTGGTTAGCAGACAGTTTTCAAAACACCAACATAAAAAATATATTTGTGACCGTTGCTTAATTTCCTTCAGCAAAAAGAAATTATTAAACGATCACAAGGCGGTCTGTAGAGAGCCAAACACTGTTGAATCGCATATTTGTAATCGCTGTCTGACGGAATTCAAAGAAGAATCCAAGCTAGATAAACATAAAGAATTTTGTGTCGGCTAAGACCCTGTGAAAATTGTGATGCCTGAAGTAGATAAAAACGGGTCCCCTCCTTTTATTAATTTTAAAAATAAATATAGAAAAATGAAAGTTCCTTTTGTCGGCTATGTTGATTTTGAATGTATATTGAAACCGGTCTCAGATGAAAATGAGCCCACTCCAACCGATGAAAAAGAGTCGTATACGAAAAAGTATCAATCGCACGAAGCCGCCAGTTTTTCTTTATATATAACCACCGCTGACGATGATTATGATATCCCGTTTGATTTATATCATGAGAGCTTCGGTCCCGACACAGCAAAAACTTTTGTAGAAACCATAACTCAGATATCGCGAGACTTGGAAAATTTATATAGTAGAGAGGCCGCAAAACCCATGAATATAACTAAAGAAGATTATGAAACGAAGATTAATGGTGTTAATATTTGCCATATATGTGAAAAAGTGTTTGAAGTAAATAAAAAAGACCCTAAGAAGACTGACAAACGTGTTTTTGACCATGACCATTTGACTGGTAAATTCAGAGGGGTGGCGCACAACTCGTGCAATTTGAATTTTAGAAAACCGCACTTTTTACCCATCTTTGTCCACAACTTGAGTAATTACGATGCTCATCTGTTCGTCAAGTTATTGGGATTCGAACAGAACAAGATAGCGGTCTTAGCCACGACTGAAGAACGATATATATCTTTTGAACTCAAAGTAGAGGGTGGAGTAAACTTGAGATTTTTAGACTCATTTAGATTTATGAACTACAGCTTAGAAAATCTCGCGAATAACCTGACCAGAGATAAATTCAAACACGTAGCAAAGTTTTTCGAAAACGACAAGTTAGATTTAGTTTTGAGAAAAGGCATCTTTCCCTACGATTTTATGGATAGTATGGAAAAATTCGACTACCCGTCTCTGCCTTCTAAGGAACATTTTTTTAACAAATTGAACGATACAACTGTCAATCCTGAAGATTACGAGCACGCGCGTAAAGTGTGGAATGAATTTGAGATTAAAAATATGAAGGAATACACGCTTTTGTACAACAAAACCGACACACTGCTATTGGCCGACATAGTTGAAAACTTCCGTGAAGTGTGCATGGACACTTACAAACTCGATCCCGCTTGGTATTTTACGAGTCCCGGTCTGGCTTGGGACGCCATGTTAAAAAAGACCGGTGTTGCTCTCGAGTTATTGACTGATCCCGACATGGAACTTATGATCACCAAGGGCATTCGCGGCGGAATTTCTCAGTGCTCCCACAGATATACTAGAGCCAATAACAGATATTTACCAGATTACGATCCTGAAAAGCCCGAAGAGTATCTCATTTATTTGGATGTAAATAATTTGTACGGATGGGCCATGTCGAAGTATTTACCTCAGAGCGATTTTAATTGGGTGGGTGAAGATGAATTACGAGATATCGAAAGTGATCTGCAAGATGGAAATTGGATCGACAACGAATCTGCATATGGTTTTATATTGGAAGTAGATTTGAAATACCCCAGGAAATTACACGACTCCCACAAAGACCTCCCGTTAGCACCAGAAAACAGATGCCCTCCCGGTTTTAATCAGAGAAAGCTTTTAACGACTTTATACGATAAGGATAAATACGTGGTGCACTACCAAAACCTACAGCTCTACCTGTCATTGGGCATGGAGTTAAAAAAGATCCACAGGGGCATTAAATTCCGCCAATCGGCATGGTTGAAAGAATATATCGATATGAACACCGATATGAGGACAAAAGCGACCAACGAGTTTGAGAAAGATTTTTATAAACTGATGAATAACGCGGTGTTTGGTAAAACGATGGAGAACATACGTAAGCACGTAGACGTACGTCTGGCCACGCACGACAGGCAAATCGACAAACTAGTGGCCAGACCGAACTTTAAATCAGTCACCGTCTTCACAGAGACATTTGCGGCCGTGCATATGGGCAAAACCAGATTATACTTTAATAAACCGATCTACGTAGGCATGTCAATATTAGATATTTCGAAGATAGCCGTTTATGACTTTCATTACAATGTCATGAGAGCGAAATACGGTGATAAAGCCAGAGTTCAGTACACTGACACGGACAGCCTGACTTATAGCGTCAAAACAAAAGATATTTATGAGGATATAAAAAGTATGATCGACCAGCGATTACAAAGCGGATAACCCCTATAACATGCCGCGTGTGAATAAAAAAGTAATTGGCAAATGGAAAGACTAACTGGCCGGTGATGTTATGAATGAGTTCGTCGGGTTACGTTCGAAAATGTACGCCTACGACTCTGAGGGGGAGAGGAAGAAGAGGGAGGAGGAGAAGAAGAATAATAAGAAGAAGGGGGATAAAAAAGAAAAAGGTGAGGGGATTAAAAAAGCTAAGGGGATAAAAAAGAATGTCGTTGACTTTCTGTCGATAAAAGACTATAAAAACTGTTTGTTTGATAAAGAAGTGAAATATGAGACAATGAACACCATTAGAAGCAAACACCATGATTTATATTCGATCAAACAGCGCAAGATAGCCCTCTCCCCCTCTGATGATAAGAGATATATCTGTGAAGACGGCGTGGAGACTCTTCCCTGGGGCCACTACAATATCCCTATCGAGCATCTGATTAATATCGAAGCGAATGCCGCACTGGACATGGATTAGAAGGTACGAGTTTGTTTATATTTTAAATACTTATACATGACATATTTCGATCATAACTAAAAATATTATTTTTTTCCTCCTTATAAAGGGGTAACGAATCGTTACCCCCTTTGAATTATCGATTTTATCATGGATAAACTATTTTTTCCTCTTCGAATTGCAAATTTTATAATTGATAAGAAAAATATTTATTAAAAACAAAGATATAAATTCAGTACTAGACTTTGACTAGAAAATATGAGTTTTTTCTCTAAAAACCTTTAAAATGACTCATTTTTGAACAGTTTTTAGGTGGGACCCGATATGGGTCCCACCCCATTTTAGGACCCCTATCCAACAGAAAGGGTCCTATTTGTTTTGAATTATCGATTTTATCATGGATAAACTATTTTTTCCTCTTCGAATTGTAAATTTTATAATTGACAAAAAAAATATTTATTAAAAACAAAGATATAAATTCAGTACTAGACTTTGACTAGAAAATATGAGTTTTTTTCTCTAAAAACCTTTAAAATGACTCATTTTTGAATAGTTTTTAGTTGGGACCCAATATGGGTCCCACCCCATTTTAGGACCCCTATCCAACAGAAGGGGTCCTATTTTAGGATTTCCATGTTTCTCTCATAACGTATGACGATAATTATGTTTCGTCATAAAGAAGTTCCCTGTCGAAGGTGGGAACTTTGCCGTAGTGATAGGGCTTTCCACTAATACCCACCGACACTTAAAAAAGAAAAAAAAATTCTAAGGTAAGATATATGTTAATTAAAAAAAATATTTAATGATTTTCTAACCCTTTATATCGTAGAGTTCATTTTTTCAAAAATATATATACATCTCAAAACATTCTAATTAAATTCCTTTCCAAATCGTAAGTGAAGCCGATCTCCGATACAACTACCACGTACGCTGTGGTCCCCTGATCCGCCGCCGGACTGGCGACGGCGTTAGTAAAGTCCAATTTTATTTGAATATCTTTTCTTTTATTATCAGTGGAGAACGGGTGGTGATGCGTGTCGACTACCAACAACGGATACTTGTCTACAAGATCGACATCGTTTAAATAAACATCTTCATCTCCGAATAACACCTGCCTGATTGAGCAATAACTCCCGTATAAAATACTATAATGTTTATTATTTATCGCCAAATTTTGCTCCTCCTTCGGATACCGTTGTCCGTTGATTATAACGTGGTAGTTTTTTATGTTTACAGCGTTGAATCGGCTCGGATCCTTCTCTTGATTGTTTTCACGGCTGGTCTGTAAACCTATGATTATAAACAGCGGGTTGGATATATTCCGGTACATGTTGGATATGTCGAAACTATATGAAGACCCCGACACAAAGCTTTTTTCTATGCACTGCCACTGGTAATACCTGTATGTTAAATCGCCCTTATCACTCAATCGTTTTAGTCCTTGTATGAGTGGTAATTTTTTTATTCCTTCATAATCGACTAAGGGTACTTTTAACACGAAACTCGTGATTTTTATCTTCGCCTCGGCCGCCGTTTTTTCGTTAGCGCCAGTACCCTCCTTCCAACGGTATATCGCGTCATCATCTTCGTTTCTTGTAAAAATTATTTCAAAACCTCCTTTGAATATCGGATATCTCAGAGCGTCGAAAAACCCAAGACCCAGATGTGACAACGGGCCATAAGCTTCGAACCCACCCACCCCTTTTTCGAATTTAGATTTGAATCCCATCGTATAATGAGTGCTCTCACCCGATTTACTATAAGTTGTTAGAGCTTTAATCGTACTTGTGATACCGACTTCATCAACACAGTCTATCAATTGATTGTGTTTTTTTAATTCGATTCTCTTAAACAAAAATGCCGGGAAATTATCGATCAACTTGATAGGATCCGCCGCGTCGTACTTCGTATCATCCGCTTTTTTCACTACTTCCCCCTGTATGTGATAAAATATCTTCCTGTCATAAAACGCGTCTCCATGGTCAAAATAGAATGTCGTAAACTTATTCGGTGAATTTAAATTTAAATTGGTCACCGGTTGGACGGTATTGAATTCGCACCGCTCTATCTTATCAGACGCTTCCTCGTAATACTTTTCCATATCTATATTTAGATTTTAAGTTTTCAGTTTCGAATAAAAAAAATAAAAACACGATTTAAACTTAATAAAAAATATACTTTTAAAATTGTCGGATAAATAAAATATTCATCTCCTACTGAACATGCGCATATATTTCTTCCTATCCGATGCCAAACCTAATTTATTCACATGAACCTTAAAATCCGCACCATTCGACAATTCACCACCTTTAACATTATTTTCCTTTAACGCTGACAAACATCGTCTTATGTGTTTAGCACCTTCCGGCCGAGTGATCAGTTTTTCGATCTCGTTATTTATAAACTTGACGATCCCGATTTTTTCGTTATTAAAATTATTATTTCCCGCTTCCTCCTCGGCTTGTATAAACTTTATTCTCTCCGACAACTCGTCGTAATCGTCTATATATTTATATTCCACGGGGTTGTTCGTATCAACGAGTAGACCTTTGCCGGACGAAGACGGCTTTTGTTTGAGTTCTTTCCATATGTCACTTATTAAATTCTTCCATTTCCAACCACCGCTCGCCTTGGGTCTGGGTGAGGTGGGATCGTTGTTATGATGTAGAGCGTGTGTTTTGATTAAAATATCTTTATATTTTTCAAAGTCCTGAGAAGTGAACGCGCCTATACTTATGAGTCTCTCCTTCGGTGTCGTACCGACCGCGGCTGTGGATTGTACACCGTGGATCTCCGCTCTAGTCAAGAGTGACCACAGTCCCTCGGTACCTACGTATCTGTCCATAGTTCTCTCCAGTATGATATCATTGTTTTCGATGGATATGGTTTGCGATCCGATCGCGAGTTTGCTATTCGCGAAATCGTAATAAACGCCGAAACTCATATCGTTACAGTTCGAGAGGTATTCCTTTGCGATATCACCAATTTCCTCGTTTTCAGTGAATTCGCGGATAGAACGATTCTGTAATTCCTGCGAAGTTTGCGCCGGTGATAAAACTGTAGACGCATCGAATACGTCTGGGTCCTCGATTGGAGTTATCGTTTCGTCCGCTTTATCTACCGGTCTACCAAGTGTTTTGTCCACTTTACCTACAGGTCTACCGGGTGTGCTCGACGTTCTAGGTCTGAACTGTCCGACAGTGGGGATGGGTCTTCTCAAAATGACACGGGGTTTTTTCTCTGTCTTTAAAGTTTCCGTCTGTTCTTTTATAGCTTTAACTACGGGTTCGTGTTGCTTCTCTCGTTCGCGCACCTTTTCGACTTCCGCTCTTCTAGACGTGTCGAATTCACTCTTTAATCGATCTTCCAATTTATCCAACCTCTTAGCCTCCGCGACGGTAATCGGTTTGTTTTCACGGTGAGGAGGAGGCGCTAACAATTGTTCTTTCGGTTTGGCATTTACTAACACAGGGTGTGAACTGAAAAGCTTTCTCCTTTCCTCAGCTTCGCGTATCTGATTTTTCTTACTGTCTTCTAGCCATTTTTCTTGTAACTTTTCATATTTTTAGCCATTCGTACGTCGGCATCGTCCGGCCACATCTTATCGGCCATCTTCTGTTTTTTCACCAGCGTGCCGATGATCTCCTTATCATCGCTTTTCCTCTTCATTATATTATCTATATATATAGGTTTAGGGTTTCGAGTTTCACTTTTAAAAAATAAAGAAAAAAATAAATTTAAATAAAAATCTAAAACGATGCATACACGTTGTTTTTATAAAATATAACGTTTACAAATCGATTATTAAAAACGATGCATATACTTTGTTTTTAAAAATAAAACGATTCATATACATTGATCTTAGAAAATAACGTATATGAATCATTTATTAAAAACGATGCATACACATCGATTATCGTTCGATAACATCGTTTAACTCGTCTTTTAACTTGAACATGTATTTTCCGTTGTGCGCTTTCTTAGCGGTGTTTATTGTCAAAAATCCGAACGGTTCGCTCCAACACTTTTGACACATCTTTTCGAATTCATCAATCGTCATGTCCGATCCTACGAAATCGTCATAAATACGTTTCGTGTAGTGTTTGTTTTGTTTGAAGACGCATAGCAGGTTGACGTTGTTCCGTATCACTTGCATGTCGACTTTACCGTAGCTCTGACTGAGGTAGACGCAGGACAGTTTTTTATGTCTACCTCTGATGAAGTAGTCTTTTATCGCTTCTTGTTTTTCCATCAAACAGTCGTCGAACACCACGAGGGAGTTTTTCTCGCACTCATCCAATGGGGGTAAATCTTCGCAATTGTTAAAAAAGTATGCTATCTTCTTATTCAACTTGTTTTCAGCATCTATGTACTTTTCGCGTAATTCTACATAAGCCGGCTGTTCTATAGACTTACTGAACACATATAAATTTCTAAACACGAGACCGCGCGGATTATAAATAAAATTCAACAACAAGTTTGTTTTTCCACAGCCCGAGGAGCCTACTATCAGACAACGTAATGGTCGGGGTAGAAGGTTATCTTCGATCTTCTCTTCGTAATACGGGACGATATCCATCACTCTCTATGAGGAAAAAAAATAATGCACCGGTTAAGAAAAGAAATAAAATAAATTACGAGAAATAAGAATTTATTAGGATGGGAAAATGTTTACTATTTATTTTCTCAAATCTTTGAAGAATTCTTCTACTAATTCTATGAAATTATACGGCGTGATTACAACATTATTGCGTGATTTATAGGATATATTGCGGTATCTCATGATATCTTTTACACAGTTCAAAACGTTTATACTGTTCGGCACTTCATCTTTGTAAAACAAAAGTAAATAACCTTCATCGATTTTCTTTTTATAAACCGTAGAAAAATACCGATCTTCAGTTCTTACACAGTAGTATGTATAAATACCGTCTGCATAAGAATATCGTTTAAAGACGGCAAAGACGTGTCTTAGGTTCGATTTTTGAGGCATACAAGCTACTTTAGGTTTCATGTTTTGTATCGTATTGTTTAAACGACGATTTTCATTTTCCATATGATCGATCGATTCCATGAGCGTTACAATTCTATTTTTGAGTTTGTACTCACCGTATTTACGGATGGAAGGCAAAACGTCTTCGAAGACCCAACGTTTAAAGTCATTCGCCGATGGTAACCTCGATGAAAATATTAATTCGTATAATCCGGGCTCGGATATGTATACTTCTACGCTTTTATTATGTGATAAGGGGTGGGACCCAAATCGGGGCCCAACTAAATCGGCCAGATTTCTCTTATAACGATCATTAACGTGCGTCTGTAAGACCTTCTTCAGATTGGAATATCCCAATATTTCGGCCACATCTTTACCCTTAAACCACGAGTTATCGTCATCGTCGAAAATCACTGTGACCTTTTGATTTTTAAAAATGAATTTACTCGCGATATCGTCCATGTAATCCTCATCTGTGTTGGACACATCAGAATTATAAGACGATGAAGAACTTTCGTCGGAAATCTCATCACTCGCAATATCCATATTATTATTGATATTCATTTCGTACCTACTATAGAAAAAACAACCGATCAAACGTTAATGTTTTATTACGATCGAAAAAAATAAAAAAATAAATTATATAGTTCGTACGATCGGAAACGTATTTATTTCACCACAACATCACTTCCGACAATGTTTTTTTAACGAGGTTAATCAGGTCGAAATCGTCATCGTGAATTTTTATACATTTGCTTTTACGGTTAAGTCCTAAATTAGGATAAGTTGATATTATAAATAACGGTCCTAAATTAGGATGTGTTAAGTCCTAAACTAGGATAAGTTGATATTATGAATAACAGCCCCAAATTAGGACGTGCAGGTGGGGTTAGGTGGTAATGAAAAATTAAACCATCTACAGCAGACGGGTTTGAAAGCTAATGAAAAATCAACATTTTTGGACTGATTTAGGTGGGACCCGATTTGGGTCCCACCCCGTTTTAGGGGGTGGGACCTCCTAAAACAGGGTGGGACACGATTTGTGTCCCAACCCTTTTCGAGCGATAAAAGCTTAGTAAGGCTTATATTACAAAACCACGGGTCTAAAAATAAACAATTACGAGGACCTGTAGTTTTAAGGGGTCTATATTTTTAAGTGTTTTTTTAATAATCAAAACTCCGTCAATTAGAACTCGCCAACCATCTTTTATTTTTAGTTTTCACAGTCTTCACGTTCTCCGAAGCCGTTTGCGTTTTACACGTGCGATAGTAAGAATTCATCTCTTACATTAGCGAATTTAAAATTTCGTTCGAAGGAAAACGTTACGAACTTTCGACGAGTTTAAATTTTTTATATAAATTCGATCATGTTAGTTGTATATTTAGATATGGGGAATCACAAGAGGAAAATAAATTTGACCAAAGGTCAACTGAATAAGCTGCGGATAGCTCATAAGAAGCTTAAACGCGCAGTGCTTACTTTAACAAAAGATCAATTAAAAAATGGTAATACCGAAGTGTCACTCGATGGCGATCAAAACAAACAAGTGGAAAAAGCGTTGAAAAACAATAGATGGCCACGGTTGATTTTTGATTATTCACAGTTGAAGGAAATGATCGATGGAGGTCTTCTGAAGGAAGTTTTAGAACTGGCTGAAAACAATATTCCGTATTTTAAGAAATTCGCCTCACCTCTGATAAAGAATAAAGTGGCGCCTGTGTTGAAGAATGATTTCGTGCCGTGGTTGAAAAATTTAATAGACAATGAACTGGACGAATTGATTAATAAAGATAAAACCGGAGCCGGTCTGGAGAAACGTGTAAGCAGAAAATTGCATAAGACTCTTAAAGATATTAGAGAGGATAAAAAAAACTAGTTCCGCTGACCATGTCCGAACTGGAGACATGGGCTAACAAGTTGAAAATCAACAATTTCCGTGGTGTTTTTATGCGAGAGTGTTTACCCGACAAGCCACGCAAAAACGAGTGTGCTATTATTAATCTAGGTGATCTGGAGTCGGGCGGCACGCATTGGACTTGTTATACGAAAAAAGGTAATTATGTCATATATTTCGATTCGTTCGGTGAGGCGCCTCCACCTTTAGAATTGGAGAAATATCTAAACATGACTAAAGGTATTTTTTATAATCATATGAGATATCAAAATTATGATGATCCACCTATATGCGGTCATTTATGTTTGGAGGTATTGCGACGTTTTTCCAGAGGACAGGATTTCAATACGATAGAACGTGCTTTACAAAACGATAAATATACATTTTTGAGATGGTTCGAATAATTTTATTTTTTTTCTCCCTCGCTCTTAATAAATAATCTTAACCGCAATTTAAAAAAGTATATATAGAGAAATGGTGTATTTCAGATTGACGGGTCAGAGTCCGCATTTGCAATTGAAGCTCGAAAACCCCATACACTTGAAAGAGGACGTGCGTTATTATCTAGCGCTCACGGGGTTTTCATTTCATAACTATTTTTATAACTTGAACGAGGAGGCTTCAATTACTTTTTATATGGGGGAGATAAGTCGTCCTACACTAACTTTTAAAGCGGAATTTTGGGATTTGAAAACCATGCAGAGAGAAATCAGGGAATTCATGAGGATTAATAAGTTTACACCGGCGATAGATGTGGAAAAGTTTAAGATTTTTCGAGACCCACAGTCTAAGATATGTATAAAATCTCCAGTCAAGTTCCATATAAACAACGAGCTGCGACGGTTTCTCGGATTTGATGAATTGAAAAAAGATGAAACCTTATTCGAATTACAGTTTACAGCGAACAAGATTTTATCAATATATGAGGAGGAAAGTAAATTACAAATCAGACCGTTCCACATGATCGAAGTGCATTGCGATTTAGTCGAACATTCGTATGTCAATCACGCGGAGCATTGGCACAGACACGATTTCTCCTCGTTGTTGTATCACTCGAGTCCGCGAGAACACAGAGATAAAATTTACGAGAAACCGTCCGTTTTAAATTACATACCGCTCAAACCTAACACGCAGACGATAAGAGAAATCAACATTTATCTGACGGATGAAAACTACGTTCCCCTGCAAAACGCTCTGCCCGATTATATCATTTATTTAAAACTAGTCGATGAGTCGGAATTAAATATGAATTAGTTTTCGTCAAAAGCGATGATTTATTACATCTTTTGAAACGCTCTCAATTTTTTATTCGACTATGAAAATATATTTTTATATATAGACGAAGAAAAATGGAAATGGAAAAGGATTATTATAAAGATATCCTCGACGAAGTGAATGGTAGTTCTTTCGCGAAGATTTAGAAATCGATAAAAAATATTTGGTCAATAGCATAGAAAGAATTCATTATGCTTATGGTCTTAGAGTTTTGGTTACATGTGATGATGTGCGGTTTCAACTACCCGAGAGTTGGAACGAGAGAATGACTACGAAAAATATAAACGCGCTATTGAAATCGGACCAACCGTTGTATGTGGTGTACCATGGAAAGATCCCATTGTTGAATGATAAGTTTAAACACGATATCAAGTTTGTGAGAGATTGAATATTCGTTATTATTATTTGATTATACTTGTTATTTTATTTATGATTTAATTTTTTTTTCTCGTTCCTGAAATGTATTTTTGCACAACAGCTTAATAATTTATGTAGTGTGAATATAAGCGGATGTAATATATAGGTAACAAAAATGGAGTCTGTCACTTTTAAATATTTCAAATTGTCAGAGTTTCCTAAAATAGGACCCTTTCTGCTGGACAGGGGGTCCTAAAATGGGGTGGGACCCATATTGGGGCCCACCTAAAAACTGTTCAAAAATGAGTCATTTTAAAGGTTTTTAGAGAAAAAACTCATATTTTCTAGTCAAAGTCTAGTACTGAATTTATATCTTTGTTTTTAATAATTTTTTGTATCAATTATAAAATTTACAATTCGAAGAGGAACCCGTCAGAGGTTCACCGGCCCGCTGAGGTTCAAATTTTAACGGATCTAAGTAATAAGTATGTCGATCCGCGTAAGACTGCATTTGATGAGGGCGGTGTTAAAGATATTACCTTGTACTTGCGGACGAATCCAACAACATGTTTTGAACGTAAGTTAATAAGAAGGCGTCCGGAAGAAGTAGGTAAAAAGAACCTTGTGGATGAAGAGTATTTAAAAGAATTGCATGCGATTCACGAGGCTGCTATTTCCAAGTCGATCGGGGAGGTTTTTACAGCTGATGGAACTAAATTTGACCCTAATGATCCGAAGTCAGTTAGAATTTTAGGGAGTGACGAGTTTGTGTTTGATGCTTTAATGGACATTGGTGAGTTGGATGTTTTGGATAATATCGGTGATACTATAGGAATTAAAGTTAATCTAGAGGATTGTTGGACGTTTGAGGGAGATAAAATTACCCGTAAGAAATGTTAATTATGTTTTAAAGCGTTATAAATTGATTTTATTTTTTTTTGTCAAGGTCTGTTAGGATAAAAATGCTTGCTAAAGGGCCGTATGTGAGGTTAAATAGGGTGCTTAAAGTTAGGGTTGTTGGGTTTAAATAGGGCGCTTTAAGGTCTGGTCCCACCAAAATCGCTCAGATTTGGTCGAATTATTCCGTTTTTTATTCTTCCGAAGTATCAGGGCGGCAGAATCTAGTAGGAACCGGCGCGCTCGAGCCGAGCGAACGGCGCAACGGTGGTGGCGCGCGCGAGAAATAATGAAGTAGCGATGACCTTGGACTTTGCGCTCGTGGCGCGCGCGAGAAATAATGACGTAGCGATGACCTTGGACTTTGCACTCGTGGCGCGCGCGAGAAATAATGACGTAGCGATGACCTTGGACTTTGCACTCATACGTCAGCGATGACCTTGGACTTTGCACTCATACGTCAGCGATGACCTTGGACTTTGCACTCATACATCAGCGATGACCTTGGACTTTGCACTCATACGTCACTGATGACGTCACGGGTCGCACCCCTCGCACCCCTCATCGTTCTTGAATCGGCCTTCCACTACTACTTACTAAATTTCAGGACCTATTCTATCATCCTATGTGTACGTCATGCTGACACACTGCCGTATTTATTTTATATTTTATGTCAAACTTAGGTGGATCGCTGTCCACATATACAAAGCGACTATTTTAATCACCCGTATTTCCAAAACCTAAGTTTTAACGGTAACCTGAGGGTATAACACTATAGTTCTTGTCCTATTCTACCACTCTATGTGTACGTCATGTACCCACAGATCCGTATTTATTTTTATATTTCATGTCAAACTTAGACAAATCGTTGTCCGCACATCGCATAGCGACTAATTTAATCACCCATATTTCCAAAACCTAAGTTTTTACGGTAACTTGGGTGGTATAATACAGAAGTTCTGGTCCTATTCTATCACCCTATGTGTACGTCATGTATCCACAATTCCGTATTTATTTTTATATTTCATGTCAAACTTAGACAAATCGTTGTCCGCACATCGCATAGCGACTAATTTAATCACCCATATTTCCAAAACCTAAGTTTTTAAGGTAACTTGGGTGGTATAATACTAAATTTCAGGACCTATTCTATCATCCTATGTGTACGTCATGTTGGCACACTTCCGTATTTATTTTATTTTTCATGTCATACTTTGACAAATCGCTGTCCGCACATCTCAATGCGACTACTTTAATCAGCCATATTTCAAAACCTAAGTTTTTACGGTAACTTGGGTGGTATAATACAAAAGTTCTGGTCCTATTCTATCACCCTATGTATACGTCATGTATCCACAATTCCGTATTTATTTTTATATTTCTTGTCAAACTTAGACAAATCGTTGTCCGCAAATCGCATAGCGACTAATTTAATCACCCATATTTCCAAAACCTAAGTTTTTAAGGTAACTTGGGTGGTATAATACTAAATTTCAGGACCTATTCTATCATCCTATGTGTACGTCATGTTGGCACACTTCCGTTTTTATTTTATTTTTCATGTCATACTTTGACAAATCGCTGTCCGCACATCTCAATGCGACTACTTTAATCAGCCATATTTCCAAAACCTAAGTTTTTACGGTAACTTGGGTGGTATAATACAGAAGTTCTGGTCCTATTCTATCACCCTACGTGTACGTCATGTATCTACAATTCCGTATTTATTTTTATATTTCATGTCAAACTTAGACAAATCGTTGTCCGCACATCGCATAGCGACTAATTTAATCACCCATATATCCAAAACCTAAGTTTTTAAGGTAACTTGGGTGGTATAATACTAAATTTCAGGACCTATTCTATCATCCTGTGTGTACGTCATGTTGGCACACTTCCGTATTTATTTTATTTTTCATGTCATACTTTGACAAGTCGCTGTCCGCACATCTCAATGCGACTACTGTAATCAGCCATATTTCCAAAACCTAAGTTTTTACGGTAACTTGGGTGGTATAATACAGAAGTTCTGATCCTATTCTATCACCCTATGTGTACGTCATGTATCCACAATTCCGTATTTTTTTTTATATTTCATGTCAATCTTAGACAAATCGTTGTCCGCACATCGCATAGCGACTAATTTAATCACCCATATTTCCAAAACCTAAGTTTTTAAGGTAACTTGGGTGGTATAATACTAAATTTCAGGACCTATTCTATCATCCTATGTGTACGTCATGTTGGCACACTTCCGTATTTATTTTATTTTTCATGTCATACTTTGACAAATCGCTGTCCGCACATCTCAATGCGACTACTTTAATCAGCCATATTTCCAAAACCTAAGTTTTTACGGTAACTTGGGTGGTATAATACAGAAGTTCTGGTCCTATACTATCACCCTACGTATACGTCATGTATCCACAATTCCGTATTTATTTTTATATTTCATTTCAAACTTAGACAAATCGTTGTCCGCACATCGCATAGCGACTAATTTAATCACCCATATTTCCAAAACCTAAGTTTTTAAGGTAACTTGGGTGGTATAATACTAAATTTCAGGACCTATTCTATCATCCTATGTGTACGTCATGTTGGCACACTTCCGTATTTATTTTATTTTTCATGTCATACTTTGACAAATCGCTGACCGCACATCTCAATGCGACTACTTTAATCAGCCATATTTCCAAAACCTAAGTTTTTACGGTAACTTGGGTGGTATAATACAGAAGTTCTGGTCCTATTCTATCACCCTATGTGTACGTCATGTATCAACAATTCCGTATTTATTTTTATATTTCATGTCAAACTTAGACAAATCGTTGTCCGCACATCGCATAGCGACTAATTTAATCACCCGTATTTCCAAAACCTAAGTTTTTAAGGTAACTTGGGTGGTATAATACAGAAGTTCTGGTCCTATTCTATCACCCTACGTGTACGTCATGTATCTACAATTCCGTATTTATTTTTATATTTCATGTCAAACTTAGACAAATCGTTGTCCGCACATCGCATAGCGACTAATTTAATCACCCATATTTCCAAAACCTAAGTTTTTAAGGTAACTTGGGTTGTATAATACCAAATTTCAGGACCTATTCTATCATCCTATGTGTACGTCATGTTGGCACACTTCCGTATTTATTTTATTCTTCATGTCATACTTTGACAAATCGCTGTCCGCACATCTCAATGCGACTACTTTAATCAGCCATATTTCCAAAACCTAAGTTTTTACGGTAACTTGGGTGGTATAATACAGAAGTTCTGGTCCTATTCTATCACCCTATGTGTACGTCATGTATCCACAATTCCGTATTTATTTTTATATTTCATGTCAAACTTAGACAAATCGTTGTCCGCACATCGCATAGCGACTAATTTAATCACCCGTATTTCCAAAACCTAAGTTTTTAAGGTAACTTGGGTGGTATAGTACTAAAGTTCTGGACCTATTTCATCATCCTATGTGTACGTCATGTTGGCACACCTCCGTATTTTTTTTTATATTTCGTGTCAATCTTCGACAAATCTCTGTCCGCACATCTCAATGCGACTACTTTAATCAGCCATATTTCCAAAACCTAAGTTTTTACGGTAACTTGGGTGGTATAATACAGAAGTTCTTGTCCTATTTCATCACCCTACGTGTACGTCATGCTGACCCACTGCCGTATTTATTTTATATTTTATGTCAAACTTAGGTGGATCACTGTACACACATCCAAAGCGACTATTTTAATCACCCGTATTTCCAAAACCTAAGTTTTTAAGGTAACTTGGGTGGTATAGTACTAAAGTTCTGGACCTATTCTTTCATCCTATGTGTACGTCATGTTGGCACACCTCCGTATTTTTTTTATATTTCGTGTCAAACTTCGACAAATCTCTGTCCGCACATCTCAATGCGACTACTTTAATCAGCCATATTTCCAAAACCTAAGTTTTTACGGTAACTTGGGTGGTATAATACAGAAGTTCTGGTCCTATTCTATCACCCTACGTGTACGTAATGTTGGCACACCTCCGTATTTATTATTATATTTCATGTCATACTTAGACCAATCGTTGTCCGCACATCGCATAGCGACTAATTTAATCACCCATATTTCCAAAACCTAAGTTTTTAAGGTAACTTGGGTGGTATAGTACTAAAGTTCTGGTCCTATTCTTTCATCCTACGTGTACGTCATGCTGACACACTGCCGTATTTATTTTATATTTTATGTCAAACTTAGGTGGATCACTGTTTACAAATCCAAAGCGACTATTTTAATCACCCGTATTTCCAAAACCTAAGTTTTTACGGTAACTTGGGTGGTATAATACTAAATTTCAGGACCTATTCTATCATCCTATGTGTACGTCATGTATCCACAATTCCGTATTTATTTTATTTTTCATGTCATACTTTGACAAATCGCTGTCCGCACATCTCAATGCGACTACTTTAATCAGCCATATTTCCAAAACCTAAGTTTTTACGGTAACTTGGGTGGTATAATACAGAAGTTCTGGTCCTATTCTATCACCCTATGTGTACGTCATGTATCCACAATTCCGTATTTATTTTTATATTTCATGTCAAACTTAGACAAATCGTTGTCCGCACATCGCATAGCGACTAATTTAATCACCCATATTTCCAAAACCTAAGTTTTTAAGGTAACTTGGGTGGTATAATACTAAATTTCAGGAGATATTCTATCATCCTATGTGTACGTCATGTTGGCACACTTCCGTATTTATTTTATTTTTCATGTCATACTTTGACAAATCGCTGTCCGCACATCTCAATGCGACTACTTTAATCAGCCATATTTCCAATACCTAAGTTTTTACGGTAATTTGGGTGGTATAATACAGAAGTTCTGGTACTATTTCATCACCCTACGTGTACGTCATGCTGACACACTGCCGTATTTATTTTATATTTTATGTCAAACTTAGGTGGATCACTGTACACACATCAAAAGCGACTATTTTAATCACCCGTATTTCCAAAACCTAAGTTTTTAAGGTAACTTGGGTGGTATAGTACTAAAGTTCTGGACCTATTCTATCATCCTATGTGTACGTCATGTTGGCACACCTCCGTATTTTTTTTATATTTCGTGTCAAACTTCGACAAATCTATGTCCGCACATCTCAATGCGACTACTTTAATCAGCCATATTTCCAAAACCTAAGTTTTTACGGTAACTTGGGTGGTATAATACAGAAGTTCTGGTCCTATTATATCACCCTACGTGTACGTAATGTTGGCACACCTCCGTATTTATTATTATATTTCATGTCATACTTAGACCAATCGTTGTCCGCACATCGCATAGCGACTAATTTATTCACCCATATTTCCAAAACCTAAGTTTTTAAGGTAACTTGGGTGGTATAGTACTAAAGTTCTGGTCCTATTCTTTCATCCTACGTGTACGTCATGCTGACACACTGCCGTATTTATTTTATATTTTATGTCAAACTTAGGTGGATCGCTGTCCACACATCCAAAGCGACTATTTTAATCACCCGTATTTCCAAAACCTAAGTTTTGACGGTAACCTGAGTGGTATAATAATATAGTTCTAATCCTATTCTATCACCCAATGTGTACGTCATGTATCCAAAATTCCGTATTTATTTTTATATTTCATGTCAAACTTAGACAAATCGTTGTCCGCACATCGCATAGCGACTAATTTAATCACCCATATTTCCAAAACCTAAGTTTTTAAGGTAACTTGGGTGGTATAATACTAAATTTCAGGACCTATTCTATCATCCTATGTGTACGTCATGTTGGCACTTTTCCGTATTTATTTTATTTTTCATGTCATACTTTGACAAATCGCTGTCCGCACATCTCAATGCGACTACTTTAATCAGCCATATTTCCAATACCTAAGTTTTTACGGTAACTTGGGTGGTATAATACAGAAGTTCTGGTACTATTTCATCACCCTACGTGTACGTCATGCTGACACACTGCCGTATTTATTTTATATTTTATGTCAAACTTAGGTGGATCACTGTCCACACATCCAAAGCGACTATTTTAATCACCCGTATTTCCAAAACCTAAGTTTTTAAGGTAACTTGGGTGGTATAGTACTAAAGTTCTGGACCTATTCTATCATCCTATGTGTACGTCATGTTGGCACACCTCCGTATTTTTTTTATATTTCGTGTCAAACTTTGACAAATCTCTGTCCGCACATCTCAATGCGACTACTTTAATCAGCCATATTTCCAAAACCTAAGTTTTTACGGTAACTTGGGTGGTATAATACAGAAGTTCTGGTCCTATTCTATCACCCTACGTGTTCGTAACGTTGGCACACCTCCGTATTTATTATTATATTTCATGTCATACTTAGACAAATCGTTGTCCGCACATCGCATAGCGACTAATTTAATCACCCATATTTCCAAAACCTAAGTTTTTAAGGTAACTTGGGTGGTATAATACTAAATTTCAGGACCTATTCTATCATCCTATGTGTACGTCATGTTGGCACACTTCCGTATTTATTTTATTTTTCATGTCATACTTTGACAAATCGCTGTCCGCACATCTCAATGCGACTACTTTAATCAGCCATATTTCCAAAACCTAAGTTTTTACGGTAACTTGGGTGGTATCATACAGAAGTTCTGGTCCTATTTCATCACCCTACGTGTACGTCATGCTGACACACTGCTGTATTTATTTTATATTTTATGTCAAACTTAGGTGGATCACTGTCCACACATCCAAAGCGACTATTTTAATCACCCGTATTTCCAAAACCTAAGTTTTTAAGGTAACTAGGGTGGTATAATACTAAATTTCAGGACCTATTCTATCATCCTATGTGTACGTCATGTTGGCACACCTCCGAATTTTTTTTATATTTCGTGTCAAACTTTGACAAATATCTGTCCGCACATCTCAATGCGACTACTTTAATCAGCCATATTTCCAAAACCTAAGTTTTTACGGTAACTTGGGTGGTATAATACAGAAGTTCTGGTCCTATTTCATCACCCTACGTGTACGTCATGCTGACACACTGCCGTATTTATTTTATATTTTATGTCAAACTTAGGTGGATCACTGTCCACACATCCAAAGCGACTATTTTAATCACCCGTATTTCCAAAACCTAAGTTTTTAAGGTAACTTGGGTGGTATAGTACTAAAGTTCTGGTCCTATTCTTTCATCCTACGTGTACGTCATGCTGACACACTGCCGTATTTATTTTATATTTTATGTCAAACTTAGGTGGATCGCTGTCCACACATCCAAAGCGACTATTTTAATCACCCGTATTTCCAAAACCTAAGTTTTTACGGTAACTTGGGTGGTATAATACAGAAGTTCTGGTCCTATTCTATCACCCTATGTGTACGTCATGTATCCACAATTCCGTATTTATTTTTATATTTCATGTCAAACTTAGACAAATCGTTGTCCGCACATCGCATAGCGACTAATTTAATCACCCATATTTCCAAAACCTAAGTTTTTACGGTAACTTGGGTGGTATAATACAGAAGTTCTGGTCCTATTCTATCACCCTATGTGTACGTCATGTATCCACAATTCCGTATTTATTTTTATATTTCATGTCAAACTTAGACAAATCGTTGTCCGCACATCGCATAGCGACTAATTTAATCACCCATATTTCCAAAACCTAAGTTTTTACGGTAACTTGGGTGGTATAATACAGAAGTTCTGGTCCTATTCTATCACCCTACGTGTACGTCATGTTGGCACACCTCCGTATTTATTATTATATTTCATGTCATACTTAGACAAATCGTTGTCCGCACATCGCATAGCGACTAATTTAATCACCCATATTTCCAAAACCTAAGTTTTTACGGTAACTTGGGTGGTATAATACAGAAGTTCTGGTCCTATTCTATCATCCTATGTGTACGTCATGTTGGAGCACCTCCGTATTTTTTTATATTTCATGTCAAACTTAGTCAAATCGCTGTCCGCACATCTCAATGCGACTACTTTAATCAGCCATATTTCCAAAACCTAAGTTTTTACGGTAACTTGGGTGGTATAATACAGAAGTTCTGGTCCTATTCTATCACCCTACGTGTACGTAATGTTGGCACACCTCCGTATTTATTTTTATATTTCATGTCAAACTTAGACATATCGTTGTCCGCACATCGCATAGCGACTAATTTAATCACCCATATTTCCAAAACCTAAGTTTTTAAGGTAACTTGGGTGGTATAATACTAAATTTCCGGACCTTTTCTATCATCCTATGTGTACGTCATGTTGGCACACTTCCGTATTTATTTTATTTTTCATGTCATACTTTGACAAATCGCTGTCCGCACATCTCAATGCGACTACTTTAATCAGCCATATTTCCAAAACCTAAGTTTTTACGGTAACTTGGGTGGTATAGTACTAAAGTTCTGGACCTATTCTATCATCCTATGTGTACGTTGGCACACCTCCGTATTTTTTTTATATTTCGTGTCAAACTTCGACAAATCTCTGTCCGCACATCTCAATGCGACTACTTTAATCAGCCATATTTCCAAAACCTAAGTTTTTACGGTAACTTGGGTGGTATAATACAGAAGTTCTGGTCCTATTATATCACCCTACGTGTACGTAATGTTGGCACATCTCCGTATTTATTATTATATTTCGTGTCAAACTTCGACAAATCGTTGTCCGCACATCGCATAGCGACTAATTTAATCACCTATATTTCCAAAACCTAAGTTTTTACGGTAACTTGGGTGGTATAATACAGAAGTTCTGGTCCTATTCTATCACCCTATGTGTACGTCATGTATCCACAATTCCGTATTTATTTTTATATTTCATGTCAAACTTAGACAAATCGTTGTCCGCACATCGCATAGCGACTAATTTAATCACCCATATTTCCAAAACCTAAGTTTTTACGGTAACTTGGGTAGTATAATACAGAAGTTCTGGTCCTATTCTATCTCCCTACGTGTACGTAATGTTGGCACACCTCCGTATTTATTATTATATTTCATGTCATACTTAGACAAATCGTTGTCCGCACATCGCATAGCGACTAATTTAATCCATATTTCCAAAACCTATGTTTTTAAGGTAACTTGGGTGGTATAGTACTAAAGTTCTGGTCCTATTCTTTCATCCTACGTGTACGTAATGTTGGCACACCTCCGTATTTATTATTATATTTCATGTCATACTTAAACAAATCGTTGTCCGCACATCGCATAGCGACTAATTTAATCACCCATATTTCCAAAACCTAAGTTTTTAAGGTAACTTGGGTGGTATAGTACTAAAGTTCTGGACCTATTCTATCATCCTATGTGTACGTCATGTTGGCACACCTCCGTATTTTTTTATATTTCGTGTCAAACTTCGACAAATCTCTGTCCGCACATCTCAATGCGACTACTTTAATCAGCCATATTTCCAAAACCTAAGTTTTTACGGTAACTTGGGTGGTATAATACAGAAGTTCTGGTCCTATTCTATCACCCTACGTGTACGTAATGTTGGCACACCTCCGTATTTATTATTATATTTCATGTCATACTTAGACAAATCGTTGTCCGCACATCGCATAGCGACTAATTTAATCACCCATATTTCCAAAACCTAAGTTTTTACGGTAACTTGGCTGGTATAGTACTAAAGTTATGGACCTATTCTATCATCCTATGTGTACGTCATGTTGGCACACCTCCGTATTTTTTTTATATTTCGTGTCAAACTTCGACAAATCTCTGTCCGCACATCTCAATTCGACTACTTTAATCAGCCATATTTCCAAAACCTAAGTTTTTACGGTAACTTGGGTGGTATAATACAGAAGTTCTGGTCCTATTCTATCAACCTACGTGTACGTAATGTTGGCACACCTCCGTATTTATTATTATATTTCATGTCATACTTAGACAAATCGTTGTCCGCACATCGCATAGCGACTAATTTAATCACCCATATTTCCAAAACCTAAGTTTTTACGGTAACTTGGGTGGTATAGTACTAAAGTTCTGGACCTATTCTATCATCCTATGTGTACGTCATGTTGGCACACTTCCGTATTTTTTTTATATTTCGTGTCAAACTTCGACAAATTTCTGTCCGCACATCTCAATGCGACTACTTTAATCAGCCATATTTCCAAAACCTAAGTTTTTACGGTAACTTGGGTGGTATAATACAGAAGTTCTGGTCCTATTCTATCACCCTATGTGTACGTCATGTATCCACAATTCCGTATTTATTTTTATATTTCATGTCAAACTTAGACAAATCGTTGTCCGCACATCGCATAGCGACTAATTTAATCACCCATATTTCCAAAACCTAAGTTTTTACGGTAACTTGGGTGGTATAATACAGAAGTTCTGGTCCTATTCTATCACCCTATGTGTACGTCATGTATCCACAATTCCGTATTTATTTTTATATTTCATGTCAAACTTAGACAAATCGTTGTCCGCACATCGCATAGCGACTAATTTAATCACCCGTATTTCCAAAACCTAAGTTTTTAAGGTAACTTGGGTGGTATAGTAGTAAAGTTCTGGACCTATTCTATCATCCTATGTGTACGTCATGTTGGCACACCTCCGTTTTTTTTTATATTTCGTGTCAAACTTCGACAAATCTCTGTCCGCACATCTCAATGCTACTACTTTAATCAGTTATATTTCCAAAACCTAAGTTTTTACGGTAACTTGGGTGGTATAATACAGAAGTTCTGGTCCTATTTCATCACCCTACGTGTACGTCATGCTGACACACTGCCGTATTTATTTTATATTTTATGTCAAACTTAGGTGGATCACTGTCCACACATCCAAAGCGACTATTTTAATCACCCGTATTTCCAAAACCTAAGTTTTTAAGGTAACTTGGGTGGTATAGTACTAAAGTTCTGGACCTATTCTATCATCCTATGTGTACGTCATGTTGGCCCACCTCCGTATTTTTTTTATATTTCGTGTCAAACTTCGACAAATCTCTGTCCACACATCTCAATGCGACTACTTTAATCAGCCATATTTCCAAAACCTAAGTTTTTACGGTAACTTGGTTGGTATAATACAGAAGTTCTGGTCCTATTCTATCACCCTACGTGTACGTAAGTTGGCACACCTCCGTATTTATTATTATATTTCATGTCATACTTAGACAAATCGTTGTCCGCACATCGCATAGCGACTAATTTAATCACCCATATTTCCAAAACCTAGGTTTTTACGGTAACTTGGGTGGTATAATACAGAAGTTCTGGTCCTATTCTATCACCCTATTTGTACGTCATGTATCCACAATTCCGTTTTTATTTTTATATTTCATGTCAAACTTAGACAAATCGTTGTCCGCACATCGCATAGCGACTAATTTAATCACCCATATTTCCAAAACCTAAGTTTTTACGGTAACTTGGGTGGTATAATACAGAAGTTCTGGTCCTATTCTATCACCCTATGTGTACGTCAGGTATCCACAATTCCGTATTTATTTTTATATTTCATGTCAAACTTAGACAAACCGTTGTCCGCACATCGCATAGCGACTAATTTAATCACCCATATTTCCAAAACCTAAGTTTTTAAGGTAACTTGGGTGGTATAATACTAAATTTCAGGACCTATTCTATTATCCTATGTGTACGTCATGTTGGCACACCTCCGTATTTTTTTTATATTTCGTGTCAAACTTCGACAAATATCTGTCCGCACATCTCAATGCGACTACTTTAATCAGCCATATTTCCAAAACCTAAGTTTTTACGGTAACTTGGGTGGTATAATACAGAAGTTCTGGTCCTATTTCATCACCCTACGTGTACGTCATGCTGACACACTGCCGTATTTATTTTATATTTTATGTCAAACTTAGGTGGATCACTGTCCACACATCCAAAGCGACTATTTTAATCACCCGTATTTCCAAATCCTAAGTTTTTAAGGTAACTTGGGTGGTATAGTACTAAAGTTCTGGACCTATTCTATCATGCTATGTGTACGTCATGTTGGCACACCTCCGTATTATTTTTATATTTCGTGTCAAACTTAGACAAATCGTTGTCCACACATCGCATAGCGACTAATTTATTCACCCATATTTCCAAAACCTAAGTTTTTAAGGTAACTTGGGTGGTATAATACTAAATTTCAGGACCTATTCTATCATCCTATGTGTACGTCATGTTGGCACACTTCCGTATTTATTTTATTTTTCATGTCATACTTTGACAAATCGCTGCCGCACATCTCAATGCGACTACTTTAATCAGCCATATTTCCAAAACCTAAGTTTTTACGGTAACTTGGGTGGTATAGTACTAAAGTTCTGGACCTATTCTATCATCCTATGTGTACGTCATGTTGGCACACCTCCGTATTTTTTTTATATTTCGTGTCAAACTTCGACAAATCTCTGTCCGCACATCTCAATGCGACTATTTTAATCAGCCATATTTCCAAAACCTAAGTTTTTACGGTAACTTGGGTGGTATAATACAGAAGTTCTGGTCCTATTCTATCACCATACGTGTACGTAATGTTGGCACACCTCCGTATTTATTATTATATTTCATGTCATACTTAGACAAATCGTTGTCCGCACATCGCATAGCGACTAATTTAATCACCCATATTTCCAAAACCTAAGTTTTTAAGGTAACTTGGGTGGTATAGTACTAAAGTTCTGGTCCTATTCTTTCATCCTACGTGTACGTCATGCTGACACACTGCCGTATTTATTTTATATTTTATGTCAAACTTAGGTGGATCGCTGTCCACACATCCAAAGCGACTATTTTAATCACCCGTATTTCCAAAACCTAAGTTTTGACGGTAACCTGAGTGGTATAATAATATAGTTCTAATCCTATTCTATCACCCAATGTGTACTTCATGTATCCAAAATTCCGTATTTATTTTTATATTTCATGTCAAACTTAGACAAATCGTTGTCCGCACATCGCATAGCGACTAATTTAATCACCCATATTTCTAAAACCTAAGTTTTTACGGTAACTTGGGTGGTATAATACAGAAGTTCTGGTCCTATTCTATCATCCTATGTGTACGTCATGTTGGAGCACCTCCGTATTTTTTTTAAATTTCATGTCAAACTTAGTCAAATCGCTGTCCGCACATCTCAATGCGACTACTTTAATCAGCCATATTTCCAAAACCTAAGTTTTTACGGTAACTTGGGTGGTATAATACAGAAGTTCTGGTCCTATTCTATCACCCTACGTGTACGTAATGTTGGCACACCTCCGTATTTATTTTTATATTTCATGTCAAACTTAGACATATCGTTGTCCGCACATCGCATAGCGACTAATTTAATCACCCATATTTCCAAAACCTAAGTTTTTAAGGTAACTTGGGTGGAATAATACTAAATTTCCGGACCTTTTCTATCATCCTATGTGTACGTCATGTTGGCACACTTCCGTATTTATTTTATTTTTCATGTCAAACTTTGACAAATCGCTGTCCGCACATCTCAATGCGACTACTTTAATCAGCCATATTTCCAAAACCTAAGTTTTTACGGTAACTTGGGTGGTATAGTACTAAAGTTCTGGACCTATTCTATCATCCTATGTGTACGTCATGTTGGCACACCTCCGTATTTTTTTTATATTTCGTGTCAAACTTCGACAAATCTCTGTCCGCACATCTCAATGCGACTACTTTAATCAGCCATATTTCCAAAACCTAAGTTTTTACGGTAACTTGGGTGGTATAATACAGAAGTTCTGGTCCTATTATATCACTCTACGTGTACGTAATGTTGGCACACCTCCGTATTTATTATTATATTTCGTGTCAAACTTCGACAAATCGTTGTCCGCACATCGCATAGCGACTAATTTAATCACCCATATTTCCAAAACCTAGGTTTTTACGGTAACTTGGGTGGTATAATACAGAAGTTCTGGTCCTATTCTATCACCCTATTTGTACGTCATGTATCCACAATTCCGTTTTTATTTTTATATTTCATGTCAAACTTAGACAAATCGTTGTCCGCACATCGCATAGCGACTAATTTAATCACCCATATTTCCAAAACCTAAGTTTTTACGGTAACTTGGGTGGTATAATACAGAAGTTCTGGTCCTATTCTATCACCCTATGTGTACGTCAGGTATCCACAATTCCGTATTTATTTTTATATTTCATGTCAAACTTAGACAAACCGTTGTCCGCACATCGCATAGCGACTAATTTAATCACCCATATTTCCAAAACCTAAGTTTTTAAGGTAACTTGGGTGGTATAATACTAAATTTCAGGACCTATTCTATTATCCTATGTGTACGTCATGTTGGCACACCTCCGTATTTTTTTTATATTTCGTGTCAAACTTCGACAAATATCTGTCCGCACATCTCAATGCGACTACTTTAATCAGCCATATTTCCAAAACCTAAGTTTTTACGGTAACTTGGGTGGTATAATACAGAAGTTCTGGTCCTATTTCATCACCCTACGTGTACGTCATGCTGACACACTGCCGTATTTATTTTATATTTTATGTCAAACTTAGGTGGATCACTGTCCACACATCCAAAGCGACTATTTTAATCACCCGTATTTCCAAATCCTAAGTTTTTAAGGTAACTTGGGTGGTATAGTACTAAAGTTCTGGACCTATTCTATCATGCTATGTGTACGTCATGTTGGCACACCTCCGTATTATTTTTATATTTCGTGTCAAACTTAGACAAATCGTTGTCCACACATCGCATAGCGACTAATTTATTCACCCATATTTCCAAAACCTAAGTTTTTAAGGTAACTTGGGTGGTATAATACTAAATTTCAGGACCTATTCTATCATCCTATGTGTACGTCATGTTGGCACACTTCCGTATTTATTTTATTTTTCATGTCATACTTTGACAAATCGCTGCCGCACATCTCAATGCGACTACTTTAATCAGCCATATTTCCAAAACCTAAGTTTTTACGGTAACTTGGGTGGTATAGTACTAAAGTTCTGGACCTATTCTATCATCCTATGTGTACGTCATGTTGGCACACCTCCGTATTTTTTTTATATTTCGTGTCAAACTTCGACAAATCTCTGTCCGCACATCTCAATGCGACTATTTTAATCAGCCATATTTCCAAAACCTAAGTTTTTACGGTAACTTGGGTGGTATAATACAGAAGTTCTGGTCCTATTCTATCACCATACGTGTACGTAATGTTGGCACACCTCCGTATTTATTATTATATTTCATGTCATACTTAGACAAATCGTTGTCCGCACATCGCATAGCGACTAATTTAATCACCCATATTTCCAAAACCTAAGTTTTTAAGGTAACTTGGGTGGTATAGTACTAAAGTTCTGGTCCTATTCTTTCATCCTACGTGTACGTCATGCTGACACACTGCCGTATTTATTTTATATTTTATGTCAAACTTAGGTGGATCGCTGTCCACACATCCAAAGCGACTATTTTAATCACCCGTATTTCCAAAACCTAAGTTTTGACGGTAACCTGAGTGGTATAATAATATAGTTCTAATCCTATTCTATCACCCAATGTGTACTTCATGTATCCAAAATTCCGTATTTATTTTTATATTTCATGTCAAACTTAGACAAATCGTTGTCCGCACATCGCATAGCGACTAATTTAATCACCCATATTTCTAAAACCTAAGTTTTTACGGTAACTTGGGTGGTATAATACAGAAGTTCTGGTCCTATTCTATCATCCTATGTGTACGTCATGTTGGAGCACCTCCGTATTTTTTTTAAATTTCATGTCAAACTTAGTCAAATCGCTGTCCGCACATCTCAATGCGACTACTTTAATCAGCCATATTTCCAAAACCTAAGTTTTTACGGTAACTTGGGTGGTATAATACAGAAGTTCTGGTCCTATTCTATCACCCTACGTGTACGTAATGTTGGCACACCTCCGTATTTATTTTTATATTTCATGTCAAACTTAGACATATCGTTGTCCGCACATCGCATAGCGACTAATTTAATCACCCATATTTCCAAAACCTAAGTTTTTAAGGTAACTTGGGTGGAATAATACTAAATTTCCGGACCTTTTCTATCATCCTATGTGTACGTCATGTTGGCACACTTCCGTATTTATTTTATTTTTCATGTCAAACTTTGACAAATCGCTGTCCGCACATCTCAATGCGACTACTTTAATCAGCCATATTTCCAAAACCTAAGTTTTTACGGTAACTTGGGTGGTATAGTACTAAAGTTCTGGACCTATTCTATCATCCTATGTGTACGTCATGTTGGCACACCTCCGTATTTTTTTTATATTTCGTGTCAAACTTCGACAAATCTCTGTCCGCACATCTCAATGCGACTACTTTAATCAGCCATATTTCCAAAACCTAAGTTTTTACGGTAACTTGGGTGGTATAATACAGAAGTTCTGGTCCTATTATATCACTCTACGTGTACGTAATGTTGGCACACCTCCGTATTTATTATTATATTTCGTGTCAAACTTCGACAAATCGTTGTCCGCACATCGCATAGCGACTAATTTAATCACCCATATTTCCAAAACCTAGGTTTTTACGGTAACTTGGGTGGTATAATACAGAAGTTCTGGTCCTATTCTATCACCCTATTTGTACGTCATGTATCCACAATTCCGTTTTTATTTTTATATTTCATGTCAAACTTAGACAAATCGTTGTCCGCACATCGCATAGCGACTAATTTAATCACCCATATTTCCAAAACCTAAGTTTTTACGGTAACTTGGGTGGTATAATACAGAAGTTCTGGTCCTATTCTATCACCCTATGTGTACGTCAGGTATCCACAATTCCGTATTTATTTTTATATTTCATGTCAAACTTAGACAAACCGTTGTCCGCACATCGCATAGCGACTAATTTAATCACCCATATTTCCAAAACCTAAGTTTTTAAGGTAACTTGGGTGGTATAATACTAAATTTCAGGACCTATTCTATTATCCTATGTGTACGTCATGTTGGCACACCTCCGTATTTTTTTTATATTTCGTGTCAAACTTCGACAAATATCTGTCCGCACATCTCAATGCGACTACTTTAATCAGCCATATTTCCAAAACCTAAGTTTTTACGGTAACTTGGGTGGTATAATACAGAAGTTCTGGTCCTATTTCATCACCCTACGTGTACGTCATGCTGACACACTGCCGTATTTATTTTATATTTTATGTCAAACTTAGGTGGATCACTGTCCACACATCCAAAGCGACTATTTTAATCACCCGTATTTCCAAATCCTAAGTTTTTAAGGTAACTTGGGTGGTATAGTACTAAAGTTCTGGACCTATTCTATCATGCTATGTGTACGTCATGTTGGCACACCTCCGTATTATTTTTATATTTCGTGTCAAACTTAGACAAATCGTTGTCCACACATCGCATAGCGACTAATTTATTCACCCATATTTCCAAAACCTAAGTTTTTAAGGTAACTTGGGTGGTATAATACTAAATTTCAGGACCTATTCTATCATCCTATGTGTACGTCATGTTGGCACACTTCCGTATTTATTTTATTTTTCATGTCATACTTTGACAAATCGCTGCCGCACATCTCAATGCGACTACTTTAATCAGCCATATTTCCAAAACCTAAGTTTTTACGGTAACTTGGGTGGTATAGTACTAAAGTTCTGGACCTATTCTATCATCCTATGTGTACGTCATGTTGGCACACCTCCGTATTTTTTTTATATTTCGTGTCAAACTTCGACAAATCTCTGTCCGCACATCTCAATGCGACTATTTTAATCAGCCATATTTCCAAAACCTAAGTTTTTACGGTAACTTGGGTGGTATAATACAGAAGTTCTGGTCCTATTCTATCACCATACGTGTACGTAATGTTGGCACACCTCCGTATTTATTATTATATTTCATGTCATACTTAGACAAATCGTTGTCCGCACATCGCATAGCGACTAATTTAATCACCCATATTTCCAAAACCTAAGTTTTTAAGGTAACTTGGGTGGTATAGTACTAAAGTTCTGGTCCTATTCTTTCATCCTACGTGTACGTCATGCTGACACACTGCCGTATTTATTTTATATTTTATGTCAAACTTAGGTGGATCGCTGTCCACACATCCAAAGCGACTATTTTAATCACCCGTATTTCCAAAACCTAAGTTTTGACGGTAACCTGAGTGGTATAATAATATAGTTCTAATCCTATTCTATCACCCAATGTGTACTTCATGTATCCAAAATTCCGTATTTATTTTTATATTTCATGTCAAACTTAGACAAATCGTTGTCCGCACATCGCATAGCGACTAATTTAATCACCCATATTTCTAAAACCTAAGTTTTTACGGTAACTTGGGTGGTATAATACAGAAGTTCTGGTCCTATTCTATCATCCTATGTGTACGTCATGTTGGAGCACCTCCGTATTTTTTTTAAATTTCATGTCAAACTTAGTCAAATCGCTGTCCGCACATCTCAATGCGACTACTTTAATCAGCCATATTTCCAAAACCTAAGTTTTTACGGTAACTTGGGTGGTATAATACAGAAGTTCTGGTCCTATTCTATCACCCTATGTGTACGTCAGGTATCCACAATTCCGTATTTATTTTTATATTTCATGTCAAACTTAGACAAACCGTTGTCCGCACATCGCATAGCGACTAATTTAATCACCCATATTTCCAAAACCTAAGTTTTTACGGTAACTTGGGTGGTATAATACAGAAGTTCTGGTCCTATTCTATCACCCTATGTGTACGTCAGGTATCCACAATTCCGTATTTATTTTTATATTTCATGTCAAACTTAGACAAACCGTTGTCCGCACATCGCATAGCGACTAATTTAATCACCCATATTTCCAAAACCTAAGTTTTTAAGGTAACTTGGGTGGTATAATACTAAATTTCAGGACCTATTCTATTATCCTATGTGTACGTCATGTTGGCACACCTCCGTATTTTTTTTATATTTCGTGTCAAACTTCGACAAATATCTGTCCGCACATCTCAATGCGACTACTTTAATCAGCCATATTTCCAAAACCTAAGTTTTTACGGTAACTTGGGTGGTATAATACAGAAGTTCTGGTCCTATTTCATCACCCTACGTGTACGTCATGCTGACACACTGCCGTATTTATTTTATATTTTATGTCAAACTTAGGTGGATCACTGTCCACACATCCAAAGCGACTATTTTAATCACCCGTATTTCCAAATCCTAAGTTTTTAAGGTAACTTGGGTGGTATAGTACTAAAGTTCTGGACCTATTCTATCATGCTATGTGTACGTCATGTTGGCACACCTCCGTATTATTTTTATATTTCGTGTCAAACTTAGACAAATCGTTGTCCACACATCGCATAGCGACTAATTTATTCACCCATATTTCCAAAACCTAAGTTTTTAAGGTAACTTGGGTGGTATAATACTAAATTTCAGGACCTATTCTATCATCCTATGTGTACGTCATGTTGGCACACTTCCGTATTTATTTTATTTTTCATGTCATACTTTGACAAATCGCTGCCGCACATCTCAATGCGACTACTTTAATCAGCCATATTTCCAAAACCTAAGTTTTTACGGTAACTTGGGTGGTATAGTACTAAAGTTCTGGACCTATTCTATCATCCTATGTGTACGTCATGTTGGCACACCTCCGTATTTTTTTTATATTTCGTGTCAAACTTCGACAAATCTCTGTCCGCACATCTCAATGCGACTATTTTAATCAGCCATATTTCCAAAACCTAAGTTTTTACGGTAACTTGGGTGGTATAATACAGAAGTTCTGGTCCTATTCTATCACCATACGTGTACGTAATGTTGGCACACCTCCGTATTTATTATTATATTTCATGTCATACTTAGACAAATCGTTGTCCGCACATCGCATAGCGACTAATTTAATCACCCATATTTCCAAAACCTAAGTTTTTAAGGTAACTTGGGTGGTATAGTACTAAAGTTCTGGTCCTATTCTTTCATCCTACGTGTACGTCATGCTGACACACTGCCGTATTTATTTTATATTTTATGTCAAACTTAGGTGGATCGCTGTCCACACATCCAAAGCGACTATTTTAATCACCCGTATTTCCAAAACCTAAGTTTTGACGGTAACCTGAGTGGTATAATAATATAGTTCTAATCCTATTCTATCACCCAATGTGTACTTCATGTATCCAAAATTCCGTATTTATTTTTATATTTCATGTCAAACTTAGACAAATCGTTGTCCGCACATCGCATAGCGACTAATTTAATCACCCATATTTCTAAAACCTAAGTTTTTACGGTAACTTGGGTGGTATAATACAGAAGTTCTGGTCCTATTCTATCATCCTATGTGTACGTCATGTTGGAGCACCTCCGTATTTTTTTTAAATTTCATGTCAAACTTAGTCAAATCGCTGTCCGCACATCTCAATGCGACTACTTTAATCAGCCATATTTCCAAAACCTAAGTTTTTACGGTAACTTGGGTGGTATAATACAGAAGTTCTGGTCCTATTCTATCACCCTACGTGTACGTAATGTTGGCACACCTCCGTATTTATTTTTATATTTCATGTCAAACTTAGACATATCGTTGTCCGCACATCGCATAGCGACTAATTTAATCACCCATATTTCCAAAACCTAAGTTTTTAAGGTAACTTGGGTGGAATAATACTAAATTTCCGGACCTTTTCTATCATCCTATGTGTACGTCATGTTGGCACACTTCCGTATTTATTTTATTTTTCATGTCAAACTTTGACAAATCGCTGTCCGCACATCTCAATGCGACTACTTTAATCAGCCATATTTCCAAAACCTAAGTTTTTACGGTAACTTGGGTGGTATAGTACTAAAGTTCTGGACCTATTCTATCATCCTATGTGTACGTCATGTTGGCACACCTCCGTATTTTTTTTATATTTCGTGTCAAACTTCGACAAATCTCTGTCCGCACATCTCAATGCGACTACTTTAATCAGCCATATTTCCAAAACCTAAGTTTTTACGGTAACTTGGGTGGTATAATACAGAAGTTCTGGTCCTATTATATCACTCTACGTGTACGTAATGTTGGCACACCTCCGTATTTATTATTATATTTCGTGTCAAACTTCGACAAATCGTTGTCCGCACATCGCATAGCGACTAATTTAATCACCTATATTTCCAAAACCTAAGTTTTTACGGTAACTTGGGTGGTATAATACAGAAGTTCTGGTCCTATTCTATCACCCTATGTGTACGTCATGTATCCACAATTCCGTATTTATTTTTATATTTCATGTCAAACTTAGACAAATCGTTGTCCGCACATCGCATAGCGACTAATTTAATCACCCATATTTCCAAAACCTAAGTTTTTACGGTAACTTGGGTGGTATAATACAGAAGTTCTGGTCCTATTCTATCTCCCTACGTGTACGTAATGTTGGCACACCTCCGTATTTTTTATTATATTTCATGTCATACTTAGACAAATCGTTGTCCGCACATCACATAGCGACTAATTTAATCACCCATATTTCCAAAACCTAAGTTTTTAAGGTAACTTGGGTGGTATAGTACTAAAGTTCTGGTCCTATTCTTTCATCCTACGTGTACGTAATGTTGGCACACCTCCGTATTTATTATTATATTTCATGTCATACTTAGACAAATCGTTGTCCGCACATCGCATAGCGACTAATTTAATCACCCATATTTCCAAAACCTAAGTTTTTACGGTAACTTTGGTGGTATAGTACTAAAGTTCTGGACCTATTCTATCATCCTATGTGTACGTCATGTTGGCACACCTCCGTATTTTTTTTATATTTCGTGTCAAACTTCGACAAATCTCTGTCCGCACATCTCAATGCGACTACTTTAATCAGCCATATTTCCAAAACCTAAGTTTTTACGGTAACTTGGGTGGTATAATACAGAAGTCCTGGTCCTATTCTATCACCCTACGTGTACGTAATGTTGGCACACCTCCGTATTTATTATTATATTTCATGTCATACTTAGACAAATCGTTGTCCGCACATCGCATAGCGACTAATTTAATCACCCATATTTCCAAAACCTAAGTTTTTACGGTAACTTGGTTGGTATAGTACTAAAGTTCTGGACCTATTCTATCATCCTATGTGTACGTCATGTTGGCACACTTCCGTATTTTTTTTATATTTCGTGTCAAACTTCGACAAATTTCTGTCCGCACATCTCAATGCGACTACTTTAATCAGCCATATTTCCAAAACCTAAGTTTTTACGGTAACTTGGGTGGTATAATACAGAAGTTCTGGTCCTATTCTATCACCCTATGTGTACGTCATGTATCCACAATTCCGTATTTATTTTTATATTTCATGTCAAACTTAGACAAATCGTTGTCTGCACATCGCATAGCGACTAATTTAAGCACCCATATTTCCAAAACCTAAGTTTTTACGGTAACTTGGGTGGTATAATACAGAAGTTCTGGTCCTATTCTATCACCCTATGTGTACGTCATGTATCCACAATTCCGTATTTATTTTTATATTTCATGTCAAACTTAGACAAATCGTTGTCCGCACATCGCATAGCGACTAATTTAATCACCCGTATTTCCAAAACCTAAGTTTTTAAGGTAACTTGGGTGGTATAGTACTAAAGTTCTGGACCTATTCTATCATCCTATGTGTACGTCATGTTGGCACACCTCCGTATTTTTTTTATATTTCGTGTCAAACTTCGACAAATCTCTGTCCGCACATCTCAATGCGACTACTTTAATCAGTTATATTTCCAAAACCTAAGTTTTTACGGTAACTTGGGTGGTATAATACAGAAGTTCTGGTCCTATTTCATCACCATACGTGTACGTCATGCTGACACACTGCCGTATTTATTTTATATTTTATGTCAAACTTAGTTGGATCACTGTCCACACATCCAAAGCGACTATTTTAATCACCCGTATTTCCAAAACCTAAGTTTTTAAGGTAACTTGGGTGGTATAGTACTAAAGTTCTGGACCTATTCTATCATCCTATGTGTACGTCATGTTGGCACACCTCCGTATTTTTTTTATATTTCGTGTCAAACTTCGACAAATCTCTGTCCGCACATCTCAATGCGACTACTTTAATCAGCCATATTTCCAAAACCTAAGTTTTTACGGTAACTTGGTTGGTATAATACAGAATTTCTGGTCCTATTCTATCACCCTACGTGTACGTAATGTTGGCACACCTCCGTATTTATTATTATATTTCATGTCATACATAGACAAATCGTTGTCCGCACATCGCATAGCGACTAATTTAATCACCCATATTTCCAAAACCTAAGTTTTTACGGTAACTTGGGTGGTATAATACAGAAGTTCTGGTCCTATTCTATCTCCCTACGTGTACGTAATGTTGGCACACCTCCGTATTTTTTATTATATTTCATGTCATACTTAGACAAATCGTTGTCCGCACATCACATAGCGACTAATTTAATCAACCATATTTCCAAAACCTAAGTTTTTAAGGTAACTTGGGTGGTATAGTACTAAAGTTCTGGTCCTATTCTTTCATCCTACGTGTACGTAATGTTGGCACACCTCCGTATTTATTATTATATTTCATGTCATACTTAGACAAATCGTTGTCCGCACATCGCATAGCGACTAATTTAATCACCCATATTTCCAAAACCTAAGTTTTTACGGTAACTTGGGTGGTATAGTACTAAAGTTCTGGACCTATTCTATCATCCTATGTGTACGTCATGTTGGCACACCTCCGTATTTTTTTTATATTTCGTGTCAAACTTCGACAAATCTCTGTCCGCACATCTCAATGCGACTACTTTAATCAGCCATATTTCCAAAACCTAAGTTTTTACGGTAACTTGGGTGGTATAATACAGAAGTCCTGGTCCTATTCTATCACCCTACGTGTACGTAATGTTGGCACACCTCCGTATTTATTATTATATTTCATGTCATACTTAGACAAATCGTTGTCCGCACATCGCATAGCGACTAATTTAATCACCCATATTTCCAAAACCTAAGTTTTTACGGTAACTTGGGTGGTATAGTACTAAAGTTCTGGACCTATTCTATCATCCTATGTGTACGTCATGTTGGCACACTTCCGTATTTTTTTTATATTTCGTGTCAAACTTCGACAAATTTCTGTCCGCACATCTCAATGCGACTACTTTAATCAGCCATATTTCCAAAACCTAAGTTTTTACGGTAACTTGGGTGGTATAATACAGAAGTTCTGGTCCTATTCTATCACCCTATGTGTACGTCATGTATCCACAATTCCGTATTTATTTTTATATTTCATGTCAAACTTAGACAAACCGTTGTCCGCACGTCGCATAGCGACTAATTTAATCACCCATATTTCCAAAACCGAAGTTTTTACGGTAACTTGGGTGGTATAATACAGAAGTTCTGGTCCTATTCTATCACCCTATGTGTACGTCATGTATCCACAATTCCGTATTTATTTTTATATTTCATGTCAAACTTAGACAAATCGTTGTCCGCACATCGCATAGCGACTAATTTAATCACCCGCATTTCCAAAACCTAAGTTTTTAAGGTAACTTGGGTGGTATAGTACTAAAGTTCTGGACCTATTCTATCATCCTATGTGTACGTCATGTTGGCACACCTCCGTATTTTTTTTATATTTCGTGTCAAACTTCGACAAATCTCTGTCCGCACATCTCAATGCGACTACTTTAATCAGTTATATTTCCAAAACCTAAGTTTTTACGGTAACTTGGGTGGTATAATACAGAAGTTCTGGTCCTATTTCATCACCCTACGTGTACGTCATGCTGACACACTGCCGTATTTATTTTATATTTTATGTCAAACTTAGTTGGATCACTGTCCACACATCCAAAGCGACTATTTTAATCACCCGTATTTCCAAAACCTAAGTTTTTAAGGTAACTTGGGTGGTATAGTACTAAAGTTCTGGACCTATTCTATCATCCTATGTGTACGTCATGTTGGCACACCTCCGTATTTTTTTTATATTTCGTGTCAAACTTCGACAAATCTCTGTCCGCACATCTCAATGCGACTACTTTAATCAGCCATATTTCCAAAACCTAAGTTTTTACGGTAACTTGGTTGGTATAATAAAGAATTTCTGGTCCTATTCTATCACCCTACGTGTACGTAATGTTGGCACACCTCCGTATTTATTATTATATTTCATGTCATACATAGACAAATCGTTGTCCGCACATCGCATAGCGACTAATTTAATCACCCATATTTCCAAAACCTAGGTTTTTACGGTAACTTGGGTGGTATAATACAGAAGTTCTGGTCCTATTCTATCACCCTATGTGTACGTCATGTATCCACAATTCCGTATTTATTTTTATATTTCATGTCAAACTTAGACAAATCGTTGTCCGCACATCGCATAGCGACTAATTTAATCACCCATATTTCCAAAACCTAAGTTTTTACGGTAACTTGGGTGGTATAATACAGAAGTTCTGGTCCTTTTCTATCACCCTATGTGTACGTCAGGTATCCACAATTCCGTATTTATTTTTATATTTCATGTCAAACTTAGACAAATCGTTGTCCGCACATCGCATAGCGACTAATTTAATCACCCATATTTCCAAAACCTAAGTTTTTAAGGTAACTTGGGTGGTATAATACTAAATTTCAGGACCTATTCTATCATCCTATGTGTACGTCATGTTGGCACACTTCCGTATTTATTTTATTTTTCATGTCATACTTTGACAAATCGCTGTCCGCACATCTTAATGCGACTACTTTAATCAGCCATATTTCCAAAACCTAAGTTTTTACGGTAACTTGGGTGGTATAATACAGAAGTTCTGGTCCTATTCTATCACCCTACGTGTACGTCATGTATCCACAATTCCGTATTTATTTTTATATTTCATGTTAAACTTAGACAAATCGTTGTCCGCACATCGCATAGCGACTAATTTAATCACCCATATTTCCAAAACCTAAGTTTTTAAGGTAACTTGGGTGGTATAATACTAAATTTCAGGACCTATTCTATTATCCTATGAGTACGTCATGTTGGCACACCTCCGTATTTTTTTTATATTTCGTGTCAAACTTCGACAAATATCTGTCCGCACATCTCAATGCGACTACTTTAATCAGCCATATTTCCAAAACCTAAGTTTTTACGGTAACTTGGGTGGTATAATACAGAAGTTCTGGTCCTATTTCATCACCCTACGTGTACGTCATGCTGACACACTGCCGTATTTATTTTATATTTTATGTCAAACTTAGGTGGATCACTGTCCACACATCCAAAGCGACTATTTTAATCACCCGTATTTCCAAAACCTAAGTTTTTAAGGTAACTTGGGTGGTATAGTACTAAAGTTCTGGACCTATTCTATCATGCTATGTGTACGTCATGTTGGCACACCTCCGTATTATTTTTATATTTCGTGTCAAACTTAGACAAATCATTGTCCGCACATCGCATAGCGACTAATTTAATCACCCATATTTCCAAAACCTAAGTTTTTAAGGTAACTTGGGTTTTATAATACTAAATTTCAGGACCTATTCTATCATCCTATGTGTACGTCATGTTGGCACACTTCCGTATTTATTTTATTTTTCATGTCATACTTTGACAAATCGCTGCCGCACATCTCAATGCGACTACTTTAATCAGCCATATTTCCAAAACCTAAGTTTTTACGGTAACTTGGGTGGTATAGTACTAAAGTTCTGGACCTATTCAATCATCCTATGTGTACGTCATGTTGGCACACCTCCGTATTTTTTTTATATTTCGTGTCAAACTTCGACAAATCTCTGTCCGCACATCTCAATGCGACTACTTTAATCAGCCATATTTCCAAAACCTAAGTTTTTACGGTAACTTGGGTGGTATAATACAGAAGTTCTGGTCCTATTATATCACCCTACGTGTACGTAATGTTGGCACACCTCCGTATTTATTATTATACTTCGTGTCAAACTTCGACAAATCGTTGTCCGCACATCGCATAGCGACTAATTCAATCACCTATATTTCCAAAACCTAAGTTTTTACGGTAACTTGGGTGGTATAATACAGAAGTTCTGGTCCTATTCTATCACCCTATGTGTACGTCATGTATCCACAATTCCGTATTTATTTTTATATTTCATGTCAAACTTAGACAAATCGTTGTCCGCACATCGCATAGCGACTAATTTAATCACCCATATTTCCAAAACCTAAGTTTTTACGGTAACTTGGGTGGTATAATACAGAAGTTCTGGTCCTATTCTATCTCCCTACGTGTACGTAATGTTGGCACACCTCCGTATTTATTATTATATTTCATGTCATACTTCGACAAGTCGTTGTCCGCACATCGCATAGCGACTAATTTAATCACCCATATTTCCAAAACCTAAGTTTTTAAGGTAACTTGGGTGGTATAGTACTAAAGTTCTGGTCCTATTCTTTCATCCTACGTGTACGTAATGTTGGCACACCTCCGTATTTATTATTATATTTCATGTCATACTTAGACAAATCGTTGTCCGCACATCGCATAGCGACTAATTTAATCACCCATATTTCCAAAACCTAAGTTTTTACGGTAACTTGGGTGGTATAGTACTAAAGTTCTGGACCTATTCTATCATCCTATGTGTACGTCATGTTGGCACACCTCCGTATTTTTTTTATATTTCGTGTCAAACTTCGACAAATCTCTGTCCGCACATCTCAATGCGACTACTTTAATCAGCCATATTTCCAAAACCTAAGTTTTTACGGTAACTTGGGTGGTATAATACAGAAGTTCTGGTCCTATTCTATCACCCTACGTGTACGTAATGTTGGCACACCTCCGTATTTATTATTATATTTCATGTCATACTAAGACAAATCGTTGTCCGCACATCGCATAGCGACTAATTTAATCACCCATATTTCCAAAACCTAAGTTTTTACGGTAACTTGGGTGGTATAGTACTAAAGTTATGGACCTATTCTATCATCCTATGTGTACGTCATGTTGGCACACCTCCGTATTTTTTTTTATATTTCGTGTCAAACTTCGACAAATCTCTGTCCGCACATCTCAATGCGACTACTTTAATCAGCCATATTTCCAAAACCTAAGTTTTTACGGTAACTTGGGTGGTATAATACAGAAGTTCTGGTCCTATTCTATCACCCTACGTGTACGTAATGTTGGCACACCTCCGTATTTATTATTATATTTCATGTCATACTTAGACAAATCGTTGTCCGCACATCGCATAGCGACTAATTTAAATACCCATATTTCCAAAACCTAGGTTTTTACGGTAACTTGGGTGGTATAGTACTAAAGTTCTGGACCTTTTCTATCATCCTATGTGTACGTCATGTTGGCACACTTCCGTATTTTTTTTATATTTCGTGTCAAACTTCGACAAATTTCTGTCCGCACATCTCAATGCGACTACTTTAATCAGCCATATTTCCAAAACCTAAGTTTTTACGGTAACTTGGGTGGTATAATACAGAAGTTCTGGTCCTATTCTATCACCCTATGTGTACGTCATGTATCCACAAAACCGTATTTATTTTTATATTTCATGTCAAACTTTGACAAATCGCTGTCCGCACATCTCAATGCGACTACTTTAATCAGCCATATTTCCAAAACCTAAGTTTTTACGGTAACTTGGTTGGTATAATACAGAAGTTCTGGTCCTATTTCATCACCCTACGTGTACGTCATGCTGACACACTGCCGTATTTATTTTATATTTTATGTCAAACTTAGGTGGATCACTGTCCACACATCCAAAGCGACTATTTTAATCACCCGTATTTCCAAAACCTAAGTTTTTAAGGTAACTTGGGTGGTATAGTACTAAAGTTCTGGACCTATTCTATCATCCTATGTGTACGTCATGTTGGCACACCTCCGTATTTTTTTATATTTCGTGTCAAACTTCGACAAATCTCTGTCCGCACATCTCAATGCGACTACTTTAATCAGTTATATTTCCAAAACCTAAGTTTTTACGGTAACTTGGGTGGTATAATACAGAAGTTCTGGTCCTATTTCATCACCCTACGTGTACGTCATGCTGACACACTGCCGTATTTATTTTATATTTTATGTCAAACTTAGGTGGATCACTGTCCACACATCCAAAGCGACTATTTTAATCACCCGTATTTCCAAAACCTAGGTTTTTACGGTAACTTGGGTGGTATAATACAGAAGTTCTGGTCCTATTCTATCACCCTATGTGTACGTCATGTATCCACAATTCCGTATTTATTTTTATATTTCATGTCAAACTTAGACAAATCGTTGTCCGCACATCGCATAGCGACTACTTTAATCAGCCATATTTCCAAAACCTAAGTTTTTACGGTAACTTGGTTGGTATAATACAGAAGTTCTGGTCCTATTCTATCACCCTACGTGTACGTAATGTTGGCACACCTCCGTATTTATTATTATATTTCATGTCATACTTAGACAAATCGTTGTCCGCACATCGCATAGCGACTAATTTAATCACCCATATTTCCAAAACCTAGGTTTTTACGGTAACTTGGGTGGTATAATACAGAAGTTCTGGTCCTATTCTATCACCCTATGTGTACGTCATGTATCCACAATTCCGTATTTATTTTTATATTTCATGTCAAACTTAGACAAATCGTTGTCCGCACATCGCATAGCGACTAATTTAATCACTCATATTTCCAAAACCTAAGTTTTTACGGTAACTTGGGTGGTATAATACAGAAGTTCTGGTCCTATTTCATCACCCTACGTGTACGTCATGCTGACACACTGCCGTATTTATTTTATATTTTATGTCAAACTTAGGTGGATCACTTTCCACTTATCCAAAGCGACTATTTTAATCACCCGTATTTCCAAAACCTAAGTTTTTAAGGTAACTTGGGTGGTATAGTACTAAAGTTCTGGACCTATTCTATCATCCTATGTGTACGTCATGTTGGCACACCTCCGTATTTTTTTTATATTTCGTGTCAAACTTCGACAAATCTCTGTCCGCACATCTCAATGCGACTACTTTAATCAGCCATATTTCCAAAACCTAAGTTTTTACGGTAACTTGGTTGGTATAATACAGAAGTTCTGGTCCTATTCTATCACCCTACGTGTACGTAATGTTGGCACACCTCCGTATTTATTATTATATTTCATGTCATACTTAGACAAATCGTTGTCCGCACATCGCATAGCGACTAATTTAATCACCCATATTTCCAAAACCTAGGTTTTTACGGTAACTTGGGTGGTATAATACAGAAGTTCTGGTCCTATTCTATCACCCTATGTGTACGTCATGTATTCACAATTCCGTATTTATTTTTATATTTCATGTCAAACTTAGACAAATCGTTGTCCGCACATCGCATAGCGACTAATTTAATCACCCATATTTCCAAAACCTAGGTTTTTACGGTAACTTGGGTGGTATAATACAGAAGTTCTGGTCCTATTCTATCACCCTATGTGTACGTCATGTATCCACAATTCCGTATTTATTTTTATATTTCATGTCAAACTTAGACAAATCGTTGTCCGCACATCGCATAGCGACTAATTTAATCACCCATATTTCCAAAACCTAAGTTTTTAAGGTAACTTGGGTGGTATAATACTAAATTTCAGGACCTATTCTATCATCCTATGTGTACGTCATGTTGGCACACCTCCGTATTTTTTTTATATTTCGTGTCAAACTTCGACAAATATCTGTCCGCACATCTCAATGCGACTACTTTAATCAGCCATATTTCCAAAACCTAAGTTTTTACGGTAACTTGGGTGGTATAATACAGAAGTTCTGGTCCTATTTCATCACCCTACGTGTACGTCATGCTGACACACTGCCGTATTTATTTTATATTTTATGTCAAACTTAGGTGGATCACTGTCCACACATCCAAAGCGACTATTTTAATCACCCGTATTTCCAAAACCTAAGTTTTTAAGGTAACTTGGGTGGTATAGTACTAAAGTTCTGGACCTATTCTATCATGCTATGTGTACGTCATGTTGGCACACCTCCGTATTATTTTTATATTTCGTGTCAAACTTAGACAAATCGTTGTCCGCACATCGCATAGCGACTAATTTAATCAGCCATATTTCCAAAACCTAAGTTTTTACGGTAACTTGGGTGGTATAATACTAAATTTCAGGACCTATTCTATCATCTTATGTGTACGTCATGTTGGCACACTTCCGTATTTATTTTATTTTTCATGTCATACTTTGACAAATCGCTGCCGCACATCTCAATGCGACTATTTTAATCAGCCATATTTCCAAAACCTAAGTTTTTACGGTAACTTGGGTGGTATAATACAGAAGTTCTGGTCCTATTCTATCACCATACGTGTACGTAATGTTGGCACACCTCCGTATTTATTATTATATTTCATGTCATACTTAGACAAATCGTTGTCCGCACATCGCATAGCGACTAATTTAATCACCCATATTTCCAAAACCTAAGTTTTTAAGGTAACTTGGGTGGTATAGTACTAAAGTTCTGGTCCTATTCTTTCATCCTACGTGTACGTCATGCTGACACACTGCCGTATTTATTTTATATTTTATGTCAAACTTAGGTGGATCGCTGTCCACACATCCAAAGCGACTATTTTAATCACCCGTATTTCCAAAACCTAAGTTTTTAAGGTAACTTGGGTGGTATAGTACTAAAGTTCTGGACCTATTCTATCATCTTATGTGTACGTCATGTTGGCATACCTCCGTATTTTTTTTTATTTCGTGTCAAACTTCGACAAATCTCTGTCCGCACATCTCAATGCGACTACTTTAATCAGCCATATTTCCAAAACCTAAGTTTTTACGGTAACTTGGGTGGTATAATACAGAAGTTCTGGTCCTATTCTATCACCCTACGTGTACGTAATGTTGGCACACCTCCGTATTTATTATTATATTTCATGTCATACTTAGACAAATCGTTGTCCGCACATCGCATAGCGACTAATTTAATCACCCATATTTCCAAAACCTAAGTTTTTACGGTAACTTGGGTGGTATAATACAGAAGTTCTGGTCCTATTCTATCACCCTATGTGTACGTCATGTATCCACAATTCCGTATTTATTTTTATATTTCATGTCAAACTTAGACAAATCGCTGTCCGCACATCGCATAGCGACTAATTTAATCACCCATATTTCCAAAACCTAAGTTTTTACGGTAACTTGGGTGGTATAATACAGAATTTCTGGTCCTATTCTATCACCCTATGTGTACGTCATGTATCCACAATTCCGTATTTATTTTTATATTTCATGTCAAACTTAGACAAATCGTTGTCCGCACATCGCATAGCGACTAATTTAATCACCCGTTTTTCCAAAACCTAAGTTTTTAAGGTAACTTGGGTGGTATAGTACTAAAGTTCTGGACCTATTCTATCATCCTATGTGTACGTCATGTTGGCACACCTCCGTATTTTTTTATATTTCGTGTCAAACCTCGACAAATCTCTGTCCGCACATCTCAATGCGACTACTTTAATCAGCCATATTTCCAAAACCTAAGTTTTTACGGTAACTTAAGTGGTATAATACAGACGTTCTGGTCCTATTTCATCACCCTACGTGTACGTCATGCTGACACACTGCCGTATTTATTTTATATTTTATGTCAAACTTAGGTGGATCACTGTCCACACATCCAAAGCGACTATTAAAATCACCCGTATTTCCAAAACCTAAGTTTTTAAGGTAACTTGGGTGGTATAGTACTAAAGTTCTGGACCTATTCTATCATCCTATGTGTACGTCATGTTGGCACACCTCCGTATTTTTTTTATATTTCGTGTCAAACTACGACAAATCTCTGTCCGCACATCTCAGTGCGACTACTTTAATCAGCCATATTTCCAAAACCTAAGTTTTTACGGTAACTTGGGTGGTATAATACAGAAGTTCTGGTGCTATTCTATCACCCTACGTGTACGTAATGTTGGCACACCTCCGTATTTATTATTATATTTCATGTCATACTTAGACAAATCGTTGTCCGCACATCGCATAGCGACTAATTTAATCACCCATATTTCCAAAACCTAAGTTTTTAAGGTAACTTGGGTGGTATAGTACTAAAGTTCTGGTCCTATTCTTTCATCCTACGTGTACGTCATTCTGACACACTGCAGTATTTATTTTATACTTTATGTCAAACTTAGGTAGATCGCTGTCCACACATCCAAAGCGACTATTTTAATCACCCGTATTTCCAAAACCTAAGTTTTGACGGTAAACTGAGTGGTATAATAATATAGTTCTAATCCTATTCTATCACCCAATGTGTACGTCATGTATCCAAAATTCCGTAATTATTTTTATATTTCATGTCAAACTTATACAAATCGTTGTCCGCACATCGCATAGCGACTAATTTAATCACCCATATTTCCAAAACCTAAGTTTTTAAGGTAACTTGGGTGGTATAATACTAAATTTCAGGACCTATTCTATCATCCTAGGTGTACGTCATGTTGGCACACTTCCGTATTTATTTTATTTTTCATGTCATACTTTGACAAATCGCTGTCCGCACATCTCAATGCGACTACTTTAATCAGCCATATTTCCAAAACCTAAGTTTTTACGGTAACTTGGGTGGTATAATACAGAAGTTCTGGTCCTATTCTATCCCCCTATGTGTACGTCATGTATCCACAATTCCGTATTTATTTTTATATTTCATGTCAAACTTAGACAAATCGTTGTCCGCACATCGCATAGCGACTAATTTAATCACCCATATTTCCAAAACCTAAGTTTTTATGGTAACTTGGGTGGTATAATACTAAATTTCAGGACCTATTCTATCATCCTATGTGTACGTCATGTTGGCACACTTCCGTATTTATTTTATTTTTCATGTCATACTTTGACAAATCGCTGTCCGCACATCTCAATGCGACTACTTTAATCAGCCATATTTCCAAAACCTAAGTTTTTACGGTAACTTGGGTGGTATAATACAGAAGTTCTGGTCCTATTCTATCACCCTACGTGTACGTCATGTATCCACAATTCCGTATTTATTTTTATATTTCATGTCAAACTTAGACAAATCGTTGTCCGCACATCGCATAGCGACTAATTTAATCACCCATATTTCCAAAACCTAAGTTTTTAAGGTAACTTGGGTGGTATAGTACTAAAGTTCTGGTCCTTTTCTTTCATCCTACGTGTACGTCATGCTGACACACTGCCGTATTTATTTTATATTTTATGTCAAACTTAGGTGGATCGCTGTCCACACATCCAAAGTGACTATTTTAATCACCCGTATTTCCAAAACCTAAGTTTTGACGGTAACCTGAGTGGTATAATAATATAGTTCTAATCCTATTCTATCACCCAATGTGTACGTCATATATCAAAAATTCCGTATTTATTTTTATATTTCATGTCAAACTTAGACAAATCGTTGTCCGCACATCGCATAGCGACTAATTTAATCACCCATATTTCCAAAACCTAAGTTTTTACGGTAACTTGGGTGTTATAATACAGAAGTTCTGGTCCTATTCTATCACCCTATGTGTACGTCATGTATCCACAATTCCGTATTTATTTTAATGTTTCGTGTCAAACTTCGACAAATCTCTGTCCGCACATCTCAATGCGACTACTTTAATCAGCCATATTTCCAAAACCTAAGTTTTTACGGTAACTTGGGTGGTATAATACAGAAGTTCTGGTCCTATTCTATCACCATACGTGTACGTAATGTTGGCACACCTCCGTATTTATTATTATATTTCATGTCATACTTAGACAAATCGTTGTCCGCACATCGCATAGCGACTAATTTAATCACCCATATTTCCAAAACCTAAGTTTTTAAGGTAACATGGGTGGTATAGTACTAAAGTTCTGGTCCTATTCTTTCATCCTACGTGTACGTCATGCTGACACACTGCCGTATTTATTTTATATTTTATGTCAAACTTAGGTGGATCGCTGTCCACACATCCAAAGCGACTATTTTAATCACCCGTATTTCCAAAACCTAAGTTTTGACGGTAACCTGAGTGGTATAATAATATAGTTCTAATCCTATTCTATCACCCAATTTGTACTTCATGTATCCAAAATTCCGTATTTATTTTTATATTTCATGTCAAACTTGGACAAATCGTTGTCCGCACATCGCATAGCGACTAATTTAATCACCCATATTTCCAAAACCTAAGTTTTTACGGTAACTTGGGTGGTATAATACAGAAGTTCTGGTCCTATTCTATCACCCTATGTGTACGTCATGTATCCACAATTCCGTATTTATTTTTATATTTCATGTCAAACTTAGACAAATCGTTGTCCGCACATCGCATAGCGACTAATTTAATCACCCTTATTTCCAAAACCTAAGTTTTTAAGGTAACTTGGGTGGTATAGTACTAAAGTTCTGGACCTATTCTATCATCCTATGTGTACGTCATGTTGGCACACCTCCGTATTTTTTTTATATTTCGTGTCAAACTTCGACAAATCTCTGTCCGCACATCTCAATGCGACTACTTTAATCAGCCATATTTCCAAAACCAAAGTTTTTACGGTAACTTGGGTGGTATAATACAGAAGTTCTGGTCCTATTCTATCACCCTACGTGTACGTAATGTTGGCACACCTCCGTATTTATTATTATATTTCATGTCATACTTAGACAAATCGTTGTCCGCCACATCGCATAGCGACTAATTTAATCACCCATATTTCCAAAACCTAAGTTTTTACGGTAACTTGGGTGGTATAATACAGAAGTTCTGGGTCCTATTCTATCACCCTATGTGTACGTCATGTATCCACAATTCCGTATTTATTTTTATATTTCATGTCAAACTTAGACAAATCGCTGTCCGCACATCGCATAGCGACTAATTTAATCACCCATATTTCCAAAACCTAAGTTTTTACGGTAACTTGGGTGGTATATACAGAATTTCTGGTCCTATTCTATCACCCTATGTGTACGTCATGATGGCACACCTCCGTATTTTTTTATATTTCGTGTCAAACCTCGACAAATCTCTGTCCGCACATCTCAATGCGACTACTTTAATCAGCCATATTTCCAAAACCTAAGTTTTTACGGTAACTTAAGTGGTATAATACAGACGTTCTGCTCCTATTTCATCACCCTACGTGTACGTCATGCTGACACACTGCCGTATTTATTTTATATTTTATGTCAAACTTAGGTGGATCACTGTCCACACATCCAAAGCGACTATTAAAATCACCCGTATTTCCAAAACCTAAGTTTTTAAGGTAACTTGGGTGGTATAGTACTAAAGTTCTGGACCTATTCTATCATCCTATGTGTACGTCATGTTGGCACACCCTCCGTATTTTTTTTATATTTCGTGTCAAACTACGACAAATCTCTGTCCGCACATCTCAATGCGACTACTTTAATCAGCCATATTTCCAAAACCTAAGTTTTTACGGTAACTTGGGTGGTATAATACAGAAGTTCTGGTGCTATTCTATCACCCTACGTGTACGTAATGTTGGCACACCTCTGTATTTATTATTATATTTCATGTCATACTTAGACAAATCGTTGTCCGCACATCGCATAGCGACTAATTTAATCACCCATATTTCCAAAACCTAAGTTTTTAAGGTAACTTGGGTGGTATAGTACTAAAGTTCTGGTCCTATTCTTTCATCCTACGTGTACGTCATGCTGACACACTGCAGTATTTATTTTATATTTTATGTCAAACTTAGGTGGATCGCTGTCCACACATCCAAAGCGACTATTTTAATCACCCGTATTTCCAAAACCTAAGTTTTGACGGTAACCTGAGTGGTATAATAATATAGTTCTAATCCTATTCTATCACCCAATGTGTACGTCATGTATCCAAAATTCCGTAATTATTTTTATATTTCATGTCAAACTTATACAAATCGTTGTCCGCACATCGAATAGCGACTAATTTAATCACCCATATTTCCAAAACCTAAGTTTTTAAGGTAACTTGGGTGGTATAATACTAAATTTCAGGACCTATTCTATCATTCTAGGTGTACGTCATGTTGGCACACTTCCGTATTTATTTTATTTTTCATGTCATACTTTGACAAATCGCTGTCCGCACATCTCAATGCGACTACTTTAATCAGCCATATTTCCAAAACCTAAGTTTTTACGGTAACTTGGGTGGTATAATACAGAAGTTCTGGTCCTATTTCATCACCCTACGTGTACGTCATGCTGACACACTGCCGTATTTATTTCATATTTTATGTCAAACTTAGGTGGATTACTGTCCACACATCCAAAGCGACTATTTTAATCACCCGTATTTCCAAAACCTAAGTCTTTAAGGTAACTTGGGTGGTATAGTACTAAAGTTCTGGACCTGTTCTATCATCCTATGTGTACGTCATGTATCCACAATTCCGTATTTATTTTTATATTTCATGTCAAACTTAGACAAATCGTTGTCCGCACATCGCATAGCGACTAATTTAATCACCCGTATTTCCAAAACCTAAGTTTTTAAGGTAACTTGGGTGGTATAGTACTAAAGTTCTGGACCTATTCTATCATCCTATGTGTACGTCATGTTGGCACACCTCCGTATTTTGTTTATTTTTCATGTCATACTTTGACAAATCGCTGTCCGCACATCTCAATGCGACTACTTTAATCAGCCATATTTCCAAAACCTAAGTTTTTACGGTAACTTGGGTGGTATAATACAGAAGTTCTGGTCCTATTCTATCCCCCTATGTGTACGTCATGTATCCACAATTCCGTATTTATTTTTATATTTCATGTCAAACTTAGACAAATCGTTGTCCGCACATCGCATAGCGACTAATTTAATCACCCATATTTCCAAAACCTAAGTTTTTAAGGTAACTTGGGTGGTATAATACTAAATTTCAGGACCTATTCTATCATCCAATGTGTACGTCATGTTGGCACACTTCCGTATTTATTTTATTTTTCATGTCATACTTTGACAAATCGCTGTCCGCACATCTCAATGCGACTACTTTAATCAGCCATATTTCCAAAACCTAAGTTTTTACGGTAACTTGGGTGGTATAATACAGAAGTTCTGGTCCTATTCTATCACCCTACGTGTACGTCATGTATCCACAATTCCGTATTTATTTTTATATTTCATGTCATACTTTGACAAATCGTTGTCCGCACATCGCATAGCGACTAATTTAATCACCCATATTTCCAAAACCTAAGTTTTTAAGGTAACTTGGGTGGTATAATACAGAAGTTCTGGTCCTATTCTATCACCCTATGTGTACGTCATGTATCCACAATTCCGTATTTATTTTTATATTTCATGTCAAACTTAGACAAATCGTTGTCCGCACATCGCATAGCGACTAATTTAATCACCCTTATTTCCAAAACCTAAGTTTTTAAGGTAACTTGGGTGGTATAGTACTAAAGTTCTGGACCTATTCTATCATCCTATGTGTACGTCATGTTGGCACACCTCCGTATTTTTTTTATATTTCGTGTCAAACTTCGACAAATCTCTGTCCGCACATCTCAATGCGACTACTTTAATCAGCCATATTTCCAAAACCTAAGTTTTTACGGTAACTTGGGTGGTATAATACAGAAGTTCTGGTCCTATTCTATCACCCTACGTGTACGTAATGTTGGCACACCTCCGTATTTATTATTATATTTCATGTCATACTTAGACAAATCGTTGTCCGCACATCGCATAGCGACTAATTTAATCACCCATATTTCCAAAACCTAAGTTTTTACGGTAACTTGGGTGGTATAATACAGAAGTTCTGGTCCTATTCTATCACCCTATGTGTACGTCATGTATCCACAATTCCGTATTTATTTTTATATTTCATGTCAAACGTAGACAAATCGCTGTCCGCACATCGCATAGCGACTAATTTAATCACCCATATTTCCAAAACCTAGGTTTTTACGGTAACTTGGGTGGTATAATACAGAATTTCTGGTCCTATTCTATCACCCTATGTGTACGTCATGATGGCACACCTCCGTATTTTTTTATATTTCGTGTCAAACCTCGACAAATCTCTGTCCGCACATCTCAATGCGACTACTTTAATCAGCCATATTTCCAAAACCTAAGTTTTTACGGTAACTTAAGTGGTATAATACAGACGTTCTGCTCCTATTTCATCACCCTACGTGTACGTCATGCTGACACACTGCCGTATTTATTTTATATTTTATGTCAAACTTAGGTGGATCACTGTCCACACATCCAAAGCGACTATTAAAATCACCCGTATTTCCAAAACCTAAGTTTTTAAGGTAACTTGGGTGGTATAGTACTAAAGTTCTGGACCTATTCTATCATCCTATGTGTATGTCATGTTGGCACACCTCCGTATTTTTTTTATATTTCGTGTCAAACTACGACAAATCTCTGTCCGCACATCTCAATGCGACTACTTTAATCAGCCATATTTCCAAAACCTAAGTTTTTACGGTAACTTGGGTGGTATAATACAGAAGTTCTGGTCCTATTTCATCACCCTACGTGTACGTCATGCTGACACACTGCCGTATTTATTTCATATTTTATGTCAAACTTAGGTGGATTACTGTCCACACATCCAAAGCGACTATTTTAATCACCCGTATTTCCAAAACCTAAGTCTTTAAGGTAACTTGGGTGGTATAGTACTAAAGTTCTGGACCTGTTCTATCATCCTATGAATACGTCATGTATCCACAATTCCGTATTTATTTTTATATTTCATGTCAAACTTAGACAAATCGTTGTCCGCACATCGCATAGCGACTAATTTAATCACCCGTATTTCCAAAACCTAAGTTTTTAAGGTAACTTGGGTGGTATAGTACTAAAGTTCTGGACCTATTCTATCATCCTATGTGTACGTCATGTTGGCACACCTCCGTATTTTTTTTATTTTTCATGTCATACTTTGACAAATCGCTGTCCGCACATCTCAATGCGACTACTTTAATCAGCCATATTTCCAAAACCTAAGTTTTTACGGTAACTTGGGTGGTATAATACAGAAGTTCTGGTCCTATTCTATCCCCCTATGTGTACGTCATGTATCCACAATTCCGTATTTATTTTTATATTTCATGTCAAACTTAGACAAATCGTTGTCCGCACATCGCATAGCGACTAATTTAATCACCCATATTTCCAAAACCTAAGTTTTTAAGGTAACTTGGGTGGTATAATACTAAATTTCAGGACCTATTCTATCATCCTATGTGTACGTCATGTTGGCACACTTCCGTATTTATTTTATTTTTCATGTCATACTTTGACAAATCGCTGTCCGCACATCTCAATGCGACTACTTTAATCAGCCATATTTCCAAAACCTAAGTTTTTACGGTAACTTGGGTGGTATAATACAGAAGTTCTGGTCCTATTCTATCACCCTACGTGTACGTCATGTATCCACAATTCCGTATTTATTTTTATATTTCATGTCATACTTTGACAAATCGTTGTCCGCACATCGCATAGCGACTAATTAATCACCCATATTTCCAAAACCTAAGTTTTTAAGGTAACTTGGGTGGTATAGTACTAAAGTTCTGGTCCTATTCTTTCATCCTACGTGTACGTCATGCTGACACACTGCCGTATTTATTTTATATTTTATGTCAAACTTAGGTGGATCGCTGTCCACACATCCAAAGCGACTATTTTAATCACCCGTATTTCCAAAACCTAAGTTTTGACGGTAACCTGAGTGGTATAATAATATAGTTCTAATCCTATTCTATCACCCAATGTGTACGTCATATATCAAAAATTCCGTATTTTTTTTTATATTTCATGTCAAACTTGGACAAATCGTTGTCCGCACATCGCATAGCGACTAATTTAATCACCCATATTTCCAAAACCTAAGTTTTTACGGTAACTTGGGTGTTATAATACAGAAGTTCTGGTCCTATTCTATCACCCTATGTGTACGTAATGTTGGCACACCTCCGTATTTATTATTATATTTCATGTCAAACTTAGACAAATCGTTGTCCGCACATCGCATAGCGACTAATTTAATCACCCATATTTCCAAAACCTAAGTTTTTAAGGTAACTTGGGTGGTATAATACTAAATTTCAGGACCTATTCTTTCATCCTATGTGTACGTCATGTTGGCACACTTCCGTATTTATTTTATTTTTCATGTCATACTTTGACAAATCGCTGTCCGCACATCTCAATGCGACTACTTTAATCAGCCATATTTCCAAAACCTAAGTTTTTACGGTAACTTGGGTGGTATAATACAGAAGTTCTGGTCCTATTCTATCCCCCTATGTGTACGTATGTATCCACAATTCCGTATTTATTTTTATATTTCATGTCAAACTTAGACAAATCGTTGTCCGCACATCGTATAGCGACTAATTTAATCACCCATATTTCCAAAACCTAAGTTTTTAAGGTAACTTGGGTGGTATAATACTAAATTTCAGGACCTATTCTATCATCCTATGTGTACGTCATGTTGGCACACTTCCGTATTTATTTTATTTTTCATGTCATACTTTGACAAATCGCTGTCCGCACATCTCAATGCGACTACTTTAATCAGCCATATTTCCAAAACCTAAGTTTTTACGGTAACTTGGGTGGTATAATACAGATGTTCTGGTCCTATTTCATCACCCTACGTGTACGTCATGTATCCACAATTCCGTATTTATTTTTATATTTCATGTCAAACTTAGACAAATCGTTGTCCGCACATCGCATAGCGAATACTTTAATCACCCATATTTCCAAAACCTAAGTTTTTAAGGTAACTTGGGTAGTATACTACTAAAGTTCTGGTCCTATTCTTTCATCCTATGTGTACGTCATGTATCCACAATTCCGTATTTATTTTTATATTTCATGTCATACTTTGACAAATCGCTGTCCGCACATCTCAATGCGACTACTTTAATCAGCCATATTGAGATGTGCGGACAGCGATTTGTCAAAGTATGACATGAAAAATAAAATAAATACGGAAGTGTGCCAACATGATGTACACATAGGATGATAGAATAGGTCCTGAAATTTAGTATTATACCACCCAAGTTACCTTAAAAACTTAGGTTTTGGAAATATGGCTGATTAAAGTAGTCGCATTGATTTGTGCGGACAACGATTTGTCTAAGTTTGACATAAAATATAAAATAAATACGGCAGTGTGTCAGCATGACGTACACGTAGGGTGATGAAATAGGACCAGAACTTCTGTATTATACCACCCAAGTTACCGTAAAAACTTAGGTTTTGGAAATATGGCTGATTAAAGTAGTCGCATTGAGATGTGCGGACAGCGATTTGTCAAAGTATGACATGAAAAATAAAATAAATACGGAAGTGTGCCAACATGACGTAAACATAGGATGATAGAATAGGTCCAGAACTTTAGTACTATACCACCCAAGTTACCTTAAAAACTTAGGTTTTGGAAATAAGGGTGATTAAAATAGTCGCTTTGGATGTGTGGACAGCGATCCACCTAAGTTTGACATAAAATATAAAATAAATACGGCAGTGTGTCAGCATGACGTACACGTAGGATGAAAGAATAGGACCAGAACTTTAGTACTATACCACCCAAGTTACCTTAAAAACTTAGGTTTTGGAAATATGGGTGATTAAATTGGTCGCTATGCGATGTGCGGACAAGGATTTGTCTAAGTATGACATGAAATATAATAATAAATACGGAGGTGTGCCAACATTACGTACACGTAGGGTGATAGAATAGGACCAGAACTTCTGTATTATACCACCCAAGTTACCGTAAAAACTTAGGTTTTGGAAATATGGCTGATTAAAGTAGTCGCATTGAGATGTGCGGACAGAGATTTGTCGAAGTTTGACACGAAATATAAAAAAAAATACGGAATTGTGGATACATGACGTACACATAGGGTGATAGAATAGGTCCAGAACTTCTGTATTATACCACCCAAGTTACCGTAAAAACTTAGGTTTTGGAAATATGGGTGATTTAATTAGTCGCTATGCGATGTGCGGACAACGATTTGACTAAGTATGACATGAAATATAATAATAAATACGGAGGTGTGCCAACATTACGTACACGTAGGGTGATAGAATAGGACCAGAACTTCTCTATTATACCACCCAAGTTACCGTAAAAACTTAGGTTTTGGAAATATGGCTGATTAAAGTAGTCGCTATGCGATGTGCGGACAACGATTTGTCTAAGTTTGACATGAAATATAAAAATAAATACGGAATTGTGGATACATGACGTACACATAGGGTGATAGAATAGGTCCAGAACTTCTGTATTATACCACCCAAGTTACCGTAAAAACGTAGGTTTTGGAAATATGGGTGATTAAATTAGTAGCTATGCGATGTGCGGACAACGATTTGTCTAAGTTTGACATGAAATATAAAAATAAATACGGAGGTGTGTCAACATGACGTACACATAGGATGATAGAATAGGTCCATAAATTTAGTATTATACCACCCAAGTTACCTTAAAAACTTAGGTTTTGGAAATATGGGTGATTAAATTAGTCGCATTGAGATGTGCGGACAGCGATTTGTCTAAGTTTGACATGAAATATAAAAATAAATACGTAATTGTGGATACATGACGTACACATAGGGTGATAGAATAGGACCAGAACTTCTGTATTATACCACCCAAGTTACCGTAAAAACTTAGGTTTTGGAAATATGGCTGATTAAAGTAGTCGCATTGAGATGTGCGGACAGCGATTTGTCAAAGTATGACATGAAAAATAAAATAAATACGGAAGTGTGCCAACATGACATACACATAGGATGATAGAATAGGTCCTGAAATTTAGTATTATACCACCCAAGTTACCTTAAAAACTTAGGTTTTGGAAATATGGGCGATTAAATTAGTCGCTATGCGATGTGCGGACAACGATTTGTCTAAGTATGACATGAAATATAATAATAAATACGGAGTCGTGCCAACATTACGTACACGTAGGGTGATAGAATAGGACCAGAACTTCTGTATTAAACCACCCAAGTTACCGTAAAAACTTAGGTTTTTGAAATATGGGTGATTAAAGTAGTCGCATTGAGATGTGCGGACAGAGATTTGTCGAAGTTTGACACGAAATATAAAAAAAATACGGAGGTGTGCCAACATGACGTACACATAGGATGATAGATTAGGTCCAGAACTTTAGTACTATACCACCCAAGTTACCTTAAAAACTTAGGTTTAGGAAATATGGGTGATTAAATTAGTCGCATTGAGATGTGCGGACAAAGATTTGTCGATGTTTGACACGAAATATAAAAAAAATACGGAGGTGTGCCAACATGACGTACACAGAGGATGATAGAATAGGTCCAGAACTTTAGTACTATACCACCCAAAATACCGTAAAAACTTAGGTTTTGGAAATATGGCTGATAAAAGTAGTCGCATTGAGATGTGCGGACAGCGATTTGTCTAAGTTTGACATGAAATATAAAAATAAATACGGAATTGTGGATACATGACGTACACATAGGGTGATAGAATAGGACCAGAACTTCTGTATTATACCACCCAAGTTACCGTAAAAACTTAGGTTTTGGAAATATGGGTGATTAAATTAGTCGCTATGCGATGTGCGGACAACGATTTGTCTAAGTTTGACATGAAATATAAAAATAAATACGGAATTGTAGATACATGACGTACACATAGGGTGATAGAATAGGACCAGAACTTCTGTATTATACCACCCAAGTTACCGTAAAAACTTAGGTTTTGGAAATATGGCTGATTAAAAGTAGTCGCATTGAGATGTGCGGACAGCGATTTGCCAAAGTATGACATGAAAAATAAAATAAATACGGAAGTGTGCCAACATGACGTACACATAGGATGAAAGAATAGGTCCTGAAATTTAGTATTATACCACCCAAGTTACCGTAAAAGCTTAGGTTTTGGAAATATGGGTGATTAAATTAGTCGCTATGCGATGTGCGGACAACGATTTGTCTAAGTTTGACACGAAATATAAAAAAAATACGGAGGTGTGCCAACATGACGTACACATAGGATGATAGAATAGGTCCAGAACTTTAGTACTATACCACCCAAGTTACCGTAAAAACTTAGGTTTTGGAAATATGGGTGATTAAATTAGTCGCTATGCGATGTGCGGACAACGATTTGTCTAAGTTTGACACGAAATATAAAAAAATACGGAATTGTGGAAACATGACGTACACATAGGGTGATAGAATAGGACCAGAACTTCTGTATTATACCACCCAAGTTACCATAAAAACTTAGGTTTTGGAAATATGGGTGATTAAATTAGTCGCATTGAGATGTGCGGACAGAGATTTGTCGAGGTTTGACACGAAATATAAAAAAAATACGGAGGTGTGCCAACATGACGTACACATAGGATGATAGACTAGGTCCAGAACTTTAGTACTATACCACCCAAGTTACCGTAAAAACTTAGGTTTTGGAAATATGGCTGATTAAAGTAGTCGCATTGAGATGTGCGGACAGCGATTTGTCTAAGTATGACATGAAATATAATAATAAATACGGAAGTGTGGATACATGACGTACACGTAGGGTGATAGAATAGGACCAGAACTTCTGTATTATACCACTCAAGTTACCGAAAAACTTAGGTTTTGGAAATATGGCTGATTAAAGTAGTCGCATTGAGATGTGCGGACAGCGATTTTTTCAAAGTATGACATGAAAAATAAAATAAATACGGAAGTGTGCCAACATGACGTACACATAGGATGAAAAAATAGGACCAGAACTTTAGTACTATACCACCCAAGTTACCGTAAAAACTTAGGTTTTGGAAATATGGGTGATTAAATTAGTCGCTATGCGATGCGCGGACAACGATTTGTCTAAGTTTGACATGAAATATAAAAATAAATACGGAATTGTGGATACATGACGTACACATAGGGTGATAGAATAGGACCAGAACTTCTGTACGATACCACCCAAGTTACCTTAAAAACTTAGGTTTTGGAAATATGGGTGATTAAATTAGTCGCTATGCGATGTGCGGACAACGATTTGTCTAAGTATGACATGAAATATAATAATAAATACGGAGGTGTGCCAACATTACGTACACGTAGGGTGATAGAATAGGACCAGAACTTCTGTATTATACCACCCAAGTTACCGTAAAAACTTAGGTTTTGGAAATATGGCTGATTAAAGTAGTCGCATTGAGATGTGCGGACAGAGATTTGTCGAAGTTTGACACGAAATATAAAAAAAATACGGAGGTGTGCCAACATGACGTACACATAGGATGATAGAACAGGTCCAGAACTTTAGTACTATACCACCCAAGTTACCTTAAAGACTTAGGTTTTGGAAATACGGGTGATTAAAATAGTCGCTTTGGATGTGTGGACAGTGATCCACCTAAGTTTGACATAAAATATGAAATAAATACGGCAGTGTGTCAGCATGACGTACACGTAGGGTGATGAAATAGGACCAGAACTTCTGTATTATACCACCCAAGTTACCGTAAAAACTTAGGTTTTGGAAATATGGCTGATTAAAGTAGTCGCATTGAGATGTGCGGACAGCGATTTGTCAAAGTATGACATGAAAAATAAAATAAATACGGAAGTGTGCCAACATGACATACACATAGGATGATAGAATAGGTCCTGAAATTTAGTATTATACCACCCAAGTTACCTTAAAAACTTAGGTTTTGGAAATATGGGCGATTAAATTAGTCGCTATGCGATGTGCGGACAACGATTTGTCTAAGTATGACATGAAATATAATAATAAATACGGAGTCGTGCCAACATTACGTACACGTAGGGTGATAGAATAGGACCAGAATTTCTGTATTATACCACCCAAGTTACCGTAAAAACTTAGGTTTTGGAAATATGGCTGATTAAAGTAGTCGCATTGAGATGTGCGGACAGAGATTTGTCGAAGTTTGACACGAAATATAAAAAAAAATACGGAGGTGTGCCAACATGACGTACACATAGGATGATAGAATAGGTCCAGAACCTTTATACTATACCACCCAAGTTACCTTAAAAACTTAGGTTTTGGAAATACGGGTGATTAAAATAGTCGCTTTGGATGTGTGGACAGTGATCCACCTAAGTTTGACATAAAATATAAAATAAATACGGCAGTTTGTCAGCATGACGTACACGTAGGGTGATGAAATAGGACCAGAACTTCTGTATTATACCACCCAAGTTACCGTAAAAACTTAGGTTTTGGAAATATGGCTGATTAAAGTAGTCGCATTGAGATGTGCGGACAGAGATTTGTCGATGTTTGACACGAAATATAAAAAAAATACGGAGGTGTGCCAACATGACGTACACAGAGGATGATAGAATAGGTCCAGAACTTTAGTACTATACCACCCAAAATACCGTAAAAACTTAGGTTTTGGAAATATGGCTGATTAAAGTAGTCGCATTGAGATGTGCGGACAGCGATTTGTCTAAGTTTGACATGAAATATAAAAATAAATACGGAATTGTGGATACATGACGTACACATAGGGTGATAGAATAGGACCAGAACTTCTGTATTATACCACCCAAGTTACCGTAAAAACTTAGGTTTTGGAAATATGGGTGATTAAATTAGTCGCTATGCGATGTGCGGACAACGATTTGTCTAAGTTTGACATGAAATATAAAAATAAATACGGAATTGTGGATACATGACGTACACATAGGGTGATAGAATAGGACCAGAACTTCTGTATTATACCACCCAAGTTACCGTAAAAACTTAGGTTTTGGAAATATGGCTGATTAAAAGTAGTCGCATTGAGATGTGCGGACAGCGATTTGTCAAAGTATGACATGAAAAATAAAATAAATACGGAAGTGTGCCAACATGACGTACACATAGGATGAAAGAATAGGTCCTGAAATTTAGTATTATACCACCCAAGTTACCGTAAAAGCTTAGGTTTTGGAAATATGGGTGATTAAATTAGTCGCTATGCGATGTGCGGACAACGATTTGTCTAAGTTTGACACGAAATATAAAAAAAATACGGAGGTGTGCCAACATGACGTACACATAGGATGATAGAATAGGTCCAGAACTTTAGTACTATACCACCCAAGTTACCGTAAAAACTTAGGTTTTGGAAATATGGGTGATTAAATTAGTCGCTATGCGATGTGCGGACAACGATTTGTCTAAGTTTGACACGAAATATAAAAAAATACGGAATTGTGGAAACATGACGTACACATAGGGTGATAGAATAGGACCAGAACTTCTGTATTATACCACTCAAGTTACCGAAAAACTTAGGTTTTGGAAATATGGCTGATTAAAGTAGTCGCATTGAGATGTGCGGACAGCGATTTGTCAAAGTATGACATGAAAAATAAAATAAATACGGAAGTGTGCCAACATGACGTACACATAGGATGAAAAAATAGGACCAGAACTTTAGTACTATACCACCCAAGTTACCGTAAAAACTTAGGTTTTGGAAATATGGGTGATTAAATTAGTCGCTATGCGATGCGCGGACAACGATTTGTCTAAATTTGACATGAAATATAAAAATAAATACGGAATTGTGGATACATGACGTACACATAGGGTGATAGAATAGGACCAGAACTTCTGTACGATACCACCCAAGTTACCTTAAAAACTTAGGTTTTGGAAATATGGGTGATTAAATTAGTCGCTATGCGATGTGCGGACAACGATTTGTCTAAGTATGACATGAAATATAATAATAAATACGGAGGTGTGCCAACATTACGTACACGTAGGGTGATAGAATAGGACCAGAACTTCTGTATTATACCACCCAAGTTACCGTAAAAACTTAGGTTTTGGAAATATGGCTGATTAAAGTAGTCGCATTGAGATGTGCGGACAGAGATTTGTCGAAGTTTGACACGAAATATAAAAAAAATACGGAGGTGTGCCAACATGACGTACACATAGGATGATAGAACAGGTCCAGAACTTTAGTACTATACCACCCAAGTTACCTTAAAGACTTAGGTTTTGGAAATACGGGTGATTAAAATAGTCGCTTTGGATGTGTGGACAGTGATCCACCTAAGTTTGACATAAAATATGAAATAAATACGGCAGTGTGTCAGCATGACGTACACGTAGGGTGATGAAATAGGACCAGAACTTCTGTATTATACCACCCAAGTTACCGTAAAAACTTAGGTTTTGGAAATATGGCTGATTAAAGTAGTCGCATTGAGATGTGCGGACAGCGATTTGTCAAAGTATGACATGAAAAATAAAATAAATACGGAAGTGTGCCAACATGACATACACATAGGATGATAGAATAGGTCCTGAAATTTAGTATTATACCACCCAAGTTACCTTAAAAACTTAGGTTTTGGAAATATGGGCGATTAAATTAGTCGCTATGCGATGTGCGGACAACGATTTGTCTAAGTATGACATGAAATATAATAATAAATACGGAGTCGTGCCAACATTACGTACACGTAGGGTGATAGAATAGGACCAGAATTTCTGTATTATACCACCCAAGTTACCGTAAAAACTTAGGTTTTGGAAATATGGCTGATTAAAGTAGTCGCATTGAGATGTGCGGACAGAGATTTGTCGAAGTTTGACACGAAATATAAAAAAAAATACGGAGGTGTGCCAACATGACGTACACATAGGATGATAGAATAGGTCCAGAACTTTTATACTATACCACCCAAGTTACCTTAAAAACTTAGGTTTTGGAAATACGGGTGATTAAAATAGTCGCTTTGGATGTGTGGACAGTGATCCACCTAAGTTTGACATAAAATATAAAATAAATACGGCAGTTTGTCAGCATGACGTACACGTAGGGTGATGAAATAGGACCAGAACTTCTGTATTATACCACCCAAGTTACCGTAAAAACTTAGGTTTTGGAAATATGGCTGATTAAAGTAGTCGCATTGAGATGTGCGGACAGCGATTTGTCAAAGTATGACATGAAAAATAAAATAAATACGGAAGTGTGCCAACATGACATACACATAGGATGATAGAATAGGTCCTGAAATTTAGTATTATACCACCCAAGTTACCTTAAAAACTTAGGTTTTGGAAATATGGGCGATTAAATTAGTCGCTATGCGATGTGCGGACAACGATTTGTCCAAGTTTGACATGAAATATAAAAATAAATACGGAATTGTGGATCATGACGTACACATAGGGTGATAGAATAGGACCAGAACTTCTGTATTATACCACCCAAGTTACCGTAAAAACTTAGGTTTAGGAAATATGGGTGATTAAATTAGTCGCATTGAGATGTGCGGACAGAGATTTGTCGATGTTTGACACGAAATATAAAAAAATACGGAGGTGTGCCAACATGACGTACACAGAGGATGATAGAATAGGTCCAGAACTTTAGTACTATACCACCCAAAATACCGTAAAAACTTAGGTTTTGGAAATATGGCTGATTAAAGTAGTCGCATTGAGATGTGCGGACAGCGATTTGTCTAAGTTTGACATGAAATATAAAAATAAATACGGAATTGTGGATACATGACGTACACATAGGGTGATAGAATAGGACCAGAACTTCTGTATTATACCACCCAAGTTACCGTAAAAACTTAGGTTTTGGAAATATGGGTGATTAAATTAGTCGCTATGCGATGTGCGGACAACGATTTGTCCAAGTTTGACATGAAATATAAAAATAAATACGGAATTGTGGATACATGACGTACACATAGGGTGATAGAATAGGACCAGAACTTCTGTATTATACCACCCAAGTTACCGTAAAAACTTAGGTTTTGGAAATATGGCTGATTAAAGTAGTCGCATTGAGATGTGCGGACAGCGATTTGTCAAAGTATGACATGAAAAATAAAATAAATACGGAAGTGTGCCAACATGACGTTCACAAAGGATGAAAGAATAGGTCCTGAAATTTAGTATTATACCACCCAAGTTACCGTAAAAGCTTAGGTTTTGGAAATATGGGTGATTAAATTAGTCGCTATGCGATGTGCGGACAACGATTTGTCTAAGTTTGACACGAAATATAAAAAAAATACGGAGGTGTGCCAACATGACGTACACATAGGATGATAGAATAGGTCCAGAACTTTAGTACTATACCACCCAAGTTACCGTAAAAACTTAGGTTTTGGAAATATGGGTGATTAAATTAGTCGCTATGCGATGTGCGGACAACGATTTGTCTAAGTTTGACACGAAATATAAAAAAATACGGAATTGTGGATACATGACGTACAAATAGGGTGATAGAATAGGACCAGAACTTCTGTATTATACCACCCAAGTTACCGTAAAAACTTAGGTTTTGGAAATATGGGTGATTAAATTAGTCGCATTGAGATGTGCGGACAGAGATTTGTCGAAGTTTGACACGAAATATAAAAAAAATACGGAGGTGTGCCAACATGACGTACACATAGGATGATAGACTAGGTCCAGAACTTTAGTACTATACCACCCAAGTTACCGTAAAAACTTAGGTTTTGGAAATATGGCTGATTAAAGTAGTCGCATTGAGATGTGCGGACAGCGATTTGTCTAAGTATGACATGAAATATAATAATAAATACGGAGGTGTGGATACATGACGTACACGTAGGGTAATAGAATAGGACCAGAACTTCTGTATTATACCACTCAAGTTACCGTAAAAACTTAGGTTTTGGAAATATGGCTGATTAAAGTAGTCGCATTGAGATGTGCGGACAGCGATTTGTCAAAGTATGACATGAAAAATAAAATAAATACGGAAGTGTGCCAACATGACGTACACATAGGATGAAAAAATAGGACCAGAACTTTAGTACTATACCACCCAAGTTACCGTAAAAACTTAGGTTTTGGAAATATGGGTGATTAAATTAGTCGCTATGCGATGCGCGGACAACGATTTGTCTAAGTTTGACATGAAATATAAAAATAAATACGGAATTGTGGATACATGACGTACACATAGGGTGATAGAATAGGACCAGAACTTCTGTACTATACCACCCAAGTTACCTTAAAAACTTAGGTTTTGGAAATATGGGTGATTAAATTAGTCGCTATGCGATGTGCGGACAACGATTTGTCTAAGTATGACATGAAATATAATAATAAATACGGAGGTGTGCCAACATTACGTACACGTAGGGTGATAGAATAGGACCAGAACTTCTGTATTATACCACCCAAGTTACCGTAAAAACTTAGGTTTTGGAAATATGGGTGATTAAATTAGTCGCTATGCGATGTGCGGACAACGATTTGTCTAAGTTTGACATGAAATATAAAAATAAATACGGAATTGTGGATACATGACGTACACATAGGGTGATAGAATAGGACCAGAACTTCTGTATTATACCACCCAAGTTACCGTAAAAACTTAGGTTTTGGAAATATGGCTGATTAAAGTAGTCGCATTGAGATGTGCGGACAGCGATTTGTCAAAGTATGACATGAAAAATAAAATAAATACGGAAGTGTGCCAACATGACGTTCACAAAGGATGAAAGAATAGGTCCTGAAATTTAGTATTATACCACCCAAGTTACCGTAAAAGCTTAGGTTTTGGAAATATGGGTGATTAAATTAGTCGCTATGCGATGTGCGGACAACGATTTGTCTAAGTTTGACACGAAATATAAAAAAAATACGGAGGTGTGCCAACATGACGTACACATAGGATGATAGATTAGGTCCAGAACTTTAGTACTATACCACCCAAGTTACCGTAAAAACTTAGGTTTTGGAAATATGGGTGATTAAATTAGTCGCTATGCGATGTGCGGACAACGATTTGTCTAAGTTTGACACGAAATATAAAAAAATACGGAATTGTGGATACATGACGTACAAATAGGGTGATAGAATAGGACCAGAACTTCTGTATTATACCACCCAAGTTACCGTAAAAACTTAGGTTTTGGAAATATGGGTGATTAAATTAGTCGCATTGAGATGTGCGGACAGAGATTTGTCGAAGTTTGACACGAAATATAAAAAAAATACGGAGGTGTGCCAACATGACGTACACATAGGATGATAGACTAGGTCCAAAACTTTAGTACTATACCACCCAAGTTACCGTAAAAACTTAGGTTTTGGAAATATGGCTGATTAAAGTAGTCGCATTGAGATGTGCGGACAGCGATTTGTCTAAGTATGACATGAAATATAATAATAAATACGGAAGTGTGGATACATGACGTACACGTAGGGTGATAGAATAGGACCAGAACTTCTGTATTATACCACTCAAGTTACCGTAAAAACTTAGGTTTTGGAAATATGGCTGATTAAAGTAGTCGCATTGAGATGTGCGGACAGCGATTTGTCAAAGTATGACATGAAAAATAAAATAAATACGGAAGTGTGCCAACATGACGTACACATAGGATGAAAAAATAGGACCAGAACTTTAGTACTATACCACCCAAGTTACCGTAAAAACTTAGGTTTTGGAAATATGGGTGATTAAATTAGTCGCTATGCGATGCGCGGACAACGATTTGTCTAGGTATGACATGAAATATAATAATAAATACGGAGGTGTGCCAACATAACGTACACGTAGGGTGATAGAATAGGACCAGAACTTCTGTATTATACCACCCAAGTTACCGTAAAAACTTAGGTTTTGGAAATATGGGTGATTAAATTAGTCGCTATGCGATGTGCGGACAACGATTTGTCTAAGTTTGACATGAAATATAAAAATAAATACGGAATTGTGGATACATGACGTACACATAGGGTGATAGAATAGGACCAGAACTTCTGTATTATACCACCCAAGTTACCGTAAAAACTTAGGTTTTGGAAATATGGCTGATTAAAGTAGTCGCATTGAGATGTGCGGACAGCGATTTGTCAAAGTATGACATGAAAAATAAAATAAATACGGAAGTGTGCCAACATGACGTTCACAAAGGATGAAAGAATAGGTCCTGAAATTTAGTATTATACCACCCAAGTTACCGTAAAAGCTTAGGTTTTGGAAATATGGGTGATTAAATTAGTCGCTATGCGATGTGCGGACAACGATTTGTCTAAGTTTGACACGAAATATAAAAAAAATACGGAGGTGTGCCAACATGACGTACACAGAGGATGATAGAATAGGTCCAGAACTTTAGTACTATACCACCCAAAATACCGTAAAAACTTAGGTTTTGGAAATATGGCTGATTAAAGTAGTCGCATTGAGATGTGCGGACAGCGATTTGTCTAAGTTTGACATGAAATAAAAAAATAAATACGGAATTGTGGATACATGACGTACACATAGGGTGATAGAATAGGACCAGAACTTCTGTATTATACCACCCAAGTTACCGTAAAAACTAAGGTTTTGGAAATATGGGTGATTAAATTAGTCGCTATGCAATGTGCGGACAACGATTTGTCTAAGTTTGACATGAAATATAAAAATAAATACGGAATTGTGGATACATGACGTACACATAGGGTGATAGAATAGGACCAGAACTTCTGTATTATACCACCCAAGTTACCGTAAAAACTTAGGTTTTGGAAATATGGCTGATTAAAGTAGTCGCATTGAGATGTGCGGACAGCGATTTGTCAAAGTATGACATGAAAAATAAAATAAATACGGAAGTGTGCCAACATGACGTTCACAAAGAATGAAAGAATAGGTCCTGAAATTTAGTATTATACCACCCAAGTTACCGTAAAAGCTTAGGTTTTGGAAATATGGGTGATCAAATTAGTCGCTATGCGATGTGCGGACAACGATTTGTCTAAGTTTGACACGAAATATAAAAAAAATACGGAGGTGTGTCAACATGACGTACACATAGGATGATAGAATAGGTCCAGAACTTTAGTACTATACCACCCAAGTTACCGTAAAAACTTAGGTTTTGGAAATATGGGTGATTAAATTAGTCGCTATGCGATGTGCGGACAACGATTTGTCTAAGTTTGACACGAAATATAAAAAAATACGGAATTGTGGATACATGACGTACACATAGGGTGATAGAATAGGACCAGAACTTCTGTATTATACCACCCAAGTTACCGTAAAAACTTAGGTTTTGGAAATATGGGTGATTAAATTAGTCGCATTGAGATGTGCGGACAGAGATTTGTCGAAGTTTGACACGAAATATAAAAAAAATACGGAGGTGTGCCAACATGACGTACACATAGGATGATAGACTAGGTCCAGAACTTTAGTACTATACCACCCAAGTTACCGTAAAAACTTAGGTTTTGGAAATATGGCTGATTAAATTAGTCGCATTGAGATGTGCGGACAGCGATTTGTCTAAGTATGACATGAAATATAATAATAAATACGGAAGTGTGGATACATGACGTACACGTAGGGTGATAGAATAGGACCAGAACTTCTGTATTATACCACTTAAGTTACCGTAAAAACTTAGGTTTTGGAAATATGGCTGATTAAAGTAGTCGCATTGAGATGTGCGGACAGCGATTTGTCAAAGTATGACATGAAAAATAAAATAAATACGGAAGTGTGCCAACATGACGTACACATAGGATGAAAAAATAGGACCAGAACTTTAGTACTATACCACCCAAGTTACCGTAAAAACTTAGGTTTTGGAAATATGGGTGATTAAATTAGTCGCTATGCGATGCGCGGACAACGATTTGTCTAAGTTTGACATGAAATATAAAAATAAATACGGAATTGTGGATACATGACGTACACATAGGGTGATAGAATAGGACCAGAACCTCTGTACTATACCACCCAAGTTACCTTAAAAACTTAGGTTTTGGAAATATGGGTGATTAAATTAGTCGCTATGCGATGTGCGGACAACGATTTGTCTAAGTATGACATGAAATATAATAATAAATACGGAGGTGTGCCAACATTACGTACACGTAGGGTGATAGAATAGGACCAGAACTTCTGTATTATACCACCCAAGTTACCGTAAAAACTTAGGTTTTGGAAATATGGCTGATTAAAGTAGTCGCATTGAGATGTGCGGACAGAGATTTGTCGAAGTTTGACACGAAATATAAAAAAAATACGGAGGTGTGCCAACATGACGTACACATAGGATGATAGAACAGGTCCAGAACTTTAGTACTATACCACCCAAGTTACCTTAAAGACTTAGGTTTTGGAAATACGGGTGATTAAAATAGTCGCTTTGGATGTGTGGACAGTGATCCACCTAAGTTTGACATAAAATATGAAATAAATACGGCAGTGTGTCAGCATGACGTACACGTAGGGTGATGAAATAGGACCAGAACTTCTGTATTATACCACCCAAGTCACCGTAAAAACTTAGGTTTTGGAAATATGGCTGATTAAAGTAGTCGCATTGAGATGTGCGGACAGCGATTTGTCAAAGTATGACATGAAAAATAAAATAAATACGGAAGTGTGCCAACATGACATACACATAGGATGATAGAATAGGTCCTGAAATTTAGTATTATACCACCCAAGTTACCTTAAAAACTTAGGTTTTGGAAATATGGGCGATTAAATTAGTCGCTATGCGATGTGCGGACAACGATTTGTCTAAGTATGACATGAAATATAATAATAAATACGGAGTCGTGCCAACATTACGTACACGTAGGGTGATAGAATAGGACCAGAATTTCTGTATTATACCACCCAAGTTACCGTAAAAACTTAGGTTTTGGAAATATGGCTGATTAAAGTAGTCGCATTAAGATGTGCGGACAGTGATTTGTCGAAGTTTGACACGAAATATAAAAAAAATATTGAGGTGTGCCAACATGACGTACACATAGGATGATAGAATAGGTCCAGAACTTTTATACTATACCACCCAAGTTACCTTAAAAACTTAGGTTTTGGAAATACGGGTGATTAAAATAGTCGCTTTGGATGTGTGGACAGTGATCCACCTAAGTTTGACATAAAATATAAAATAAATACGGCAGTGTGTCAGCATGACGTACACGTAGGGTGATGAAATAGGACCAGAACTTCTGTATTATACCACCCAAGTTACCGTAAAAACTTAGGTTTTGGAAATATGGCTGATTAAAGTAGTCGCATTGAGATGTGCGGACAGCGATTTGTCAAAGTATGACATGAAAAATAAAATAAATACGGAAGTGTGCCAACATGACGTACACATAGGATGATAGAATAGGTCCTGAAATTTAGTATTATACCACCCAAGTTACCTTAAAAACTTAGGATTTGGAAATATGGGTGATTAAATTAGTCGCTATGCGATGTGCGGACAACGATTTGTCTAAGTTTGACATGAAATATAAAAATAAATACGGAATTGTGGATCATGACGTACACATAGGGTGATAGAATAGGACCAGAACTTCTGTATTATACCACCCAAGTTACCGTAAAAACTTAGGTTTAGGAAATATGGGTGATTAAATTAGTCGCATTGAGATGTGCGGACAGAGATTTGTCGATGTTTGACACGAAATATAAAAAAAATACGGAGGTGTGCCAACATGACGTACACAGAGGATGATAGAATAGGTCCAGAACTTTAGTACTATACCACCCAAGTTACCGTAAAAACTTAGGTTTTGGAAATATGGCTGATTAAAGTAGTCGCATTGAGATGTGCGGACAGCGATTTGTCTAAGTTTGACATGAAATATAAAAATAAATACGGAATTGTGGATACATGACATACACATAGGGTGATAGAATAGGACCAGAACTTCTGTATTATACCACCCAAGTTACCGTAAAAACTTAGGTTTTGGAAATATGGGTGATTAAATTAGTCGCTATGCGATGTGCGGACAACGATTTGTCTAAGTTTGACATGAAATATAAAAATAAATACGGAATTGTGGATACATGACGAACACATAGGGTGATAGAATAGGACCAGAACTTCTGTATTATACCACCCAAGTTACCGTAAAAACTTAGGTTTTGGAAATATGGCTGATTAAAGTAGTCGCATTGAGATGTGCGGACAGCGATTTGTCAAAGTATGACATGAAAAATAAAATAAATACGGAAGTGTGCCAACATGACGTTCACAAAGAATGAAAGAATAGGTCCTGAAATTTAGTATTATACCACCCAAGTTACCGTAAAAGCTTAGGTTTTGGAAATATGGGTGATTAAATTAGTCGCTATGCGATGTGCGGACAACGATTTGTCTAAGTTTGATACGAAATATAAAAAAAATACGGAGGTGTGTCAACATGACGTACACATAGGATGATAGAATAGGTCCAGAACTTTAGTACTATACCACCCAAGTTACCGTAAAAACTTAGGTTTTGGAAATATGGGTGATTAAATTAGTCGCTATGCGATGTGCGGACAACGATTTGTCTAAGTTTGACACGAAATATAAAAAAATACGGAATTGTGGATACATGACGTACACATAGGGTGATAGAATAGGACCAGAACTTCTGTATTATACCACCCAAGTTACCGTAAAAACTTAGGTTTTGGAAATATGGGTGATTAAATTAGTCGCATTGAGATGTGCGGACAGAGATTTGTCGAAGTTTGACACGAAATATAAAAAAATACGGAGGTGTGCCAACATGACGTACACATAGGATGATAGACTAGGTCCAGAACTTTAGTACTATACCACCCAAGTTACCGTAAAAACTTAGGTTTTGGAAATATGGCTGATTAAAGTAGTCGCATTGAGATGTGCGGACAGCGATTTGTCTAAGTATGACATGAAATATAATAATAAATACGGAAGTGTGGATACATGACGTACACGTAGGGTGATAGAATAGGACCAGAACTTCTGTATTATACCACTTAAGTTACCGTAAAAACTTAGGTTTTGGAAATATGGCTGATTAAAGTAGTCGCATTGAGATGTGCGGACAGCGATTTGTCAAAGTATGACATGAAAAATAAAATAAATACGGAAGTGTGCCAACATGACGTACACATAGGATGAAAAAATAGGACCAGAACTTTAGTACTATACCACCCAAGTTACCGTAAAAACTTAGGTTTTGGAAATATGGGTGATTAAATTAGTCGCTATGCGATGCGCGGACAACGATTTGTCTAAGTTTGACATGAAATATAAAAATAAATACGGAATTGTGGATACATGACGTACACATAGGGTGATAGAATAGGACCAGAACTTCTGTACTATACCACCCAAGTTACCTTAAAAACTTAGGTTTTGGAAATATGGGTGATTAAATTAGTCGCTATGCGATGTGCGGACAACGATTTGTCTAAGTATGACATGAAATATAATAATAAATACGGAGGTGTGCCAACATTACGTACACGTAGGGTGATAGAATAGGACCAGAACTTCTGTATTATACCACCCAAGTTACCGTAAAAACTTAGGTTTTGGAAATATGGCTGATTAAAGTAGTCGCATTGAGATGTGCGGACAGAGATTTGTCGAAGTTTGACACGAAATATAAAAAAAATACGGAGGTGTGCCAACATGACGTACACATAGGATGATAGAACAGGTCCAGAACTTTAGTACTATACCACCCCAGTTACCTTAAAGACTTAGGTTTTGGAAATACGGGTGATTAAAATAGTCGCTTTGGATGTGTGGACAGTGATCCACCTAAGTTTGACATAAAATATGAAATAAATACGGCAGTGTGTCAGCATGACGTACACGTAGGGTGATGAAATAGGACCAGAACTTCTGTATTATACCACCCAAGTCACCGTAAAAACTTAGGTTTTGGAAATATGGCTGATTAAAGTAGTCGCATTGAGATGTGCGGACAGCGATTTGTCAAAGTATGACATGAAAAATAAAATAAATACGGAAGTGTGCCAACATGACATACACATTGGATGATAGAATAGGTCCTGAAATTTAGTATTATACCACCCAAGTTACCTTAAAAACTTAGGTTTTGGAAATATGGGCGATTAAATTAGTCGCTATGCGATGTGCGGACAACGATTTGTCTAAGTATGACATGAAATATAATAATAAATACGGAGTCGTGCCAACATTACGTACACGTAGGGTGATAGAATAGGACCAGAATTTCTGTATTATACCACCCAAGTTACCGTAAAAACGTAGGTTTTGGAAATATGGCTGATTAAAGTAGTCGCATTGAGATGTGCGGACAGTGATTTGTCGAAGTTTGACACGAAATATAAAAAAAATATTGAGGTGTGCCAACATGACGTACACATAGGATGATAGAATAGGTCCAGAACTTTTATACTATACCACCCAAGTTACCTTAAAAACTTAGGTTTTGGAAATACGGGTGATTAAAATAGTCGCTTTGGATGTGTGGACAGTGATCCACCTAAGTTTGACATAAAATATAAAATAAATACGGCAGTGTGTCAGCATGACGTACACGTAGGGTGATGAAATAGGACCAGAACTTCTGTATTATACCACCCAAGTTACCGTAAAAACTTAGGTTTTGGAAATATGGCTGATTAAAGTAGTCGCATTGAGATGTGCGGACAGCGATTTGTCAAAGTATGACATGAAAAATAAAATAAATACGGAAGTGTGCCAACATGACGTACACATAGGATGATAGAATAGGTCCTGAAATTTAGTATTATCCCACCCAAGTTACCTTAAAAACTTAGGATTTGGAAATATGGGTGATTAAATTAGTCGCTATGCGATGTGCGGACAACGATTTGTCTAAGTTTGACATGAAATATAAAAATAAATACGGAATTGTGGATCATGACGTACACATAGGGTGATAGAATAGGACCAGAACTTCTGTATTATACCACCCAAGTTACCGTAAAAACTTAGGTTTAGGAAATATGGGTGATTAAATTAGTCGCATTGAGATGTGCGGACAGAGATTTGTCGATGTTTGACACGAAATATAAAAAAAATACGGAGGTGTGCCAACATGACGTACACAGAGGATGATAGAATAGGTCCAGAACTTTAGTACTATACCACCCAAGTTACCGTAAAAACTTAGGTTTTGGAAATATGGCTGATTAAAATAGTCGCATTGAGATGTGCGGACAGCGATTTGTCTAAGTTTGACATGAAATATAAAAATAAATACGGAATTGTGGATACATGACATACACATAGGGTGATAGAATAGGACCAGAACTTCTGTATTATACCACCCAAGTTACCGTAAAAACTTAGGTTTTGGAAATATGGGTGATTAAATTAGTCGCTATGCGATGTGCGGACAACGATTTGTCTAAGTTTGACATGAAATATAAAAATAAATACGGAATTGTGGATACATGACGTACACATAGGGTGATAGAATAGGACCAGAACTTCTGTATTATACCACCCAAGTTACCGTAAAAACTTAGGTTTTGGAAATATGGCTGATTAAAGTAGTCGCATTGAGATGTGCGGACAGCGATTTGTCGAAGTTTGACACGAAATATAAAAAAATACGGAGGTGTGCCAACATGACGTACACATAGGATGATAGAATAGGTCCAGAACTTTAGTACTATACCACCCAAGTTACCGCAAAAACTTAGGTTTTGGAAATATGGGGGATTAAATTAGTCGCTATGCGATGTGCGGACAGAGATTTGTCGAAGTTTGACACGAAATATAAAAAAAATACGGAGGTTTGCCAACATGACGTACACATAGGATGATAGAATAGGTCCAGAACTTTAGTACTATACCACCCAAGTTACCGTAAAAACTTAGGTTTTGGAAATATGGGTGAATAAATTAGTCCCTATGCGATGTGCGGACAACGATTTGTCTAAGTTTGACACGAAATATAAAAAAATACGGAATTGTGGATACATGACGTACACATAGGGTGATAGAATAGGACCAGAACTTCTGTATTATACCACCCAAGTTACCGTAAAAACTTAGGTTTTGGAAATATGGGTGATTAAATTAGTCGCATTGAGATGTGCGGACAGAGATTTGTCGAAGTTTGACACGAAATATAAAAAAAATACGGAGGTGTGCCAACATGACGTACACATAGGATGATAGAACAGGTCCAGAACTTTAGTACTTTAGTACAAATCGTTGTCCGCACATCGCATAGCGACTAATTTAATCACCCATATTTCCAAAACCTAAGTTTTTAAGGTAACTTGGGTGGTATAATACTAAATTTCAGGACCTATTCTATCATCCTAGGTGTACGTCATGTTGGCACACTTCCGTATTTATTTTATTTTTCATGTCATACTTTGACAAATCGCTGTCCGCACATCTCAATGCGACTACTTTAATCAGCCATATTTCCAAAACCTAAGTTTTTACGGTAACTTGGGTGGTATAATACAGAATTTCTGGTCCTATTCTATCACCCTATGTGTACGTCATGTATCCACAATTCCGTATTTATTTTTATATTTCATGTCAAACTTAGACAAATCGTTGTCCGCACATCGCATAGCGACTAATTTAATCACCCATATTTCCAAAACCTAAGTTTTTAAGGTAACTTGGGTGGTATAATACTAAATTTCAGGACCTATTCTATCATCCTATGTGTACGTCATGTTGGCACACTTCCGTATTTATTTTATTTTTCATGTCATACTTCGACAAATCGCTGTCCGCACATCTCAATGCGACTACTTTAATCAGCCATATTTCCAAAACCTAAGTTTTTACGGTAACTTGGGTGGTATAATACAGAAGTTCTGGTCCTATTCTATCACCCTACGTGTACGTCATGTATCCACAATTCCGTATTTATTTTTATATTTCATGTCATACTTTGACAAATCGTTGTCCGCACATCGCATAGCGACTAATTTAATCACCCATATTTCCAAAACTTAAGTTTTTAAGGTAACTTGGGTGGTATAGTACTAAAGTTCTGGTCCTATTCTTTCATCCTACGTGTACGTCATGCTGACACACTGCCGTATTTATTTTATATTTTATGTCAAACTTAGGTGGATCGCTGTCCACACATCCAAAGCGACTATTTTAATCACCCGTATTTCCAAAACCTAAGTTTTGACGGTAACCTGAGGGGTATAATAATATAGTTCTAATCCTATTCTATCACCCAGTGTGTACGTCATGTATCAAAAATTCCGTATTTATTTTTATATTTCATGTCAAACTTAGACAAATCGTTGTCCGCACATCGCATAGCGACTAATTTAATCACCCATATTTCCAAACCTAAGTTTTTACGGTAACTTGGGTGGTATAATACAGAAATTCTGGTCCTATTCTATCACCCTATGTGTACGTCATGTATCCACAATTCCGTATTTATTTTTATATTTCATGTCAAACTTAGACAAATCGTTGTCCGCACATCGCATAGCGACTAATTTAATCACCCATATTTCCAAAACCTAAGTTTTTAAGGTAACTTGGGTGGTATAATACTAAATTTCAGGACCTATTCTATCATCCTATGTGTACGTCATGTTGGCACACTTCCGTATTTATTTTATTTTTCATGTCATACTTTGACAAATCGCTGTCCGCACATCTCAATGCGACTACTTTAATCAGCCATATTTCCAAAACCTAAGTTTTTACGGTAACTTGGGTGGTATAGTACTAAAGTTCTGGACCTATTTTATCATCCTATGTGTACGTCATGTTGGCACACTTCCGTATTTATTTTATTTTTCATGTCATACTTTGACAAATCGCTGTCCGCACATCTCAATGCGACTACTTTAATCAGCCATATTTCCAAAACCTAAGTTTTTAAGGTAACTTGGGTGGTATAGTACTAAGGTTCTGGTCCTATTCTTTCATCCTACGTGTACGTCATGCTGACACAGTGCCGTATTTATTTTATATTTTTTGTCAAACTTAGGTGGATCGCTGTCCACACATCCAAAGCGACTATTTTAATCACCCGTATTTCCAAAACCTAAGTTTTTAAGGTAACTTGGGTGGTATAGTACTAAAGTTCTGGACCTATTCTATCATCCTATGTGTACGTCATGTTGGCACACCTCCGTATTTTTTTTATATTTCGTGTCAAACTTCGACAAATCTCTGTCCGCACATCTCAATGCGACTACTTTAATCAGCCATATTTCCAAAACCTAAGTTTTTACGGTAACTTGGGTGGTATAATACAGAAGTTCTGGTCCTATTCTATCACCCTACGTGTACGTAATGTTGGCACACCTCCGTATTTATTATTATATTTCATGTCATACTTAGACAAATCGTTGTCCGCACATCGCATAGCGACTAATTTAATCACCCATATTTCCAAACCTAAGTTTTTACGGTAACTTGGGTGGTATAATACAGAAATTCTGGTCCTATTCTATCACCCTATGTGTACGTCATGTATCCACAATTCCGTATTTATTTTTATATTTCATGTCAAACTTAGACAAATCGTTGTCCGCACATCGCATAGCGACTAATTTAATCACCCATATTTCCAAAACCTAAGTTTTTACGGTAATTTGGGTGGTATAATACAGAATTTCTGGTCCTATTCTATCACCCTATGTGTACGTCATGTATCCACAATTCCGTATTTATTTTTATATTTCATGTCAAACTTAGACAAATCGTTGTCCGCACATCGCATAGCGACTAATTTAATCACCCGTATTTCCAAAACCTAAGTTTTTAAGGTAACTTGCGTGATATAGTACTAAAGTTCTGGACCTATTCTATCATCCTATGTGTACGTCATGTTGGCACACCTCCGTATTTTTTTATATTTCGTGTCAAACCTCGACAAATCTCTGTCCGCACATCTCAATGCGACTACTTTAATCAGCCATATTTCCAAAACCTAAGTTTCTACGGTAACTTGGGTGGTATAATACAGAAGTTCTGGTGCTATTCTATCACCCTACGTGTACGTAATGTTGGCACACCTCCGTATTTATTATTATATTTCATGTCATACTTAGACAAATCGTTGTCCGCACATCGCATAGCGACTAATTTAATCACCCATATTTCCAAAACCTAGGTTTTTACGGTAACTTGGGTGGTATAATACAGAAGTTCTGGTCCTATTCTATCACCCTATATGTACGTCATGTATCCACAATTCCGTATTTATTTTTATATTTCATGTCAAACTTAGACAAATCGTTGCCCGCACATCGCTTAGCGACTAATTTAATCACTCATATTTCCAAAACCTAAGTTTTTAAGGTAACTATGGTGGTATAATACTAAATTTCAGGACCTATTCTATCATCCTATGTGTACGTCATGTTGGCACACTTCCGTATTTATTTTATTTTTCATGTCATACTTTGACAAATCGCTGTCCGCACATCCCAATGCGACTTCTTTAATCAGCCATATTTCCAAAACCTAAGTTTTTAAGGTAACTATGGTGGTATAATACTAAATTTCAGGACCTATTCTATCATCCTATGTGTACGTCATGTTGGCACACTTCCGTATTTATTTTATTTTTCATGTCATAAATTGACAAATCGCCCCGCACATCTCAATGCGACTACTTTAATCAGCCATATTTCCAAAACCTAAGTTTTTACGGTAACTTGGGTGGTATAATACTAAATTTCAGGACCTATTCTATCATTCTAGGTGTACGTCATGTTGGCACACTTCCGTATTTATTTTATTTTTCATGTCATACTTTGACAAATCGCTGTCCGCACATCTCAATGCGACTACTTTAATCAGCCATATTTCCAAAACCTAAGTTTTTACGGTAACTTGGGTGGTATAATACAGAAGTCCTGGTCCTATTCTATCACCCTATGTGTACGTCATGTATCCACAATTCCGTATTTATTTTTATATTTCATGTCAAACTTAGACAAATCGTTGTCCGCACATCGCATAGCGACTAATTTAATTACCCATATTTCAAAAACCTAAGTTTTTAAGGTAACTTGGGTGGTATAATACTAAATTTCAGGACCTATTCTATCATCCTATGTGTACGTCATGTTGGCACACTTCCGTATTATTTTATTTTTCATGTCATACTTTGACAAATCGCTGTCCGCACATCTCAATGCGACTACTTTAATCAGCCATATTTCCAAAACCTAAGTTTTTACGGTAACTTGGGTGGTATAATACAGAAGTTCTGGTCCTATTCTATCACCCTACGTGTACGTCATGTATCCACAATTCCGTATTTATTTTTATATTTCATGTCATACTTTGAAAAATCGTTGTCCGCACATCGCATAGCGACTAATTTAATCACCCATATTTCCAAAACCTAAGTTTTTAAGGTAACTTGGGTGGTATAGTACTAAAGTTCTGGTCCTATTCTTTCATCCTATGTGTACGTCATGCTGACACACTGCCGTATTTTTTTTATATTTCGTGTCAAACTACGACAAATCTCTGTCCGCACATCTCAATGCGACTACTTTAATCAGCCATATTTCCAAAACCTAAGTTTTTACGGTAACTTGGGTGGTATAATACAGAAGTTCTGGTGCTATTCTATCACCCTACGTGTACGTAATGTTGGCACACCTCCGTATTTATTATTATATTTCATGTCATACTTAGACAAATCGTTGTCCGCACATCGCATAGCGACTAATTTAATCACCCATATTTCCAAAACCTAGGTTTTTACGGTAACTTGGGTGGTATAATACAGAAGTTCTGGTCCTATTCTATCACCCTATATGTACGTCATGTATCCACAATTCCGTATTTATTTTTATATTTCATGTCAAACTTAGACAAATCGTTGCCCGCACATCGCTTAGCGACTAATTTAATCACTCATATTTCCAAAACCTAAGTTTTTAAGGTAACTATGGTGGTATAATACTAAATTTCAGGACCTATTCTATCATCCTATGTGTACGTCATGTTGGCACACTTCCGTATTTATTTTATTTTTCATGTCATACTTTGACAAATCGCTGTCCGCACATCCCAATGCGACTTCTTTAATCAGCCATATTTCCAAAACCTAAGTTTTTAAGGTAACTTGGGTGGTATAATACTAAATTTCAGGACCTATTCTATCATCCTATGTGTACGTCATGTTGGCACACTTCCGTATTTATTTTATTTTTCATGTCATACTTTGACAAATCGCTGTCCGCACATCTCAATGCGACTACTTTAATCAGCCATATTTCCAAAACCTAAGTTTTTACGGTAACTTGGGTGGTATAATACAGAAGTTCTGGTCCTATTCTATCACCCTACGTGTACGTCATGTATCCACAATTCCGTATTTATTTTTATATTTCATGTCAAACTTAGACAAATCGTTGTCCGCACATCGCATAGCGACTAATTTAATCACCCATATTTCCAAAACCTAAGTTTTTAAGGTAACTTGGGTGGTATAATACTAAAGTTCTGGACCTATTCTATCATCCTATGTGTACGTCATGTTGGCACACCTCCGTATTTTTTTTTTATTTCGTGTCAAACTTCGACAAATCTCTGTCCGCACATCTCAATGCGACTACTTTAATCAGCCATATTTCCAAAACCTAAGTTTTTACGGTAACTTGGGTGGTATAATACTAAATTTCAGGACCTATTCTATCATTCTAGGTGTACGTCATGTTGGCACACTTCCGTATTTATTTTATTTTTCATGTCATACTTTGACAAATCGCTGTCCGCACATCTCAATGCGACTACTTTAATCAGCCATATTTCCAAAACCTAAGTTTTTACGGTAACTTGGGTGGTATAATACAGAAGTTCTGGTCCTATTCTATCACCCTATGTGTACGTCATGTATCCACAATTCCGTATTTATTTTTATATTTCATGTCAAACTTAGACAAATCGTTGTCCGCACATCGCATAGCGACTAATTTAATTACCCATATTTCCAAAACCTAGGTTTTTAAGGTAACTTGGGTGGTATAATACTAAATTTCAGGACCTATTCTATCATCCTATGTGTACGTCATGTTGGCACACTTCCGTATTATTTTATTTTTCATGTCATACTTTGACAAATCGCTGTCCGCACATCTCAATGCGACTACTTTAATCAGCCATATTTCCAAAACCTAAGTTTTTACGGTAACTTGGGTGGTATAATACAGAAGTTCTGGTCCTATTCTATCACCCTACGTGTACGTCATGTATCCAAAATTCCGTATTTATTTTTATATTTCATGTCATACTTTGAAAAATCGTTGTCCGCACATCGCATAGCGACTAATTTAATCACCCATATTTCCAAAACCTAAGTTTTTAAGGTAACTTGGGTGGTATAGTACTAAAGTTCTGGTCCTATTCTTTCATCCTATGTGTACGTCATGCTGACACACTGCCGTATTTTTTTTATATTTCGTGTCAAACTACGACAAATCTCTGTCCGCACATCTCAATGCGACTACTTTAATCAGCCATATTTCCAAAACCTAAGTTTTTACGGTAACTTGGGTGGTATAATACAGAAGTTCTGGTGCTATTCTATCACCCTACGTGTACGTAATGTTGGCACACCTCCGTATTTATTATTATATTTCATGTCATACTTAGACAAATCGTTGTCCGCACATCGCATAGCGACTAATTTAATCACCCATATTTCCAAAACCTAGGTTTTTACGGTAACTTGGGTGGTATAATACAGAAGTTCTGGTCCTATTCTATCACCCTATATGTACGTCATGTATCCACAATTCCGTATTTATTTTTATATTTCATGTCAAACTTAGACAAATCGTTGCCCGCACATCGCTTAGCGACTAATTTAATCACTCATATTTCCAAAACCTAAGTTTTTAAGGTAACTATGGTGGTATAATACTAAATTTCAGGACCTATTCTATCATCCTATGTGTACGTCATGTTGGCACACTTCCGTATTTATTTTATTTTTCATGTTATACTTTGACAAATCGCTGTCCGCACATCCCAATGCGACTTCTTTAATCAGCCATATTTCCAAAACCTAAGTTTTTAAGGTAACTTGGGTGGTATAATACTAAATTTCAGGACCTATTCTATCATCCTATGTGTACGTCATGTTGGCACACTTCCGTATTTATTTTATTTTTCATGTCATACTTTGACAAATCGCTGTCCGCACATCTCAATGCGACTACTTTAATCAGCCATATTTCCAAAACCTAAGTTTTTACGGTAACTTGGGTGGTATAATACAGAAGTTCTGGTCCTATTCTATCACCCTACGTGTACGTCATGTATCCACAATTCCGTATTTATTTTTATATTTCATGTCAAACTTAGACAAATCGTTGTCCGCACATCGCATAGCGACTAATTTAATCACCCATATTTCCAAAACCTAAGTTTTTAAGGTAACTTGGGTGGTATAATACTAAAGTTCTGGACCTATTCTATCATCCTATGTGTACGTCATGTTGGCACACCTCCGTATTTTTTTTTTATTTCGTGTCAAACTTCGACAAATCTCTGTCCGCACATCTCAATGCGACTACTTTAATCAGCCATATTTCCAAAACCTAAGTTTTTACGGTAACTTGGGTGGTATAATACTAAATTTCAGGACCTATTCTATCATTCTAGGTGTACGTCATGTTGGCACACTTCCGTATTTATTTTATTTTTCATGTCATACTTTGACAAATCGCTGTCCGCACATCTCAATGCGACTACTTTAATCAGCCATATTTCCAAAACCTAAGTTTTTACGGTAACTTGGGTGGTATAATACAGAAGTTCTGGTCCTATTCTATCACCCTATGTGTACGTCATGTATCCACAATTCCGTATTTATTTTTATATTTCATGTCAAACTTAGACAAATCGTTGTCCGCACATCGCATAGCGACTAATTTAATTACCCATATTTCCAAAACCTAAGTTTTTAAGGTAACTTGGGTGGTATAATACTAAATTTCAGGACCTATTCTATCATCCTATGTGTACGTCATGTTGGCACACTTCCGTATTATTTTATTTTTCATGTCATACTTTGACAAATCGCTGTCCGCACATCTCAATGCGACTACTTTAATCAGCCATATTTCCAAAACCTAAGTTTTTACGGTAACTTGGGTGGTATAATACAGAAGTTCTGGTCCTATTCTATCACCCTACGTGTACGTCATGTATCCACAATTCCGTATTTATTTTTATATTTCATGTCATACTTTGAAAAATCGTTGTCCGCACATCGCATAGCGACTAATTTAATCACCCATATTTCCAAAACCTAAGTTTTTAAGGTAACTTGGGTGGTATAGTACTAAAGTTCTGGTCCTATTCTTTCATCCTACGTGTACGTCATGCTGACACACTGCCGTATTTATTATATATTTTATGTCAAACTTAGGTGGATCGCTGTCCACACATCCAAAGCGACTATTTTAATCACCCGTATTTCCAAAACCTAAGTTTTGACGGTAACCTGAGTGGTATAATAATATAGTTCTAATCCTATTCTATCACCCAATGTGTACGTCATGTATCAAAAATTCCGTATTTATTTTTATATTTCATGTCAAACTTAGACAAATCGTTGTCCGCACATCGCATAGCGACTAATTTAATCACCCATATTTCCAAAACCTAAGTTTTTACGGTAACTTGGGTGGTATAATACAGAAGTTCTGGTCCTATTCTATCACCCTATGTGTACGTCATGTATCCACAATTCCGTATTTATTTTTATATTTCATGTCAAACTTAGACAAATCGTTGTCCGCACATCGCATAGCGACTAATTTAATCACCCATATTTCCAAAACCTAAGTTTTTAAGGTAACTTGGGTGGTATAATACTAAATTTCAGGACCTATTCTATCATCCTATGTGTACGTCATGTTGGCACACTTCCGTATTATTTTATTTTTCATGTCATACTTTGACAAATCGCTGTCCGCACATCTCAATGCGACTACTTTAATCAGCCATATTTCCAAAACCTAAGTTTTTACGGTAACTTGGGTGGTATAATACAGAAGTTCTGGTCCTATTCTATCACCCTACGTGTACGTCATGTATCCACAATTCCGTATTTATTTTTATATTTCATGTCATACTTTGAAAAATCGTTGTCCGCACATCGCATAGCGACTAATTTAATCACCCATATTTCCAAAACCTAAGTTTTTAAGGTAACTTGGGTGGTATAGTACTAAAGTTCTGGTCCTATTCTTTCATCCTATGTGTACGTCATGCTGACACACTGCCGTATTTTTTTATATTTCGTGTCAAACTACGACAAATCTCTGTCCGCACATCTCAATGCGACTACTTTAATCAGCCATATTTCCAAAACCTAAGTTTTTACGGTAACTTGGGTGGTATAATACAGAAGTTCTGGTGCTATTCTATCACCCTACGTGTACGTAATGTTGGCACACCTCCGTATTTATTATTATATTTCATGTCATACTTAGACAAATCGTTGTCCGCACATCGCATAGCGACTAATTTAATCACCCATATTTCCAAAACCTAGGTTTTTACGGTAACTTGGGTGGTATAATACAGAAGTTCTGGTCCTATTCTATCACCCTATATGTACGTCATGTATCCACAATTCCGTATTTATTTTTATATTTCATGTCAAACTTAGACAAATCGTTGCCCGCACATCGCTTAGCGACTAATTTAATCACTCATATTTCCAAAACCTAAGTTTTTAAGGTAACTATGGTGGTATAATACTAAATTTCAGGACCTATTCTATCATCCTATGTGTACGTCATGTTGGCACACTTCCGTATTTATTTTATTTTTCATGTCATACTTTGACAAATCGCTGTCCGCACATCCCAATGCGACTTCTTTAATCAGCCATATTTCCAAAACCTAAGTTTTTAAGGTAACTTGGGTGGTATAATACTAAATTTCAGGACCTATTCTATCATCCTATGTGTACGTCATGTTGGCACACTTCCGTATTTATTTTATTTTTCATGTCATACTTTGACAAATCGCTGTCCGCACATCTCAATGCGACTACTTTAATCAGCCATATTTCCAAAACCTAAGTTTTTACGGTAACTTGGGTGGTATAATACAGAAGTTCTGGCCCTATTCTATCACCCTACGTGTACGTCATGTATCCACAATTCCGTATTTATTTTTATATTTCATGTCAAACTTAGACAAATCGTTGTCCGCACATCGCATAGCGACTAATTTAATCACCCATATTTCCAAAACCTAAGTTTTTAAGGTAACTTGGGTGGTATAATACTAAAGTTCTGGACCTATTCTATCATCCTATGTGTACGTCATGTTGGCACACCTCCGTATTTTTTTTTATTTCGTGTCAAACTTCGACAAATCTCTGTCCGCACATCTCAATGCGACTACTTTAATCAGCCATATTTCCAAAACCTAAGTTTTTACGGTAACTTGGGTGGTATAATACTAAATTTCAGGACCTATTCTATCATTCTAGGTGTACGTCATGTTGGCACACTTCCGTATTTATTTTATTTTTCATGTCATACTTTGACAAATCGCTGTCCGCACATCTCAATGCGACTACTTTAATCAGCCATATTTCCAAAACCTAAGTTTTTACGGTAACTTGGGTGGTATAATACAGAAGTTCTGGTCCTATTCTATCACCCTATGTGTACGTCATGTATCCACAATTCCGTATTTATTTTTATATTTCATGTCAAACTTAGACAAATCGTTGTCCGCACATCGCATAGCGACTAATTTAATTACCCATATTTCCAAAACCTAAGTTTTTAAGGTAACTTGGGTGGTATAATACTAAATTTCAGGACCTATTCTATCATCCTATGTGTACGTCATGTTGGCACACTTCCGTATTATTTTATTTTTCATGTCATACTTTGACAAATCGCTGTCCGCACATCTCAATGCGACTACTTTAATCAGCCATATTTCCAAAACCTAAGTTTTTACGGTAACTTGGGTGGTATAATACAGAAGTTCTGGTCCTATTCTATCACCCTACGTGTACGTCATGTATCCACAATTCCGTATTTATTTTTATATTTCATGTCATACTTTGAAAAATCGTTGTCCGCACATCGCATAGCGACTAATTTAATCACCCATATTTCCAAAACCTAAGTTTTTAAGGTAACTTGGGTGGTATAGTACTAAAGTTCTGGTCCTATTCTTTCATCCTACGTGTACGTCATGCTGACACACTGCCGTATTTATTATATATTTTATGTCAAACTTAGGTGGATCGCTGTCCACACATCCAAAGCGACTATTTTAATCACCCGTATTTCCAAAACCTAAGTTTTGACGGTAACCTGAGTGGTATAATAATATAGTTCTAATCCTATTCTATCACCCAATGTGTACGTCATGTATCAAAAATTCCGTATTTATTTTTATATTTCATGTCAAACTTAGACAAATCGTTGTCCGCACATCGCATAGCGACTAATTTAATCACCCATATTTCCAAAACCTAAGTTTTTACGGTAACTTGGGTGGTATAATACAGAAGTTCTGGTCCTATTCTATCACCCTATGTGTACGTCATGTATCCACAATTCCGTATTTATTTTTATATTTCATGTCAAACTTAGACAAATCGTTGTCCGCACATCGCATAGCGACTAATTTAATCACCCATATTTCCAAAACCTAAGTTTTTAAGGTAACTTGGGTGGTATAATACTAAATTTCAGGACCTATTCTATCATCCTATGTGTACGTCATGTTAGCACACTTCCGTATTTATTTTATTTTTCATGTCATAAATTGACAAATCGCCCCGCATATCTCAATGCGACTACTTTAATCAGCCATATTTCCAAAACCTAAGTTTTTACGGTAACTTGGGTGGTATAATACAGACGTTCTGGTCCTATTTCATCACCCTACGTGTACGTCATGCTGACACACTACCGTATTTATTTTATATTTTATGTCAAACTTAGGTGGATCACTGTCCACACATCCAAAGCGACTATTTTAATCACCCGTATTTCCAAAACCTAAGTTTTACGGTAACTTGGGTGGTATAGTACTAAAGTTCTGGTCCTATTCTTTCTTCCTATGTGTACGTCATGTTGGCACACTTCCGTATTTATTTTATTTTTCATGTCATACTTTGACAAATCGCTGTCCGCACATCTTAATACGACTACTTTAATCAGCCATATTTCCAAAACCTAAGTTTTTACGGTAACTTGGGTGGTATAATACAGAAGTTCTGGTCCTATTTCATTACCCTACGTGTACGTCATGCTGACACACTGCCGTATTTATTTTATATTTTATGTCAAACTTAGGTGGATCACTGTCCACACATCCAAAGCGACTATTTTAATCACCCGTATTTCCAAAACCTAAGTTTTTAAGGTAACTTTGGTGGTATAGTACTAAATTTCAGGACCTATTCTATCATCCTATGTGTACGTCATGTTGGAATACCTCCGTATTTTTTTTTTCGTGTCAAACTTCGACAAATCGTTGTCCCCACATCGCATAGCGACTAAATTAATCACCCATATTTCCAAAACCTAAGTTTTTACGGTAACTTGGGTGGTATAATACAGAAGTTCTGGTCCTATTCTATCACCCTATGTGTACGTCATGTATCCACAATTCCGTATTTATTTTTATATTTCATGTCAAACTTAGACAAATCGTTGTCCGCACATCGCATAGCGACTAATTTAATCACCCATATTTCCAAAACCTAAGTTTTTTCGGTAACTTGGGTGGTATAGTACTAAAGTTCTGGACCTATTCTATCATCCTATGTGTGCGTCATGTTGGCACACCTCCGTATTTTTTTTATATTTCGTGTCAAACTTCGACAAATCGTTGTCCACTCATCGCATAGCGACTAATTTAATCAGCCATATTTCCAAAACCTAAGTTTTTACGGTAACTTTGGTGGTATAATACAGAAGTTCTGGTCCTATTCTATCACCCTATGTGTACGTCATGTATCCACAATTCCGTATTTATTTTTATATTTCATGTCAAACTTAGACAAATCGTTGCCCGCACATCGCATAGCGACTAATTTAATCACCCATATTTCCAAAACCTAAGTTTTTAAGGTAACTTTGGTGGTATAATACTAAATTTCAGGACCTATTCTATCATCCTATGTGTACGTCATGTTGGCACACTTCCGTATTTATTTTATTTTTCATGTCATACTTTGACAAATCGCTGTCCGCACATCTCAATGCGACTTCTTTAATCAGCCATATTTCCAAAACCTAAGTTTTTAAGGTAACTTGGGTGGTATAATACTAAATTTCAGGACCTATTCTATCATCCTATGTGTACGTCATGTTGGCACACTTCCGTATTTATTTTATTTTTCATGTCATACTTTGACAAATCGCTGTCCGCACATCTCAATGCGACTACTTTAATCAGCCATATTTCCAAAACCTAAGTTTTTACGGTAACTTGGGTGGTATAATACAGAAGTTCTGGTCCTATTCTATCACCCTACGTGTACGTCATGTATCCACAATTCCGTATTTATTTTTATATTTCATGTCAAACTTAGACAAATCGTTGTCCGCACATAGCATAGCGACTAATTTAATCACCCATATTTCCAAAACCTAAGTTTTTTAGGGAACTTGGGTGGTATAATACTAAAGTTCTGGACCTATTCTATCATCCTATGTGTACGTCATGTTGGCACACCTCCGTATTTTTTTTTTATTTCGTGTGAAACTTCGACAAATCTCTGTCCGCACATCTCAATGCGACTACTTTAATCAGCCATATTTCCAAAACCTAAGTTTTTACGGTAACTTGGGTGGTATAATACAGAAGTTCTGGTCCTATTTCATCACCCATCGTGTACGTCATGCTGACACACTGCCGTATTTATTTTATATTTTATGTCAGACTTAGGTGGATCACTGTCCACACATCCAAAGCGACTATTTTAATCACCCGTATTTCCAAAACCTAAGTTTTTAAGGTAACTTGGGTGGTATAATACTAAAGTTCTGGACCTATTCTATCATGCTATGTGTACGTCATGTTGGAACACCTGCGTATTATTTTTATATTTCGTGTGAAACTTCGACAAATCTCTGTCCGCACATCTCAATGCGACTACTTTAATCAGCCATATTTCCAAAACCTAAGTTTTTACGGTAACCTGGGTGGTATAATAAAGAAGTTCTGGTCCTATTCTATCTCCATACGTGTACGTAATGTTGGCACACCTCCGTATTTATTATTATATTTCATGTCATACTTAGACAAATCGTTGTCCGCACATCGCATAGCGACTAATTTAATCACCCATATTTCCAAAACCTAAGTTTTTAAGGTAACTTGGGTGGTATAGTACGAAAGTTCTGGTCCTATTCTTTCATCCTACGTGTACGTCATGCTGACACACTGCCGTATTTATTTTATATTTTATGTCAAACTTAGGTGGATCGCTGTCCACACATCCAAAGCGACTATTTTAATCACCCGTATTTCCAAAACTTAAGTTTTGACGGTAACCTGAGTGGTATAATAATATAGTTCTAATCCTATTCTATCACCCAATGTGTACGTCATGTATCCAAAATTCCGTATTTACTTTCATATTTCATGTCAAACTTATACAAATCGTTGTCCGCACATCGCATAGCGACTAATTTAATCACCCATATTTCCAAAACCTAAGTTTTTACGGTAACTTGGGTGGTATAATACAAAAGTTCTGGTCCTATTCTATCACCCTATGTGTACGTCATGTATCCACAATTCCGTATTTATTTTTATATTTCATGTCAAACCTAGACAAATCGTTGTCCGCACATCGCATAGCGACTAATTTAATTACCCATATTTCCAAAACCTAAGTTTTTAAGGTAACTTGGGTGGTATAATACTAAATTTCAGGACCTATTCTATCATCCTAGGTGTACGTCATGTTGGCACACTTCCGTTTTTATTTTATTTTTCATGTCATACTTTGACAAATCGCTGTCCGCACATCTCAATGCGACTACTTTAATCAGCCATATTTCCAAAACCTAAGTTTTTACGGTAACTTGGGTGGTATAATACAGAAGTTCTGGTCCTATTCTATCACCCTATGTGTACGTCATGTATCCACAATTCCGTATTTATTTTTATATTTCATGTCAAACTTAGACAAATCGTTTTCCGCACATCGCATAGCGACTAATTTAATTACCCATATTTCCAAAACCTAAGTTTTTAAGGTAACTTGGGTGGTATAATACTAAATTTCAGGACCTATTCTATCATCCTATGTGTACGTCATGTTGGCACACTTCCGTATTATTTTATTTTTCATGTCATACTTTGACAAATCGCTGTCCGCACATCTCAATGCGACTACTTTAATCAGCCATATTTCCAAAACCTAAGTTTTTACGGTAACTTGGGTGGTATAATACAGAAGTTCTGGTCCTATTCTATCACCCTACGTGTACGTCATGTATCCACAATTCCGTATTTATTTTTATATTTCATGTCAAACTTAGACAAATCGTTTTCCGCACATCGCATAGCGACTAATTTAATTACCCATATTTCCAAAACCTAAGTTTTTAAGGTAACTTGGGTGGTATAATATTAAATTTCAGGACCTATTCTATCACCCTACGTGTACGTCATGCTGACACACTGCCGTATTTATTTTATATTTTATGTCAATCTTAGGTGGATCACTGTCCACACATCCAAAGCGACTATTTTAATCACCCGTATTTCCAAAACCTAAGTTTTTAAGGTAACTTTGGTGGTATAGTACTAAATTTCAGGACCTATTCTATCATCCTATGTGTACGTCATGTTGGAATACCTCCGTATTTTTTTTTCGTGTCAAACTTCGACAAATCTCTGTCCGCACATCTCAATGCGACTACTTTAATCAGCCATATTTCCAAAACCTAAGTTTTTACGGTAACCTGGGTGGTATAATAAAGAAGTTCTGGTCCTATTCTATCTCCATACGTGTACGTAATGTTGGCACACCTCCGTATTTATTATTATATTTCATGTCATACTTAGACAAATCGTTGTCCACACATCGCATAGCGACTAATTTAATCACCCATATTTCCAAAACCTAAGTTTTTAAGGTAACTTGGGTGGTATAGTACTAAAGTTCTGGTCCTATTCTTTCATCCTACGTGTACGTCATGCTGACACACTGCCGTATTTATTTTATATTTTATGTCAAACTTAGGTGGATCGCTGTCCACACATCCAAAGCGACTATTTTAATCACCCGTATTTCCAAAACCTAAGTTTTGACGGTAACCTGAGTGGTATAATAATATAGTTCTAATCCTATTCTATCACCCAATGTGTACGTCATGTATCAAAAATTCCGTATTTATTTTTATATTTCATGTCAAACTTAGACAAATCGTTGTCCGCACATCGCATAGCGACTAATTTAATCACCCATATTTCCAAAACCTAAGTTTTTACGGTAACTTGGGTGGTATAATACAGAAATTCTGGTCCTATTCTATCACCCTATGTGTACGTCATGTATCCACAATTCCGTATTTATTTTTATATTTCATGTCAAACTTTGAAAAATCGTTGTCCGCACATCGCATAGCGACTAATTTAATCACCCATATTTCCAAAACCTAAGTTTTTAAGGTAACTTGGGTGGTATAGTACTAAAGTTCTGGTCCTATTCTTTCATCCTACGTGTACGTCATTTTGACACACTGCCGTTTTTATTTTATATTTTATGTCAAACTTAGGTGGATCGCTGTCCACACATCCAAAGCGACTATTTTAATCACCCGTATTTCCAAAACCTAAGTTTTGACGGTAACCTGAGTGGTATAATAATATAGTTCTAATCCTATTCTATCACCCAATGTGTACGTCATGTATCAAAAATTCCGTATTTATTTTTATATTTCATGTCAAACTTAGACAAATCGTTGTCCGCACATCGCATAGCGACTACTTTAATCACCCATATTTCCAAAACCTAAGTTTTTACGGTAACTTGGGTGGTATAATACAGAAGTTCTGGTCCTATTCTATCACCCTATGTGTACGTCATGTATCGACAATTCCGTATTTATTTTTATATTTCATGTCAAACTTAGACAAATCGTTGTCCGCACATCGCATAGCGACTAATTTAATCACCCATATTTCCAAAACCTAAGTTTTTAAGGTAACTTGGGTGGTATAATACTAAATTTCAGGACCTATTCTATCATCCTATGTGTACGTCATGTTGGCACACTTCCGTATTTATTTTATTTTTCATGTCATTAATTGACAAATCGCCCCGCACATCTCAATGCGACTACTTTAATCAGCCATATTTCCAAAACCTAAGTTTTCACGGTAACTTAGGTGGTATAATACAGACGTTCTGGTCCTATTTCATCACCCTACGTGTACGTCATGCTGGCACACTGCCGTATTTATTTTATATTTTATGTCAAACTTAGGTGGATCACTGTCCACACATCCAAAGCGACTATTTTAATCACCCGTATTTCCAAAACCTAAGTTTTTACGGTAACTTGGGTGGTATAGTACTAAAGTTCTGGTCCTATTCTTTCTTCCTATGTGTACGTCATGTTGGCACACTTCCGTATTTATTTTATTTTTCATGTCATACTTTGACAAATCGCTGTCCGCACATCTCAATACGACTACTTTAATCAGCCATATTTCCAAAACCTAAGTTTTTACGGTAACCTGGGTGGTATAATAAAGAAGTTCTGGTCCTATTCTATCTCCATACGTGTACGTAATGTTGGCACACCTCCGTATTTATTATTATATTTCATGTCATACTTAGACAAATCGTTGTCCGCACATCGCATAGCGACTAATTTAATCACCCATATTTCCAAAACCTAAGTTTTTAAGGTAACTTGGGTGGTATAGTACGAAAGTTCTGGTCCTATTCTTTCATCCTACGTGTACGTCATGCTGACACACTGCCGTATTTATTTTATATTTTATGTCAAACTTAGGTGGATCGCTGTCCACACATCCAAAGCGACTATTTTAATCACCCGTATTGCCAAAACCTAAGTTTTGACGGTAACCTGAGTGGTATAATAATATAGTTCTAATCCTATTCTATCACCCAATGTGTACGTCATGTATCCAAAATTCCGTATTTACTTTCATATTTCATGTCAAACTTATACAAATCGTTGTCCGCACATCGCATAGCGACTAATTTAATCACCCATATTTCCAAAACCTAAGTTTTTACAGTAACTTGGGTGGTATAATACAAAAGTTCTGGTCCTATTCTATCACCCTATGTGTACGTCATGTATCCACAATTCCGTATTTATTTTTATATTTCATGTCAAACTTAGACAAATCGTTGTCCGCACATCGCATAGCGACTAATTTAATCACCCATATTTCCAAAACCTAAGTTTTTAAGGTAACTTGGGTGGTATAATACTAAATTTCAGGACCTATTCTATCATCCTAGGTGTACGTCATGTTGGCACACTTCCGTTTTTATTTTATTTTTCATGTCATACTTTGACAAATCGCTGTCCGCACATCTCAATGCGACTACTTTAATCAGCCATATTTCCAAAACCTAAGTTTTTACGGTAACTTGGGTGGTATAATACAGACGTTCTGGTCCTATTCTATCACCCTATGTGTACGTCATGTATCCACAATTCCGTATTTATTTTTATATTTCATGTCAAACTTAGACAAATCGTTGTCCGCACATCGCATAGCGACTAATTTAATTACCCATATTTCCAAAACCTAAGTTTTTAAGGTAACTTGGGTGGTATAATACTAAATTTCAGGACCTATTCTATCATCCAATGTGTACGTCATGTTGGCACACTTCCGTATTATTTTATTTTTCATGTCATACTTTGACAAATCGCTGTCCGCACATCTCAATGCGACTACTTTAATCAGCCATATTTCCAAAACCTAAGTTTTTACGGTAACTTGGGTGGTATAATACAGAAGTTCTGGTCCTATTCTATCACCCTACGTGTACGTCATGTATCCACAATTCCGTATTTATTTTTATATTTCATGTCATACTTTGAAAAATCGTTGTCCGCACATCGCATAGCAACTAATTTAATCACCCATATTTCCAAAACCTACGTTTTTAAGGTAACTTGGGTGGTATAGTACTAAAGTTCTGGTCCTATTCTTTCATCCTACGTGTACGTCATGCTGACACACTGCCGTATTTATTTTATATTTTATGTCAAACTTAGGTGGATCGCTGTCCGCACATCCAAAGCGACTATTTTAATCACCCGTATTTCCAAAACCTAAGTTTTGACGGTAACCTGAGTGGTATAATAATATAGTTCTAATCCTATTCTATCACCCAATGTGTACGTCATGTATCAAAAATTCCGTATTTATTTTTATATTTCATGTCAAACTTAGACAAATCGTTGTCCGCACATCGCATAGCGACTAATTTAATCACCCATATTTCCAAAACCTAAGTTTTTACGGTAACTTGGGTGGTATAATACAGAAATTCTGGTCCTATTCTATCACCCTATGTGTACGTCATGTATCCACAATTCCGTATTTATTTTTATATTTCATGTCAAACTTAGACAAATCGTTGTCCGCACATCGCATAGCGACTAATTTAATCACCCATATTTCCAAAACCTAAGTTTTTAAGGTAACTTGGGTGGTATAGTACTAAAGTTCTGGTCCTATTCTTTCATCCTACGTGTACGTCATGCTGACACACTGCCGTATTTATTTTATATTTTATGTCAAACTTAGGTGGATCGCTGTCCACACATCCAAAGCGACTATTTTAATCACCCGTATTTCCAAAACCTAAGTTTTGACGGTAACCTGAGTGGTATAATAATATAGTTCTAATCCTATTCTATCACCCAATGTGTACGTCATGTATCAAAAATTCCGTATTTATTTTTATATTTCATGTCAAACTTAGACAAATCGTTGTCCGCACATCGCATAGCGACTACTTTAATCACCCATATTTCCAAAACCTAAGTTTTTACGGTAACTTGGGTGGTATAATACAGAAGTTCTGGTCCTATTCTATCATCCTATTTGTACGTCATGTTGGCACACTTCCGTATTTTTTTTATATTTCGTGTCAAACTTCGACAAATCTCTGTCCGCACATCTCAATGCGACTACTTTAATCAGCCATATTTCCAAAACCTAAGTTTTTACGGTAACTTGGGTGGTATAATACAGAAGTTCTGGTCCTATTCTATTACCCTACGTGTACGTAATGTTGGCACACCTCCGTATATATTATTATATTTCATGTCATACTTAGACAAATCGTTGTCCGCACATCGCATAGCGACTAATTTAATCACCCATATTTCCAAAACCTAAGTTTTTACGGTAACTTGGGTGGTATAATACAGAAGTTCTGGTCCTATTCTATCATCCTATGTGTACGTCATGTTGGCACACCTCCGTATTTTTTTTATATTTCGTGTCAAACTTCGACAAATCTCTGTCCGCATATCGCATAGCGACTAATTTAGTCACCCATATTTCCAAAACCTAAGTTTTTACGGTAACTTGGGTGGTATAACACATTAGTTCTGGTCCTATTCTATCACCCTAAGTGTACGTAATATTGGCACACCTCCGTATTTATTTTTATATTTCATGTCAAACTTAGACAAATCGTTGTCCGCACATCGCATAGCGACTAATTTAATCACCCATATTTCCAAAACCTAAGTTTTTAAGGTAACTTGGGTGGTATAATACTAAATTTCAGGACCTATTCTATCATCCTATGTGTACGTCATGTTGGCACACTTCCGTATTTATTTTATTTTTCATGTCATACTTTGACAAATCGCTGTCCGCACATCTCAATGCGACTACTTTAATCAGCCATATTTCCAAAACCTAAGTTTTTACGGTAACTTGGGTGGTATAATACAGAAGTTCTGGTCCTATTCTATCACCCTATGTGTACGTCATGTATCCACAATTCCGTATTTATTTTTATATTTCATGTCAAACTTAGACAAATCGTTGTCCGCACATCGCATAGCGACTAATTTAATCACCCATATTTCCAAAACCTAAGGTTTTAAGGTAACTTGGATGGTATAATACTAAATTTCAGGACCTATTCTATCATCCTATGTGTACGTCATGTTGGCACACTTCCGTATTTATTTTATTTTTCATGTCATAAATTGACAAATCGCCCCGCACATCTCAATGCGACTACTTTAATCAGCCATATTTCCAAAACCTAAGTTTTTACGGTAACTTGGGTGGTATAATACAGAAGTTCTGGTCCTATTCTTTCTTCCTATGTGTACGTCATGTTGGCACACTTCCGTATTTATTTTATTTTTCATGTCATACTTTGACAAATCGCTGTCCGCACATCTCAATACGACTACTTTAATCAGCCATATTTCCAAAACCTAAGTTTTTACGGTAACTTGGGTGGTATAATACAGAAGTTCTGGTCCTATTTCATCACCCTACGTGTACGTCATGCTGACACACTGCCGTATTTATTTTATATTTTATGTCAAACTTAGGTGGATCACTGTCCACACATCCAAAGCGACTATTTTAATCACCCGTATTTCCAAAACCTAAGTTTTTAAGGTAACTTTGGTGGTATAGTACTAAATTTCCGGACCTATTCTATCTCCATACGTGTACGTAATGTTGGCACACCTCCGTATTTATTATTATATTTCATGTCATACTTAGACAAATCGTTGTCCGCACATCGCATAGCGACTAATTTAATCACCCATATTTCCAAAACCTAAGATTTAAGGTAACTTGGGTGGTATAGTACGAAAGTTCTGGTCCTATTCTTTCATCCTACGTGTACGTCATGCTGACACACTGCCGTATTTATTTTATATTTTATGTCAAACTTAGGTGGATCGCTGTCCACACATCCAAAGCGACTATTTTAATCACCCGTATTTCCAAAACCTAAGTTTTGACGGTAACCTGAGTGGTATAATAATATAGTTCTAATCCTATTCTATCACCCAATGTGTACGTCATGTATCCAAAATTCCGTATTTACTTTCATATTTCATGTCAAACTTATACAAATCGTTGTCCGCACATCGCATAGCGACTAATTTAATCACCCATATTTCCAAAACCTAAGTTTTTACAGTAACTTGGGTGGTATAATACAAAAGTTCTGGTCCTATTCTATCACCCTATGTGTACGTCATGTATCCACAATTCCGTATTTATTTTTATATTTCATGTCAAACTTAGACAAATCGTTGTCCGCACATCGCATAGCGACTAATTTAATCACCCATATTTCCAAAACCTAAGTTTTTAAGGTAACTTGGGTGGTATAATACTAAATTTCAGGACCTATTCTATCATCCTAGGTGTACGTCATGTTGGCACACTTCCGTTTTTATTTTATTTTTCATGTCATACTTTGACAAATCGCTGTCCGCACATCTCAATGCGACTACTTTAATCAGCCATATTTCCAAAACCTAAGTTTTTACGGTAACTTGGGTGGTATAATACAGACGTTCTGGTCCTATTCTATCACCCTATGTGTACGTCATGTATCCACAATTCCGTATTTATTTTTATATTTCATGTCAAACTTAGACAAATCGTTGTCCGCACATCGCATAGCGACTAATTTAATTACCCATATTTCCAAAACCTAAGTTTTTAAGGTAACTTGGGTGGTATAATACTAAATTTCAGGACCTATTCTATCATCCAATGTGTACGTCATGTTGGCACACTTCCGTATTATTTTATTTTTCATGTCATACTTTGACAAATCGTTGTCCGCACATCTCAATGCGACTACTTTAATCAGCCATATTTCCAAAACCTAAGTTTTTACGGTAACTTGGGTGGTATAATACAGAAGTTCTGGTCCTATTCTATCACCCTACGTGTACGTCATGTATCCACAATTCCGTATTTATTTTTATATTTCATGTCATACTTTGAAAAATCGTTGTCCGCACATCGCATAGCGACTAATTTAATCCCCCATATTTCCAAAACCTAAGTTTTTAAGGTAACTTGTGTGGTATAGTACTAAAGTTCTGGTCCTATTCTTTCATCCTACGTGTACGTCATGCTGACACACTGCCGTATTTATTTTATATTTTATGTCAAACTTAGGTGGATCGCTGTCCGCACATCCAAAGCGACTATTTTAATCACCCGTATTTCCAAAACCTAAGTTTTGACGGTAACCTGAGTGGTATAATAATATAGTTCTAATCCTATTCTATCACCCAATGTGTACGTCATGTATCAAAAATTCCGTATTTATTTTTATATTTCATGTCAAACTTAGACAAATCGTTGTCCGCACATCGCATAGCGACTAATTTAATCACCCATATTTCCAAAACCTAAGTTTTTACGGTAACTTGGGTGGTATAATACAGAAATTCTGGTCCTATTCTATCACCCTATGTGTACGTCATGTATCCACAATTCCGTATTTATTTTTATATTTCATGTCAAACTTAGACAAATCGTTGTCCGCACATCGCATAGCGACTAATTTAATCACCCATATTTCCAAAACCTAAGTTTTTAAGGTAACTTGGGTGGTATAGTACTAAAGTTCTGGTCCTATTCTTTCATCCTACGTGTACGTCATGCTGACACACTGCCGTATTTATTTTATATTTTATGTCAAACTTAGGTGGATCGCTGTCCACACATCCAAAGCGACTATTTTAATCACCCGTATTTCCAAAACCTAAGTTTTGACGGTAACCTGAGTGGTATAATAATATAGTTCTAATCCTATTCTATCACCCAATGTGTACGACATGTATCAAAAATTCCGTATTTATTTTTATATTTCATGTCAAACTTAGACAAATCGTTGTCCGCACATCGCATATCGACTACTTTAATCACCCATATTTCCAAAACCTAAGTTTTTACGGTAACTTGGGTGGTGTAATACAGAAGTTCTGGTCCTATTCTATCATCCTATTTGTACGTCATGTTGGCACACCTCCGTATTTTTTTTATATTTCGTGTCAAACTTCGACAAATCTCTGTCCGCACATCTCAATGCGACTACTTTAATCAGCCATATTTCCAAAACCTAAGTTTTTACGGTAACTTGGGTGGTATAATACAGAAGTTCTGGTCCTATTCTATCACCCTACGTGTACGTAATGTTGGCACACCTCCGTATATATTATTATATTTCATGTCATACTTAGACAAATCGTTGTCCGCACATCGCATAGCGACTAATTTAATCACCCATATTTCCAAAACCTAAGTTTTTACGGTAACTTGGGTGGTATAATACAGAAGTTCTGGTCCTATTCTATCATCCTATGTGTACGTCATGATGGCACACCTCCGTATTTTTTTTTATATCTCGTGTCAAGCTTCGACAAATCTCTGTCCGCATATCGCATAGCGACTAATTTAGTCACCCATATTTCCAAAACCTAAGTTTTTACGGTAACTTGGGTGGTATAACACATTAGTTCTGGTCCTATTCTATCACCCTACGTGTACGTAATGTTGGCACACCTCCGTATTTATTTTTATATTTCATGTCAAACTTAGACAAATCGTTGTCCGCACATCGCATAGCGACTAATTTAATCACCCATATTTCCAAAACCTAAGTTTTTAAGGTAACTTGGGTGGTATAATACTAAATTTCAGGACCTATTCTATCATCCTATGTGTATGTCATGTTGGCACACTTCCGTATTTATTTTATATTTCATGTCAAACTTAGACAAATCGTTGTCCGCACATCGCATAGCGACTAATTTAATCACCCATATTTCCAAAACCTAAGTTTTTACGGTAACTTGGGTGGTATAATACAGAAATTCTGGTCCTATTCTATCACCCTATGTGTACGTCATGTATCCACAATTCCGTATTTATTTTTATATTTCATGTCAAACTTAGACAAATCGTTGTCCGCACATCGCATAGCGACTAATTTAATCACCCATATTTCCAAAACCTAAGTTTTTAAGGTAACTTGGGTGGTATAGTACTAAAGTTCTGGTCCTATTCTTTCATCCTACGTGTACGTCATGCTGACACACTGCCGTATTTATTTTATATTTTATGTCAAACTTAGGTGGATCGCTGTCCACACATCCAAAGCGACTATTTTAATCACCCGTATTTCCAAAACCTAAGTTTTGACGGTAACCTGAGTGGTATAATAATATAGTTCTAATCCTATTCTATCACCCAATGTGTACGTCATGTATCAAAAATTCCGTATTTATTTTTATATTTCATGTCAAACTTAGACAAATCGTTGTCCGCACATCGCATAGCGACTACTTTAATCACCCATATTTCCAAAACCTAAGTTTTTACGGTAACTTGGGTGGTATAATACAGAAGTTCTGGTCCTATTCTATCATCCTATTTGTACGTCATGTTGGCACACTTCCGTATTTTTTTTATATTTCGTGTCAAACTTCGACAAATCTCTGTCCGCACATCTCAATGCGACTACTTTAATCAGCCATATTTCCAAAACCTAAGTTTTTACGGTAACTTGGGTGGTATAATACAGAAGTTCTGGTCCTATTCTATTACCCTACGTGTACGTAATGTTGGCACACCTCCGTATATATTATTATATTTCATGTCATACTTAGACAAATCGTTGTCCGCACATCGCATAGCGACTAATTTAATCACCCATATTTCCAAAACCTAAGTTTTTACGGTAACTTGGGTGGTATAATACAGAAGTTCTGGTCCTATTCTATCATCCTATGTGTACGTCATGTTGGCACACCTCCGTATTTTTTTTATATTTCGTGTCAAACTTCGACAAATCTCTGTCCGCATATCGCATAGCGACTAATTTAGTCACCCATATTTCCAAAACCTAAGTTTTTACGGTAACTTGGGTGGTATAACACATTAGTTCTGGTCCTATTCTATCACCCTAAGTGTACGTAATATTGGCACACCTCCGTATTTATTTTTATATTTCATGTCAAACTTAGACAAATCGTTGTCCGCACATCGCATAGCGACTAATTTAATCACCCATATTTCCAAAACCTAAGTTTTTAAGGTAACTTGGGTGGTATAATACTAAATTTCAGGACCTATTCTATCATCCTATGTGTACGTCATGTTGGCACACTTCCGTATTTATTTTATTTTTCATGTCATACTTTGACAAATCGCTGTCCGCACATCTCAATGCGACTACTTTAATCAGCCATATTTCCAAAACCTAAGTTTTTACGGTAACTTGGGTGGTATAATACAGAAGTTCTGGTCCTATTCTATCACCCTATGTGTACGTCATGTATCCACAATTCCGTATTTATTTTTATATTTCATGTCAAACTTAGACAAATCGTTGTCCGCACATCGCATAGCGACTAATTTAATCACCCATATTTCCAAAACCTAAGGTTTTAAGGTAACTTGGATGGTATAATACTAAATTTCAGGACCTATTCTATCATCCTATGTGTACGTCATGTTGGCACACTTCCGTATTTATTTTATTTTTCATGTCATAAATTGACAAATCGCCCCGCACATCTCAATGCGACTACTTTAATCAGCCATATTTCCAAAACCTAAGTTTTTACGGTAACTTGGGTGGTATAATACAGAAGTTCTGGTCCTATTCTTTCTTCCTATGTGTACGTCATGTTGGCACACTTCCGTATTTATTTTATTTTTCATGTCATACTTTGACAAATCGCTGTCCGCACATCTCAATACGACTACTTTAATCAGCCATATTTCCAAAACCTAAGTTTTTACGGTAACTTGGGTGGTATAATACAGAAGTTCTGGTCCTATTTCATCACCCTACGTGTACGTCATGCTGACACACTGCCGTATTTATTTTATATTTTATGTCAAACTTAGGTGGATCACTGTCCACACATCCAAAGCGACTATTTTAATCACCCGTATTTCCAAAACCTAAGTTTTTAAGGTAACTTTGGTGGTATAGTACTAAATTTCCGGACCTATTCTATCTCCATACGTGTACGTAATGTTGGCACACCTCCGTATTTATTATTATATTTCATGTCATACTTAGACAAATCGTTGTCCGCACATCGCATAGCGACTAATTTAATCACCCATATTTCCAAAACCTAAGATTTAAGGTAACTTGGGTGGTATAGTACGAAAGTTCTGGTCCTATTCTTTCATCCTACGTGTACGTCATGCTGACACACTGCCGTATTTATTTTATATTTTATGTCAAACTTAGGTGGATCGCTGTCCACACATCCAAAGCGACTATTTTAATCACCCGTATTTCCAAAACCTAAGTTTTGACGGTAACCTGAGTGGTATAATAATATAGTTCTAATCCTATTCTATCACCCAATGTGTACGTCATGTATCCAAAATTCCGTATTTACTTTCATATTTCATGTCAAACTTATACAAATCGTTGTCCGCACATCGCATAGCGACTAATTTAATCACCCATATTTCCAAAACCTAAGTTTTTACAGTAACTTGGGTGGTATAATACAAAAGTTCTGGTCCTATTCTATCACCCTATGTGTACGTCATGTATCCACAATTCCGTATTTATTTTTATATTTCATGTCAAACTTAGACAAATCGTTGTCCGCACATCGCATAGCGACTAATTTAATCACCCATATTTCCAAAACCTAAGTTTTTAAGGTAACTTGGGTGGTATAATACTAAATTTCAGGACCTATTCTATCATCCTAGGTGTACGTCATGTTGGCACACTTCCGTTTTTATTTTATTTTTCATGTCATACTTTGACAAATCGCTGTCCGCACATCTCAATGCGACTACTTTAATCAGCCATATTTCCAAAACCTAAGTTTTTACGGTAACTTGGGTGGTATAATACAGACGTTCTGGTCCTATTCTATCACCCTATGTGTACGTCATGTATCCACAATTCCGTATTTATTTTTATATTTCATGTCAAACTTAGACAAATCGTTGTCCGCACATCGCATAGCGACTAATTTAATTACCCATATTTCCAAAACCTAAGTTTTTAAGGTAACTTGGGTGGTATAATACTAAATTTCAGGACCTATTCTATCATCCAATGTGTACGTCATGTTGGCACACTTCCGTATTATTTTATTTTTCATGTCATACTTTGACAAATCGTTGTCCGCACATCTCAATGCGACTACTTTAATCAGCCATATTTCCAAAACCTAAGTTTTTACGGTAACTTGGGTGGTATAATACAGAAGTTCTGGTCCTATTCTATCACCCTACGTGTACGTCATGTATCCACAATTCCGTATTTATTTTTATATTTCATGTCATACTTTGAAAAATCGTTGTCCGCACATCGCATAGCGACTAATTTAATCCCCCATATTTCCAAAACCTAAGTTTTTAAGGTAACTTGTGTGGTATAGTACTAAAGTTCTGGTCCTATTCTTTCATCCTACGTGTACGTCATGCTGACACACTGCCGTATTTATTTTATATTTTATGTCAAACTTAGGTGGATCGCTGTCCGCACATCCAAAGCGACTATTTTAATCACCCGTATTTCCAAAACCTAAGTTTTGACGGTAACCTGAGTGGTATAATAATATAGTTCTAATCCTATTCTATCACCCAATGTGTACGTCATGTATCAAAAATTCCGTATTTATTTTTATATTTCATGTCAAACTTAGACAAATCGTTGTCCGCACATCGCATAGCGACTAATTTAATCACCCATATTTCCAAAACCTAAGTTTTTACGGTAACTTGGGTGGTATAATACAGAAATTCTGGTCCTATTCTATCACCCTATGTGTACGTCATGTATCCACAATTCCGTATTTATTTTTATATTTCATGTCAAACTTAGACAAATCGTTGTCCGCACATCGCATAGCGACTAATTTAATCACCCATATTTCCAAAACCTAAGTTTTTAAGGTAACTTGGGTGGTATAGTACTAAAGTTCTGGTCCTATTCTTTCATCCTACGTGTACGTCATGCTGACACACTGCCGTATTTATTTTATATTTTATGTCAAACTTAGGTGGATCGCTGTCCACACATCCAAAGCGACTATTTTAATCACCCGTATTTCCAAAACCTAAGTTTTGACGGTAACCTGAGTGGTATAATAATATAGTTCTAATCCTATTCTATCACCCAATGTGTACGACATGTATCAAAAATTCCGTATTTATTTTTATATTTCATGTCAAACTTAGACAAATCGTTGTCCGCACATCGCATATCGACTACTTTAATCACCCATATTTCCAAAACCTAAGTTTTTACGGTAACTTGGGTGGTGTAATACAGAAGTTCTGGTCCTATTCTATCATCCTATTTGTACGTCATGTTGGCACACCTCCGTATTTTTTTTATATTTCGTGTCAAACTTCGACAAATCTCTGTCCGCACATCTCAATGCGACTACTTTAATCAGCCATATTTCCAAAACCTAAGTTTTTACGGTAACTTGGGTGGTATAATACAGAAGTTCTGGTCCTATTCTATCACCCTACGTGTACGTAATGTTGGCACACCTCCGTATATATTATTATATTTCATGTCATACTTAGACAAATCGTTGTCCGCACATCGCATAGCGACTAATTTAATCACCCATATTTCCAAAACCTAAGTTTTTACGGTAACTTGGGTGGTATAATACAGAAGTTCTGGTCCTATTCTATCATCCTATGTGTACGTCATGATGGCACACCTCCGTATTTTTTTTTATATCTCGTGTCAAGCTTCGACAAATCTCTGTCCGCATATCGCATAGCGACTAATTTAGTCACCCATATTTCCAAAACCTAAGTTTTTACGGTAACTTGGGTGGTATAACACATTAGTTCTGGTCCTATTCTATCACCCTACGTGTACGTAATGTTGGCACACCTCCGTATTTATTTTTATATTTCATGTCAAACTTAGACAAATCGTTGTCCGCACATCGCATAGCGACTAATTTAATCACCCATATTTCCAAAACCTAAGTTTTTAAGGTAACTTGGGTGGTATAATACTAAATTTCAGGACCTATTCTATCATCCTATGTGTATGTCATGTTGGCACACTTCCGTATTTATTTTATTTTTCATGTCATACTTTGACAAATCGCTGTCCGCACATCTCAATGCGACTACTTTAATCAGCCATATTTCCAAAACCTAAGTTTTTACGGTAACTTGGGTGGTATAATACAGAAGTTCTGGTCCTATTCTATCACCCTATGTGTACGTCATGTATCCACAATTCCGTATTTATTTTTATATTTCATGTCAAACTTAGACAAATCGTTGTCCGCACATCGCATAGCGACTAATTTAATCACCCATATTTCCAAAACCTAAGGTTTTAAGGTAACTTGGATGGTATAATACTAAATTTCAGGACCTATTCTATCATCCTATGTGTACGTCATGTTGGCACACTTCCGTATTTATTTTATTTTTCATGTCATAAATTGACAAATCGCCCCGCACATCTCAATGCGACTACTTTAATCAGCCATATTTCCAAAACCTAAGTTTTTACGGTAACTTGGGTGGTATAATACAGAAGTTCTGGTCCTATTCTATCACCCTACGTGTACGTAATGTTGGCACACCTCCGTATTTATTATTATATTTCATGTCATACTTAGACAAATCGTCGTCCGCACATCGCATAGCGACTATTTTAATCACCCGTATTTCCAAAACCTAAGTTTTTACGGTAACTTGGGTGGTATAGTACTAAAGTTCTGGTCCTATTCTTTCTTCCTATGTGTACGTCATGTTGGCACACTTCCGTATTTATTTTATTTTTCATGTCATACTTTGACAAATCGCTGTCCGCACATCTCAATACGACTACTTTAATCAGCCATATTTCCAAAACCTAAGTTTTTACTGTAACTTGGGTGGTATAATACAGAAGTTCTGGTCCTATTTCATCACCCTACGTGTACGTCATGCTGACACACTGCCGTATTTATTTTATATTTTATGTCAAACTTAGGTGGATCACTGTCCACACATCCAAAGCGACTATTTTAATCACCCGTATTTCCAAAACCTAAGTTTTTAAGGTAACTTGGGTGGTATAGTACAAAAGTTCTGGTCCTATTCTATCACCCTATGTGTACGTCATGTATCCACAATTCCGTATTTATTTTTATATTTCATGTCAAACTTAGACAAATCGTTGTCCGCACATCGCATAGCGACTAATTTAATCACCCATATTTCCAAAACCTAAGTTTTTAAGGTAACTTGGGTGGTATAATACTAAATTTCAGGACCTATTCTATCATCCTAGGTGTACGTCATGTTGGCACACTTCCGTTTTTATTTTATTTTTCATGTCATACTTTGACAAATCGCTGTCCGCACATCTCAATGCGACTACTTTAATCAGCCATATTTCCAAAACCTAAGTTTTTACGGTAACTTGGGTGGTATAATACAGACGTTCTGGTCCTATTCTATCACCCTATGTGTACGTCATGTATCAAAAATTCCGTATTTATTTTTATATTTCATGTCAAACTTAGACAAATCGTTGTCCGCACATCGCATAGCGACTAATTTAATTACCCATATTTCCAAAACCTAAGTTTTTAAGGTAACTTGGGTGGTATAATACTAAATTTCAGGACCTATTCTATCATCCAATGTGTACGTCATGTTGGCACACTTCCGTATTATTTTATTTTTCATGTCATACTTTGACAAATCGCTGTCCGCACATCTCAATGCGACTACTTTAATCAGCCATATTTCCAAAACCTAAGTTTTTAAGGTAACTTGGGTGGTATAATACTAAAGTTCTGGTCCTATTCTTTCATCCTACGTGTACGTCATGCTGACACACTGCCGTATTTATTTTATATTTTATGTCAAACTTAGGTGGATCGCTGTCCGCACATCCAAAGCGACTATTTTAATCACCCGTATTTCCAAAACCTAAGTTTTGACGGTAACCTGAGTGGTATAATAATATAGTTCTAATCCTATTCTATCACCCAATGTGTACGTCATGTATCAAAAATTCCGTATTTATTTTTATATTTCATGTCAAACTTAGACAAATCGTTGTCCGCACATCGCATAGCGACTAATTTAATCACCCATATTTCCAAAACCTAAGTTTTTACGGTAACTTGGGTGGTATAATACAGAAATTCTGGTCCTATTCTATCACCCTATGTGTACGTCATGTATCCACAATTCCGTATTTATTTTTATATTTCATGTCAAACTTAGACAAATCGTTGTCCGCACATCGCATAGCGACTAATTTAATCACCCATATTTCCAAAACCTAAGTTTTTAAGGTAACTTGGGTGGTATAGTACTAAAGTTCTGGTCCTATTCTTTCATCCTACGTGTACGTCATGCTGACACACTGCCGTATTTATTTTATATTTTATGTCAAACTTAGGTGGATCGCTGTCCACACATCCAAAGCGACTATTTTAATCACCCGTATTTCCAAAACCTAAGTTTTGACGGTAACCTGAGTGGTATAATAATATAGTTCTAATCCTATTCTATCACCCAATGTGTACGTCATGTATCAAAAATTCCGTATTTATTTTTATATTTCATGTCAAACTTAGACAAATCGTTGTCCGCACATCGCATAGCGACTACTTTAATCACCCATATTTCCAAAACCTAAGTTTTTACGGTAACTTGGGTGGTATAATACAGAAGTTCTGGTCCTATTCTATCATCCTATTTGTACGTCATGTTGGCACACCTCCGTATTTTTTTTATATTTCGTGTCAAACTTCGACAAATCTCTGTCCGCACATCTCAATGCGACTACTTTAATCAGCCATATTTCCAAAACCTAAGTTTTTACGGTAACTTGGGTGGTATAATACAGAAGTTCTGGTCCTATTCTATCATCCTATGTGTACGTCATGTTGGCACACCTCCGTATTTTTTTTATATTTCGTGTCAAACTTCGACAAATCTCTGTCCGCATATCGCATAGCGACTAATTTAGTCACCCATATTTCCAAAACCTAAGTTTTTACGGTAACTTGGGTGGTATAACACATTAGTTCTGGTCCTATTCTATCACCCTACGTGTACGTAATGTTGGCACACCTCCGTATTTATTTTTATATTTCATGTCAAACTTAGACAAATCGTTGTCCGCACATCGCATAGCGACTAATTTAATCACCCATATTTCCAAAACCTAAGTTTTTAAGGTAACTTGGGTGGTATAATACTAAATTTCAGGACCTATTCTATCATCCTATGTGTACGTCATGTTGGCACACTTCCGTATTTATTTTATTTTTCATGTCATACTTTGACAAATCGCTGTCCGCACATCTCAATGCGACTACTTTAATCAGCCATATTTCCAAAACCTAAGTTTTTACGGTAACTTGGGTGGTATAATACAGAAGTTCTGGTCCTATTCTATCACCCTATGTGTACGTCATGTATCCACAATTCCGTATTTATTTTTATATTTCATGTCAAACTTAGACAAATCGTTGTCCGCACATCGCATAGCGACTAATTTAATCACCCATATTTCCAAAACCTAAGGTTTTAAGGTAACTTGGATGGTATAATACTAAATTTCAGGACCTATTCTATCATCCTATGTGTACGTCATGTTGGCACACTTCCGTATTTATTTTATTTTTCATGTCATAAATTGACAAATCGCCCCGCACATCTCAATGCGACTACTTTAATCAGCCATATTTCCAAAACCTAAGTTTTTACGGTAACTTGGGTGGTATAATACAGAAGTTCTGGTCCTATTCTTTCTTCCTATGTGTACGTCATGTTGGCACACTTCCGTATTTATTTTATTTTTCATGTCATACTTTGACAAATCGCTGTCCGCACATCTCAATACGACTACTTTAATCAGCCATATTTCCAAAACCTAAGTTTTTACGGTAACTTGGGTGGTATAATACAGAAGTTCTGGTCCTATTTCATCACCCTACGTGTACGTCATGCTGACACACTGCCGTATTTATTTTATATTTTATGTCAAACTTAGGTGGATCACTGTCCACACATCCAAAGCGACTATTTTAATCACCCGTATTTCCAAAACCTAAGTTTTTAAGGTAACTTTGGTGGTATAGTACTAAATTTCAGGACCTATTCTATCATCCTATGTGTACGTCATGTTGGAATACCTCCGTATTTTTTTTTCGTGTCAAACTTCGACAAATCTCTGTCCGCACATCTCAATGCGACTACTTTAATCAGCCATATTTCCAAAACCTAAGTTTTTACGGTAACCTGGGTGGTATAATAAAGAAGTTCTGGTCCTATTCTATCTCCATACGTGTACGTAATGTTGGCACACCTCCGTATTTATTATTATATTTCATGTCATACTTAGACAAATCGTTGTCCGCACATCGCATAGCGACTAATTTAATCACCCATATTTCCAAAACCTAAGTTTTTAAGGTAACTTGGGTGGTATAGTACGAAAGTTCTGGTCCTATTCTTTCATCCTACGTGTACGTCATGCTGACACACTGCCGTATTTATTTTATATTTTATGTCAAACTTAGGTGGATCGCTGTCCACACATCCAAAGCGACTATTTTAATCACCCGTATTTCCAAAACCTAAGTTTTGACGGTAACCTGAGTGGTATAATAATATAGTTCTAATCCTATTCTATCACCCAATGTGTACGTCATGTATCCAAAATTCCGTATTTACTTTCATATTTCATGTCAAACTTATACAAATCGTTGTCCGCACATCGCATAGCGACTAATTTAATCACCCATATTTCCAAAACCTAAGTTTTTACAGTAACTTGGGTGGTATAATACAAAAGTTCTGGTCCTATTCTATCACCCTATGTGTACGTCATGTATCCACAATTCCGTATTTATTTTTATATTTCATGTCAAACTTAGACAAATCGTTGTCCGCACATCGCATAGCGACTAATTTAATCACCCATATTTCCAAAACCTAAGTTTTTAAGGTAACTTGGGTGGTATAGTACTAAAGTTCTGGTCCTATTCTTTCATCCTACGTGTACGTCATGCTGACACACTGCCGTATTTATTTTATATTTTATGTCAAACTTAGGTGGATCGCTGTCCACACATCCAAAGCGACTATTTTAATCACCCGTATTTCCAAAACCTAAGTTTTGACGGTAACCTGAGTGGTATAATAATATAGTTCTAATCCTATTCTATCACCCAATGTGTACGTCATGTATCAAAAATTCCGTATTTATTTTTATATTTCATGTCAAACTTAGACAAATCGTTGTCCGCACATCGCATAGCGACTACTTTAATCACCCATATTTCCAAAACCTAAGTTTTTACGGTAACTTGGGTGGTATAATACAGAAGTTCTGGTCCTATTCTATCATCCTATTTGTACGTCATGTTGGCACACCTCCGTATTTTTTTTATATTTCGTGTCAAACTTCGACAAATCTCTGTCCGCACATCTCAATGCGACTACTTTAATCAGCCATATTTCCAAAACCTAAGTTTTTACGGTAACTTGGGTGGTATAATACAGAAGTTCTGGTCCTATTCTATCATCCTATGTGTACGTCATGTTGGCACACCTCCGTATTTTTTTTATATTTCGTGTCAAACTTCGACAAATCTCTGTCCGCATATCGCATAGCGACTAATTTAGTCACCCATATTTCCAAAACCTAAGTTTTTACGGTAACTTGGGTGGTATAACACATTAGTTCTGGTCCTATTCTATCACCCTACGTGTACGTAATGTTGGCACACCTCCGTATTTATTTTTATATTTCATGTCAAACTTAGACAAATCGTTGTCCGCACATCGCATAGCGACTAATTTAATCACCCATATTTCCAAAACCTAAGTTTTTAAGGTAACTTGGGTGGTATAATACTAAATTTCAGGACCTATTCTATCATCCTATGTGTACGTCATGTTGGCACACTTCCGTATTTATTTTATTTTTCATGTCATACTTTGACAAATCGCTGTCCGCACATCTCAATGCGACTACTTTAATCAGCCATATTTCCAAAACCTAAGTTTTTACGGTAACTTGGGTGGTATAATACAGAAGTTCTGGTCCTATTCTATCACCCTATGTGTACGTCATGTATCCACAATTCCGTATTTATTTTTATATTTCATGTCAAACTTAGACAAATCGTTGTCCGCACATCGCATAGCGACTAATTTAATCACCCATATTTCCAAAACCTAAGGTTTTAAGGTAACTTGGATGGTATAATACTAAATTTCAGGACCTATTCTATCATCCTATGTGTACGTCATGTTGGCACACTTCCGTATTTATTTTATTTTTCATGTCATAAATTGACAAATCGCCCCGCACATCTCAATGCGACTACTTTAATCAGCCATATTTCCAAAACCTAAGTTTTTACGGTAACTTGGGTGGTATAATACAGAAGTTCTGGTCCTATTCTTTCTTCCTATGTGTACGTCATGTTGGCACACTTCCGTATTTATTTTATTTTTCATGTCATACTTTGACAAATCGCTGTCCGCACATCTCAATACGACTACTTTAATCAGCCATATTTCCAAAACCTAAGTTTTTACGGTAACTTGGGTGGTATAATACAGAAGTTCTGGTCCTATTTCATCACCCTACGTGTACGTCATGCTGACACACTGCCGTATTTATTTTATATTTTATGTCAAACTTAGGTGGATCACTGTCCACACATCCAAAGCGACTATTTTAATCACCCGTATTTCCAAAACCTAAGTTTTTAAGGTAACTTTGGTGGTATAGTACTAAATTTCAGGACCTATTCTATCATCCTATGTGTACGTCATGTTGGAATACCTCCGTATTTTTTTTTCGTGTCAAACTTCGACAAATCTCTGTCCGCACATCTCAATGCGACTACTTTAATCAGCCATATTTCCAAAACCTAAGTTTTTACGGTAACCTGGGTGGTATAATAAAGAAGTTCTGGTCCTATTTTATCTCCATACGTGTACGTAATGTTGGCACACCTCCGTATTTATTATTATATTTCATGTCATACTTAGACAAATCGTTGTCCGCACATCGCATAGCGACTAATTTAATCACCCATATTTCCAAAACCTAAGTTTTTAAGGTAACTTGGGTGGTATAGTACGAAAGTTCTGGTCCTATTCTTTCATCCTACGTGTACGTCATGCTGACACACTGCCGTATTTATTTTATATTTTATGTCAAACTTAGGTGGATCGCTGTCCACACATCCAAAGCGACTATTTTAATCACCCGTATTTCCAAAACCTAAGTTTTGACGGTAACCTGAGTGGTATAATAATATAGTTCTAATCCTATTCTATCACCCAATGTGTACGTCATGTATCCAAAATTCCGTATTTACTTTCATATTTCATGTCAAACTTATACAAATCGTTGTCCGCACATCGCATAGCGACTAATTTAATCACCCATATTTCCAAAACCTAAGTTTTTACAGTAACTTGGGTGGTATAATACAAAAGTTCTGGTCCTATTCTATCACCCTATGTGTACGTCATGTATCCACAATTCCGTATTTATTTTTATATTTCATGTCAAACTTAGACAAATCGTTGTCCGCACATCGCATAGCGACTAATTTAATCACCCATATTTCCAAAACCTAAGTTTTTAAGGTAACTTGGGTGGTATAATACTAAATTTCAGGACCTATTCTATCATCCTAGGTGTACGTCATGTTGGCACACTTCCGTTTTTATTTTATTTTTCATGTCATACTTTGACAAATCGCTGTCCGCACATCTCAATGCGACTACTTTAATCAGCCATATTTCCAAAACCTAAGTTTTTACGGTAACTTGGGTGGTATAATACAGACGTTCTGGTCCTATTCTATCACCCTATGTGTACGTCATGTATCCACAATTCCGTATTTATTTTTATATTTCATGTCAAACTTAGACAAATCGTTGTCCGCACATCGCATAGCGACTAATTTAATTACCCATATTTCCAAAACCTAAGTTTTTAAGGTAACTTGGGTGGTATAATACTAAATTTCAGGACCTATTCTATCATCCAATGTGTACGTCATGTTGGCACACTTCCGTATTATTTTATTTTTCATGTCATACTTTGACAAATCGTTGTCCGCACATCTCAATGCGACTACTTTAATCAGCCATATTTCCAAAACCTAAGTTTTTACGGTAACTTGGGTGGTATAATACAGAAGTTCTGGTCCTATTCTATCACCCTACGTGTACGTCATGTATCCACAATTCCGTATTTATTTTTATATTTCATGTCATACTTTGAAAAATCGTTGTCCGCACATCGCATAGCGACTAATTTAATCACCCATATTTCCAAAACCTAAGTTTTTAAGGTAACTTGGGTGGTATAGTACTAAAGTTCTGGTCCTATTCTTTCATCCTACGTGTACGTCATGCTGACACACTGCCGTATTTATTTTATATTTTATGTCAAACTTAGGTGGATCGCTGTCCGCACATCCAAAGCGACTATATTAATCACCCGTATTTCCAAAACCTAAGTTTTGACGGTAACCTGAGTGGTATAATAATATAGTTCTAATCCTATTCTATCACCCAATGTGTACGTCATGTATCAAAAATTCCGTATTTATTTTTATATTTCATGTCAAACTTAGACAAATCGTTGTCCGCACATCGCATAGCGACTAATTTAATCACCCATATTTCCAAAACCTAAGTTTTTACGGTAACTTGGGTGGTATAATACAGAAATTCTGGTCCTATTCTATCACCCTATGTGTACGTCATGTATCCACAATTCCGTATTTATTTTTATATTTCATGTCAAACTTAGACAAATCGTTGTCCGCACATCGCATAGCGACTAATTTAATCACCCATATTTCCAAAACCTAAGTTTTTAAGGTAACTTGGGTGGTATAGTACTAAAGTTCTGGTCCTATTCTTTCATCCTACGTGTACGTCATGCTGACACACTGCCGTATTTATTTTATATTTTATGTCAAACTTAGGTGGATCGCTGTCCACACATCCAAAGCGACTATTTTAATCACCCGTATTTCCAAAACCTAAGTTTTGACGGTAACCTGAGTGGTATAATAATATAGTTCTAATCCTATTCTATCACCCAATGTGTACGTCATGTATCAAAAATTCCGTATTTATTTTTATATTTCATGTCAAACTTAGACAAATCGTTGTCCGCACATCGCATAGCGACTACTTTAATCACCCATATTTCCAAAACCTAAGTTTTTACGGTAACTTGGGTGGTGTAATACAGAAGTTCTGGTCCTATTCTATCATCCTATTTGTACGTCATGTTGGCACACCTCCGTATTTTTTTTATATTTCGTGTCAAACTTCGACAAATCTCTGTCCGCACATCTCAATGCGACTACTTTAATCAGCCATATTTCCAAAACCTAAGTTTTTACGGTAACTTGGGTGGTATAATACAGAAGTTCTGGTCCTATTCTATCACCCTACGTGTACGTAATGTTGGCACACCTCCGTATATATTATTATATTTCATGTCATACTTAGACAAATCGTTGTCCGCACATCGCATAGCGACTAATTTAATCATCCATATTTCCAAAACCTAAGTTTTTACGGTAACTTGGGTGGTATAATACAGAAGTTCTGGTCCTATTCTATCATCCTATGTGTACGTCATGTTGGCACACCTCCGTATTTTTTTTATATTTCGTGTCAAACTTCGACAAATCTCTGTCCGCATATCGCATAGCGACTAATTTAGTCACCCATATTTCCAAAACCTAAGTTTTTACGGTAACTTGGGTGGTATAACACATTAGTTCTGGTCCTATTCTATCACCCTACGTGTACGTAATGTTGGCACACCTCCGTATTTATTTTTATATTTCATGTCAAACTTAGACAAATCGTTGTCCGCACATCGCATAGCGACTAATTTAATCACCCATATTTCCAAAACCTAAGTTTTTAAGGTAACTTGGGTGGTATAATACTAAATTTCAGGACCTATTCTATCATCCTATGTGTACGTCATGTTGGCACACTTCCGTATTTATTTTATTTTTCATGTCATACTTTGACAAATCGCTGTCCGCACATCTCAATGCGACTACTTTAATCAGCCATATTTCCAAAACCTAAGTTTTTACGGTAACTTGGGTGGTATAATACAGAAGTTCTGGTCCTATTCTATCACCCTATGTGTACGTCATGTATCCACAATTCCGTATTTATTTTTATATTTCATGTCAAACTTAGACAAATCGTTGTCCGCACATCGCATAGCGACTAATTTAATCACCCATATTTCCAAAACCTAAGGTTTTAAGGTAACTTGGATGGTATAATACTAAATTTCAGGACCTATTCTATCATCCTATGTGTACGTCATGTTGGCACACTTCCGTATTTATTTTATTTTTCATGTCATAAATTGACAAATCGCCCCGCACATCTCAATGCGACTACTTTAATCAGCCATATTTCCAAAACCTAAGTTTTTACGGTAACTTGGGTGGTATAATACAGAAGTTCTGGTCCTATTCTATCACCCTACGTGTACGTAATGTTGGCACACCTCCGTATTTATTATTATATTTCATGTCATACTTAGACAAATCGTCGTCCGCACATCGCATAGCGACTATTTTAATCACCCGTATTTCCAAAACCTAAGTTTTTACGGTAACTTGGGTGGTATAGTACTAAAGTTCTGGCCCTATTCTTTCTTCCTATGTGTACGTCATGTTGGCACACTTCCGTATTTATTTTATTTTTCATGTCATACTTTGACAAATCGCTGTCCGCACATCTCAATACGACTACTTTAATCAGCCATATTTCCAAAACCTAAGTTTTTACTGTAACTTGGGTGGTATAATACAGACGTTCTGGTCCTATTTCATCACCCTACGTGTACGTCATGCTGACACACTGCCGTATTTATTTTATATTTTATGTCAAACTTAGGTGGATCACTGTCCACACATCCAAAGCGACTATTTTAATCACCCGTATTTCCAAAACCTAAGTTTTTAAGGTAACTTGGGTGGTATAGTACAAAAGTTCTGGTCCTATTCTATCACCCTATGTGTACGTCATGTATCCACAATTCCGTATTTATTTTTATATTTCATGTCAAACTTAGACAAATCGTTGTCCGCACATCGCATAGCGACTAATTTAATCACCCATATTTCCAAAACCTAAGTTTTTAAGGTAACTTGGGTGGTATAATACTAAATTTCAGGACCTATTCTATCATCCTAGGTGTACGTCATGTTGGCACACTTCCGTTTTTATTTTATTTTTCATGTCATACTTTGACAAATCGCTGTCCGCACATCTCAATGCGACTACTTTAATCAGCCATATTTCCAAAACCTAAGTTTTTACGGTAACTTGGGTGGTATAATACAGACGTTCTGGTCCTATTCTATCACCCTATGTGTACGTCATGTATCCACAATTCCGTATTTATTTTTATATTTCATGTCAAACTTAGACAAATCGTTGTCCGCACATCGCATAGCGACTAATTTAATTACCCATATTTCCAAAACCTAAGTTTTTAAGGTAACTTGGGTGGTATAATACTAAATTTCAGGACCTATTCTATCATCCAATGTGTACGTCATGTTGGCACACTTCCGTATTATTTTATTTTTCATGTCATACTTTGACAAATCGCTGTCCGCACATCTCAATGCGACTACTTTAATCAGCCATATTTCCAAAACCTAAGTTTTTACGGTAACTTGGGTGGTATAATACAGAAGTTCTGGTCCTATTCTATCACCCTACGTGTACGTCATGTATCCACAATTCCGTATTTATTTTTATATTTCATGTCATACTTTGAAAATTCGTTGTCCGCACATCGCATAGCGACTAATTTAATCACCCATATTTCCAAAACCTAAGTTTTTAAGGTAACTTGGGTGGTATAGTACTAAAGTTCTGGTCCTATTCTTTCATCCTACGTGTACGTCATGCTGACACACTGCCGTATTTATTTTATATTTTATGTCAAACTTAGGTGGATCGCTGTCCGCACATCCAAAGCGACTATTTTAATCACCCGTATTTCCAAAACCTAAGTTTTGACGGTAACCTGAGTGGTATAATAATATAGTTCTAATCCTATTCTATCACCCAATGTGTACGTCATGTACCAAAAATTCCGTATTTATTTTTATATTTCATGTCAAACTTAGACAAATCGTTGTCCGCACATCGCATAGCGACTAATTTAATCACCCATATTTCCAAAACCTAAGTTTTTACGGTAACTTGGGTGGTATAATACAGAAATTCTGGTCCTATTCTATCACCCTATGTGTACGTCATGTATCCACAATTCCGTATTTATTTTTATATTTCATGTCAAACTTAGACAAATCGTTGTCCGCACATCGCATAGCGACTAATTTAATCACCCATATTTCCAAAACCTAAGTTTTTAAGGTAACTTGGGTGGTATAGTACTAAAGTTCTGGTCCTATTCTTTCATCCTACATGTACGTCATGCTGACACACTGCCGTATTTATTTTATATTTTATGTCAAACTTAGGTGGATCGCTGTCCACACATCCAAAGCGACTATTTTAATCACCCGTATTTCCAAAACCTAAGTTTTGACGGTAACCTGAGTGGTATAATAATATAGTTCTAATCCTATTCTATCACCCAATGTGTACGTCATGTATCAAAAATTCCGTATTTATTTTTATATTTCATGTCAAACTTAGACAAATCGTTGTCCGCACATCGCATAGCGACTACTTTAATCACCCATATTTCCAAAACCTAAGTTTTTACGGTAACTTGGGTGGTATAATACAGAAGTTCTGGTCCTATTCTATCATCCTATTTGTACGTCATGTTGGCACACCTCCGTATTTTTTTTATATTTCGTGTCAAACTTCGACAAATCTCTGTCCGCACATCTCAATGCGACTACTTTAATCAGCCATATTTCCAAAACCTAAGTTTTTACGGTAACTTGGGTGGTATAATACAGAAGTTCTGGTCCTATTCTATCACCCTACGTGTACGTAATGTTGGCACACCTCCGTATATATTATTATATTTCATGTCATACTTAGACAAATCGTTGTCCGCACATCGCATAGCGACTAATTTAATCACCCATATTTCCAAAACCTAAGTTTTTACGGTAACTTGGGTGGTATAATACAGAAGTTCTGGTCCTATTCTATCATCCTATGTGTACGTCATGTTGGCACACTTCCGTATTTATTTTATTTTTCATGTCATACTTTGACAAATCGCTGTCCGCACATCTCAATGCGACTTTTTTAATCAGCCATATTTCCAAAACCTAAGTTTTTACGGTAACTTGGGTGGTATAATACAGAAGTTCTGGTCCTATTTCATCACCCTACGTGTACGTCATGCTGACACACTGCCGTATTTATTTTATATTTTATGTCAAACTTAGGTGGATCACTGTCCACACATCCAAAGCGACTATTTTAATCACCCGTATTTCCAAAACCTAAGTTTTTAAGGTAACTTGGGTGGTATAGTACAAAAGTTCTGGTCCTATTCTATCACCCTATGTGTACGTCATGTATCCACAATCCCGTATTTATTTTTATATTTCATGTCAAACTTAGACAAATCGTTGTCCGCACATCGCATAGCGACTAATTTAATCACCCATATTTCCAAAACCTAAGTTTTTAAGGTAACTTGGGTGGTATAATACTAAATTTCAGGACCTATTCTATCATCCTAGGTGTACGTCATGTTGGCACACTTCCGTTTTTATTTTATTTTTCATGTCATACTTTGACAAATCGCTGTCCGCACATCTCAATGCGACTACTTTAATCAGCCATATTTCCAAAACCTAAGTTTTTACGGTAACTTGGGTGGTATAATACAGACGTTCTGGTCCTATTCTATCACCCTATGTGTACGTCATGTATCCACAATTCCGTATTTATTATTATATTTCATGTCAAACTTAGACAAATCGTTGTCCGCACATCGCATAGCGACTAATTTAATTACCCATATTTCCAAAACCTAAGTTTTTAAGGTAACTTGGGTGGTATAATACTAAATTTCAGGACCTATTCTATCATCCAATGTGTACGTCATGTTGGCACACTTCCGTATTATTTTATTTTTCATGTCATACTTTGACAAATCGCTGTCCGCACATCTCAATGCGACTACTTTAATCAGCCATATTTCCAAAACCTAAGTTTTTACGGTAACTTGGGTGGTATAATACAGAAGTTCTGGTCCTATTCTATCACCCTACGTGTACGTCATGTATCCACAATTCCGTATTTATTTTTATATTTCATGTCATACTTTGAAAAATCGTTGTCCGCACATCGCATAGCGACTAATTTAATCACCCATATTTCCAAAACCTAAGTTTTTACGGTAACTTGGGTGGTATAATACAGAAATTCTGGTCCTATTCTATCACCCTATGTGTACGTCATGTATCCACAATTCCGTATTTATTTTTATATTTCATGTCAAACTTAGACAAATCGTTGTCCGCACATCGCATAGCGACTAATTTAATCACCCATATTTCCAAAACCTAAGTTTTTAAGGTAACTTGGGTGGTATAGTACTAAAGTTCTGGTCCTATTCTTTCATCCTACGTGTACGTCATGCTGACACACTGCCGTATTTATTTTATATTTTATGTCAAACTTAGGTGGATCGCTGTCCACACATCCAAAGCGACTATTTTAATCACCCGTATTTCCAAAACCTAAGTTTTGACGGTAACCTGAGTGGTATAATAATATAGTTCTAATCCTATTCTATCACCCAATGTGTACGTCATGTATCAAAAATTCCGTATTTATTTTTATATTTCATGTCAAACTTAGACAAATCGTTGTCCGCACATCGCATAGCGACTACTTTAATCACCCATATTTCCAAAACCTAAGTTTTTACGGTAACTTGGGTGGTATAATACAGAAGTTCTGGTCCTATTCTATCATCCTATTTGTACGTCATGTTGGCACACCTCCGTATTTTTTTTATATTTCGTGTCAAACTTCGACAAATCTCTGTCCGCACATCTCAATGCGACTACTTTAATCAGCCATATTTCCAAAACCTAAGTTTTTACGGTAACTTGGGTGGTATAATACAGAAGTTCTGGTCCTATTCTATCACCCTACGTGTACGTAATGTTGGCACACCTCCGTATATATTATTATATTTCATGTCATACTTAGACAAATCGTTGTCCGCACATCGCATAGCGACTAATTTAATCACCCATATTTCCAAAACCTAAGTTTTTACGGTAACTTGGGTGGTATAATACAGAAGTTCTGGTCCTATTCTATCATCCTATGTGTACGTCATGTTGGCACACCTCCGTATTTTTTTTATATTTCGTGTCAAACTTCGACAAATCTCTGTCCGCATATCGCATAGCGACTAATTTAGTCACCCATCTTTCCAAAACCTAAGTTTTTACGGTAACTTGGGTGGTATAACACATTAGTTCTGGTCCTATTCTATCACCCTACGTGTACGTAATGTTGGCACACCTCCGTATTTATTTTTATATTTCATGTCAAACTTAGACAAATCGTTGTCCGCACATCGCATAGCGACTAATTTAATCACCCATATTTCCAAAACCTAAGTTTTTAAGGTAACTTGGGTGGTATAATACTAAATTTCAGGACCTATTCTATCATCCTATGTGTACGTCATGTTGGCACACTTCCGTATTTATTTTATTTTTCATGTCATACTTTGACAAATCGCTGTCCGCACATCTCAATGCGACTACTTTAATCAGCCATATTTCCAAAACCTAAGTTTTTACGGTAACTTGGGTGGTATAATACAGAAGTTCTGGTCCTATTCTATCACCCTATGTGTACGTCATGTATCCACAATTCCGTATTTATTTTTATATTTCATGTCAAACTTAGACAAATCGTTGTCCGCACATCGCATAGCGACTAATTTAATCACCCATATTTCCAAAACCTAAGGTTTTAAGGTAACTTGGATGGTATAATACTAAATTTCAGGACCTATTCTATCATCCTATGTGTACGTCATGTTGGCACACTTCCGTATTTATTTTATTTTTCATGTCATAAATTGACAAATCGCCCCGCACATCTCAATGCGACTACTTTAATCAGCCATATTTCCAAAACCTAAGTTTTTACGGTAACTTGGGTGGTATAATACAGAAGTTCTGGTCCTATTCTATCACCCTACGTGTACGTAATGTTGGCACACCTCCGTATTTATTATTATATTTCATGTCATACTTAGACAAATCGTCGTCCGCACATCGCATAGCGACTATTTTAATCATCCGTATTTCCAAAACCTAAGTTTTTACGGTAACTTGGGTGGTATAGTACTAAAGTTCTGGTCCTATTCTTTCTTCCTATGTGTACGTCATGTTGGCACACTTCCGTATTTATTTTATTTTTCATGTCATACTTTGACAAATCGCTGTCCGCACATCTCAATACGACTACTTTAATCAGCCATATTTCCAAAACCTAAGTTTTTACTGTAACTTGGGTGGTATAATACAGAAGTTCTGGTCCTATTTCATCACCCTACGTGTACGTCATGCTGACACACTGCCGTATTTATTTTATATTTTATGTCAAACTTAGGTGGATCACTGTCCACACATCCAAAGCGACTATTTTAATCACCCGTATTTCCAAAACCTAAGTTTTTAAGGTAACTTGGGTGGTATAGTACTAAATTTCAGGACCTATTCTATCATCCTATGTGTACGTCATGTTGGCATACCTCCGTATTTTTTTATATTTCGTGTCAAACTTCGACAAATCGTTGTCCGCACATCGCATAGCGACTAATTTAATCACCCATATTTCCAAAACCTAAGTTTTTACGGTAACTTGGGTGGTATAATACAGAAGTTCTGGTCCTATTCTATCACCCTATGTGTACGTCATGTATCCACAATTCCGTATTTATTTTTATATTTCATGTCAAACTTAGACAAATCGCTGTCCGCACATCTCAATGCGACTACTTTAATCAGCCATATTTCCAAAACCTAAGTTTTTACGGTAACTTGGGTGGTATAGTACTAAGGTTCTGGACCTATTCTATCATCCTATGTGTACGTCATGTTGGCACACCTCCGTATTTTTTTTATATTTCGTGTCAAACTTCGACAAATCGTTGTCCGCACACCGCATAGCGACTAATTTAATCACTCATATTTCCAAAACCTAAGTTTTTAAGGTAACTTGGGTGGTATAATACTAAATTTCAGGACCTATTCTATCATCCTATGTGTACGTCATGTTGGCACACTTCCGTATTTATTTTATTTTTCATGTCATACTTTGACAAATCGCTGTCCGCACATCTCAATGCGACTACTTTAATCAGCCATATTTCCAAAACCTAAGTTTTTACGGTAACTTGGGTGGTATAATACAGAAGTTCTGGTCCTATTCTATCACCCTATGTGTACGTCATGTATCCACAATTCCGTATTTATTTTTATATTTCATGTCAAACTTAGACAAATCGTTGTCCGCACATCGCATAGCGACTAATTTAATCACCCATATTTCCAAAACCTAAGTTTTTAAGCTAACTTGGGTGGTATAGTACTAAAGTTCTCGTCCTATTCTTTCATCCTACGTGTACGTCATGCTGACACACTGCCGTATTTATTTTATTTTTCATGTCATACTTTGACAAATCGCTGTCCGCACATCTCAATGCGACTACTTTAATCAGCCATATTCCCAAAACCTAAGTTTTTACGGTAACTTGGGTGGTATAATACAGAAGTTCTGGTCCTATTTCATCACCCTACGTGTACGTCATGCTGACACACTGCCGTATTTATTTTATATTTTACGTCAAACTTAGGTGGATCACTGTTCACACATCCAAAGCGACTATTTTAATCACCCGTATTTCCAAAACCTAAGTTTTTACGGTAACTTGGGTGGTATAGTACTAAAGTTCTGGTCCTATTCTTTCATCCTATGTGTACGTCATGTTGGCACACTTCCGTATTTATTTTATTTTTCATGTCATAATTTGACAAATCGCTGTCCGCACATCTCAATGCGACTACTTTAATCAGCCATATTTCCAAAACCTAAGTTTTTACGGTAACTTGGGTGGTATAGTACTAAAGTTCTGGTCCTATTCTTTCATCCTATGTGTACGTCATGTTGGCACACTTCCGTATTTATTTTATTTTTCATGTCATAATTTGACAAATCGCTGTCCGCACATCTCAATGCGACTATTTTAATCACCCGTATTTCCAAAACCTAAGTTTTTAAGGTAACTTGGGTGGTATAGTACTAAAGTTCTGGTCCTATTCTTTCATCCTACTTGTACGTAATGTTGGCACACCTCCGTATTTATTTTTATATTTCATGTCAAACTTAGACAAATCGTTGTCCGCAAATCGCATAGCGACTAATTTAATCACCCATATTTCCAAAACCTAAGTTTTTACGGTAACTTGGGTGGTATAGTACTAAAGTTCTGGACCTATTCTATCATCCTATGTGTACGTCATGTTAGCACACCTCCGTATTTTTTTTATATTTCGTGTCAAACTTCGACAAATCTCTGTCCGCACATCTCAATGCGACTACTTTAATCAGCCATATTTCCAAAACCTAAGTTTTTACGGTAACTTGGGTGGTATAATACAGAAGTTCTGGTCCTATTCTATCACCCTACGTGTACGTAATGTTGGCACACCTCCGTATATATTATTATATTTCATGTCATACTTAGACAAATCGTTGTCCGCACATCGCATAGCGACTAATTTAATCACCCATATTTCCAAAACCTAAGTTTTTACGGTAACTTGGGTGGTATAATACAGAAGTTCTGGTCCTATTCTATCACCCTACGTGTACGTAATGTTGGCACACCTCCGTATTTATTATTATATTTCATGTCATACTTAGACAAATCGTTGTCCGCACATCGCATAGCGACTACTTTAATCACACATATTTCAAAAACCTAAGTTTTTACGGTAACTTGGGTGGTATAATACAGAAGTTCTGGTCCTATTCTATCACCCTACGTGTACGTAATGTTGGCACACCTCCGTATTTATTATTATATTTCATGTCATACTTAGACAAATCGTTTTCCGCACATCGCATAGCGACTAATTTAATCACCCATATTTCCAAAACCTAAGTTTTTACGGTAACTTGGGTGGTATAGTACTAAAGTTCTGGACCTATTCTATCATCCTATGTGTACGTCATGTTGGCACACCTCCGTATTTTTTTTATATTTCGTGTCAAACTTCGACAAATCTCTGTCCGCACATCTCAATGCGACTACTTTAATCAGCCATATTTCCAAAACCTAAGTTTTTAAGGTAACTTGGGTGGTATAATACTAAATTTCTGGTCCTATTCTATCACCCTACGTGTACGTAATGTTGGCACACCTCCGTATATATTATTATATTTCATGTCATACTTAGACAAATCGTTGTCCGCACATCGCATAGCGACTAATTTAATCACCCATATTTCCAAAACCTAAGTTTTTACGGTAATTTGGGTGGTATAATACAGAAGTTCTGGTCCTATTCTATCATCCTATGTGTACGTCATGTTGGCACACCTCCGTATTTTTTTTATATTTCGTGTCAAACTTCGACAAATCTCTGTCCGCACATCGCATAGCGACTAATTTAATCACCCATATTTCCAAAACCTAAGTTTTTACGGTAACTTGGGTGGTATAATACAGAAGTTCTGGTCCTATTCTATCACCCTACGTGTACGTAATGTTGGCACACCTCCGTATTTATTATTATATTTCATGTCATACTTAGACAAATCGTTGTCCGAACATCGCATAGCGACTAATTTAATCACCCATATTTCCAAAACCTAAGTTTTTACGGTAAATTGGGTGGTATAATACAGAAGTTCTGGTCCTATTCTATCACAATATGTGTACGTCATATATCCACAATTCCGTATTTATTTTTATATTTCATGTCAAACTTAGACAAATCGCTGTCCGCACATCTCAATGCGACTACTTTAATCAGCCATATTTCCAAAACCTAAGTTTTTACGGTAACTTGGGTGGTATAGTACTAAAGTTCTGGACCTATTCAATCATCCTATGTGTACGTCATGTTGGCACACCTCCGTATTTTTTTATATTTCGTGTCAAACTTCAACAAATCTCTGTCTGCACATCTCAATGCGACTACTTTAATCAGCCATATTTCCAAAACCTAAGTTTTTACGGTAACTTGGGTGGTATAATACAGAAGTTCTGGTCCTATTCTATCACCCTATGTGTACGTCATGTATCCACAATTCCGTATTTATTTTTATATTTCATGTCAAACTTAGACAAAACGTTGTCCGCACATCGCATAGCGACTAATTTAATCACCCATATTTCCAAAACCTAAGTTTTTAAGGTAACTTGGGTGGTATAATACTAAATTTCTGGTCCTATTCTATCACCCTACGTGTACGTAATGTTGGCACACCTCCGTATATATTATTATCTTTCATGTCATACTTAGACAAATCGTTGTCCGCACATCGCATAGCGACTAATTTAATCACCCATATTTCCAAAACCTAAGTTTTTACGGTAACTTGGGTGGTATAATACAGAAGTTCTGGTCCTATTCTATCATCCTATGTGTACGTCATGTTGGCACACCTCCGTATTTTTTTTATATTTCGTGTCAAACTTCGACAAATCTCTGTCCGCACATCGCATAGCGACTAATTTAATCACCCATATTTCCAAAACCTAAGTTTTTACGGTAACTTGGGTGGTATAATACAGAAGTTCTGGTCCTATTCTATCACCCTACGTGTACGTAATGTTGGCACTCCTCCGTATTTATTATTATATTTCATGTCATACTTAGACAAATCGTTGTCCGCACATCGCATAGCGACTAATTTAATCACCCATATTTCCAAAACCGAAGTTTTTACGGTAAATTGGGTGGTATATTACAGAAGTTCTGGTCCTATTCTATCATCCTATGTGTACGTCATGTTGGCACACCTCCGTATTTTTTTTATATTTCGTGTCAAACTTCGACAAATCTCTGTCCGCACATCTCAATGCGACTACTTTAATCAGCCATATATCCAAAACCTAAGTTTTTACGGTAACTTGGGTGGTATAATACAGAAGTTCAGGTCCTATTCTATCACCCTACGTGTACGTAATGTTGGCACACCTCCGTATTTATTTTTATATTTCATGTCAAACTTAGACAAATCGTTGTCCGCTCATCGCATAGCGACTAATTTAATCACCCGTATTTCCCAAACCTAAGTTTTTACGGTAACTTGGGTGGTATAATACAGAAGTTCTGGTCCTATTCTATCACCATATGTGTACGTCATATATCCACAATTCCGTATTTATTTTTATATTTCATGTCAAACTTAGACAAATCGCTGTCCGCACATCTCAATGCGACTACTTTAATCAGCCATATTTCCAAAACCTAAGTTTTTACGGTAACTTGGGTGGTATAGTACTAAAGTTCTGGACCTATTCTATCATCCCATGTGTACGTCATGTTTCCACAATTCCGTATTTATTTTTTTTATTTCGTGTCAAACTTCGACAAATCTCTGTCCGCACATCTCAATGCGACTACTTTAATCAGCCATATTTCCAAAACCTAAGTTTTTACGGTAACTTGGGTGGTATAATACAGAAGTTCTGGTCCTATTCTATCACCCTATGTGTACGTCATGTATCCACAATTCAGTATTTATTTTTATATTTCATGTCAAACTTAGACAAAACGTTGTCCGCACATCGTATAGCGACTAATTTAATCACCCATATTTCCAAAACCTAAGTTTTTAAGGTAACTTGGGTGGTATAATACTAAATTTCTGGTCCTATTCTATCACCCTACGTGTACGTAATGTTGGCACACCTCCGTATATATTATTATATTTCATGTCATACTTAGACAAATCGTTGTCCGCACATCGCATAGCGACTAATTTAATCACCCATATTTCCAAAACCTAAGTTTTTACGGTAACTTGGGTGGTATAATACAGAAGTTCTGGTCCTATTCTCTCATCCTATGTGTACGTCATGTTGGCACACCTCCGTATTTTTTTATATTTCGTGTCAAACTTCGACAAATCTCTGTCCGCACATCGCATAGCGACTAATTTAATCACCCATATTTCCAAAACCTAAGTTTTTACGGTATTTTGGGTGGTATAATACAGAAGTTCTGGTCCTATTCTATCACCCTACTTGTACGTAATGTTGGCACACCTCCGTATTTATTATTATACTTCATGTCATACTTAGACAAAACGTTGTCCGCACATCGCATAGCGACTAATTTAATCACCCATATTTCCAAAACCTAAGTTTTTACAGTAACTTGGGTGGTATAATACAGAAGTTCTGGTCCTATTCTATCATCCTATGTGTACGTCATGTTGGCACACCTCCGTATTTTTTATATATTTCGTGTCAAACTTCGACAAATGGTTGTCCGCACATCGCATAGCGACTAATTTAATCACCCATATTTCCAAAAACCTAAGTTTTTAAGGTAACTTGGGTGGTAAAATACTAAATTTCAGGACCTATTCTATCATCCTATGTATACGTCATGTTGACACACTTCCGTATTTATTTAATTTTTCATGTCATACTTTGACAAATCGCTGTCCGCACATCTCAATGCGACTACTTTAATCAGCCATATTTCCAAAACCTAAGTTTTTACGGTAACTTGGGTGGTATAATACAGAAGTTCTGGTCCTATTCTATCACCCTACGTGTACGTAATGTTGGCACACCTCCGTATTTATTTTTATATTTCATGTCAAACTTAGACAAATCGTTGTCCGCTCATCGCATAGCGACTAATTTAATCACCCATATTTCCAAAACCTAAGTTTTTACGGTAACTTGGGTGGTATTATACAGAAGTTCTGGTCCTATTCTATCACCCTATGTGTACGTCATATATCCAAAATTCCGTATTTATTTTTATATTTCATGTCAAACTTAGACAAATCGCTGTCCGCACATCTCAATGCGACTACTTTAATCAGCCATATTTGCAAAACCTAAGTTTTTACGGTAACTTGGGTAATATAGTACTAAAGTTCTGGACCTATTCTATATTCCTATGTGTACGTCATGTTGGCACACCTCCGTATTTTTTTTATATTTCGTGTCAAACTTCGACAAATCTCTGTCCGCACATCTCAATGCGACTACTTTAATCAGCCATATTTCCAAAACCTAAGTTTTTACAGTAACTTGGGTGGTATAATACAGAAGTTCTGGTCCTATTCTATCATCCTATGTGTACGTCATGTTGGCACACCTCCGTATTTTTTTTATATTTCGTGTCAAACTTCGACAAATTGTTGTCCGCACATCGCATAGCGACTAATTTAATCACCCATATTTCCAAAACCTAAGTTTTTACGGTAAATTGGGTGGTATAATACAGAAGTTCTGGTCCTATTCTATCAACCTATGTGTACGTCATATATCCACAATTCCGTATTTATTTTTATATTTCATGTCAAACTTAGACAAATCGCTGTCCGCACATCTCAATGCGACTACTTTAATCAGCCATATTTCCAAAACCTAAGTTTTTACGGTAACTTGGGTGGTATAGTACTAAAGTTCTGGACCTATTCTATCATCCTATGTGTACGTCATGTTGGCACACCTCCGTATTTTTTTTATATTTCGTGTCAAACTTCGACAAATCTCTGTCTGCACATCTCAATGCGACTACTTTAATCAGCCATATTTCCAAAACCTAAGTTTTTACGGTAACTTGGGTGGTATAATACAGAAGTTCTGGTCCTATTCTATCACCCTATGTGTACGTCATGTATCCACAATTCCGTATTTATTTTTATATTTCATGTCAAACTTAGACAAAACGTTGTCCGCACATCGCATAGCGACTAATTTAATCACCCATATTTCCAAAACCTAAGTTTTTAAGGTAACTTGGGTGGTATAATACTAAATTTCTGGTCCTATTCTATCACCCTACGTGTACGTAATGTTGGCACACCTCCGTATATATTATTATATTTCATGGCATACTTAGACAAATCGTTGTCCGCACATCGCATAGCGACTAATTTAATCACCCATATTTCCAAAACCTAAGTTTTTACGGTAACTTGGGTGGTATAATACAGAAGTTCTGGTCCTATTCTATCATCCTATGTGTACGTCATGTTGGCACACCTCCGTATTTTTTTTATATTTCGTGTCAAACTTCGACAAATCTCTGTCCGCACATCGCATAGCGACTAATTTAATCACCCATATTTCCAAAACCTAAGTTTTTACGGTAACTTGGGTGGTATAATACAGAAGTTCTGGTCCTATTCTATCACCCTACGTGTACGTAATGTTGGCACACCTCCGTATTTATTATTATATTTCATGTCATACTTAGACAAATCGTTGTCCGCACATCGCATAGCGACTAATTTAATCACCCATATTTCCAAAACCGAAGTTTGTACGGTAAATTGGGTGGTATAATACAGAAGTTCTGGTCCTATTCTATCATCCTATGTGTACGTCATGTTGGCACACCTCCGTATTTTTTTTATATTTCGTGTCAAACTTCGACAAATCTCTGTCCGCACATCTCAATGCGACTACTTTAATCAGCCATATATCCAAAACCTAAGTTTTTACGGTAACTTGGGTGGTATAATACAGAAGTTCAGGTCCTATTCTATCACCCTACGTGTACGTAATGTTGGCACACCTCCGTATTTATTTTTATATTTCATGTCAAACTTAGACAAATCGTTGTCCGCTCATCGCATAGCGACTAATTTAATCACCCGTATTTCCCAAACCTAAGTTTTTACGGTAACTTGGGTGGTATAATACAGAAGTTCTGGTCCTATTCTATCACCATATGTGTACGTCATATATCCACAATTCCGTATTTATTTTTATATTTCATGTCAAACTTAGACAAATCGCTGTCCGCACATCTCAATGCGACTACTTTAATCAGCCATATTTCCAAAACCTAAGTTTTTAAGTTAACTTGGGTGGTATAATACTAAATTTCTGGTCCTATTCTATCACCCTACGTGTACGTAATGTTGGCACACCTCCGTATATATTATTATAATTCATGTCATACTTAGACAAATCGTTGTCCGCACATCGCATAGCGACTAATTTAATCACCCATATTTCCAAAACCTAAGTTTTTACGGTAACTTGGGTGGTATAGTACTAAAGTTCTGGACCTATTCTATCATCCTATGTGTGCGTCATGTTGGCACACCTCCGTATTTTTTTTATATTTCGTGTCAAACATCGACAAATCGTTGTCCGCACATCGCATAGCGACTAATTTAATCACCCATATTTCCAAAACCTAAGTTTTTACGGTAACTTGGGTGGTATAATACAGAAGTTCTGGTCCTATTCTATCACCCTATGTGTACGTCATGTATCCACAATTCCGTATTTATTTTTATATTTCATGTCAAACTTAGACAAATCGCTGTCCGCACATCTCAATGCGACTACTTTAATCAGCCATATTTCCAAAACCTAAGTTTTTACGGTAACTTGGATGGTATAGTACTAAAGTTCTGGACCTATTCTATCATCCCATGTGTACGTCATGTTGGCACACCTCCGTATTTTTTATATATTTCGTGTAAAACTTCGACAAATTGTTGTCCGCACATCGCATAGCGACTAATTTAATCACCCATATTTCCAAAAACCTAAGTTTGTAAGGTAACTTGGTTGGTAAAATTCTAAATTTCAGGACCTATTCTATCATCCTATGTGTACGTCATGTTGGCACACTTCCGTATTTATTTTTATATTTCGTGTCAAACTTCGACAAATCTCTGTCCGCACATCTCAATGCGACTACTTTAATCAGCCACATTTCCAAAACCTAAGTTTTTACGGTAACTTGGGTGGTATAATACAGAAGTTCTGGTCCTATTCTATCATCCTATGTGTACGTCATGTTGGCACACCTCCGTATTTTTTTTATATTTCGTGTCAAACTTCGACACATCTCTGTCCGCACATCTCAATGCGACTACTTTAATCAGCCATATTTCCAAAACCTAAGTTTTTACGGTAACTTGGGTGGTATAATACAGAAGTTCTGGTCCTATTCTATCACCCTATGTGTACGTCATGTATCAACAATTCCGTATTTATTTTTATATTTCATGTCAAACTTAGACAAAACGTTGTCCGCACATCGCATAGCGACTAATTTAATCACCCATATTTCCAAAACCTAAGTTTTTAAGGTAACTTGGGTGGTATAATACTAAATTTCTGGTCCTATTCTATCACCCTACGTGTACGTAATTTTGGCACACCTCCATATATATTATTATATTTCATGTCATACTTAGACAAATCGTTGTCCGCACATCACATAGCGACTAATTTAATCACCCATATTTCCAAAACCTAAGTTTTTACGGTAACTTGGGTGGTATAATACAGAAGTTCTGGTCCTATTCTATCATCCTATGTGTACGTCATGTTGGCACACCTCCGTATTTTTTTTATATTTCGTGTCAAACTTCGACAAATCTCTGTCCGCACATCGCATAGCGACTAATTTAATCACCCATATTTCCAAAACCTAAGTTTTTACGGTAACTTGGGTGGTATAATACAGAAGTTCTGGTCCTATTCTATCACCCTACGTGTACGTAATGTTGGCACACCTCCGTATTTATTATTATATTTCATGTCATACTTAGACAAATCGTTGTCCGCACATCGCATAGCGACTAATTTAATCACCCATATTTCCAAAACCGAAGTTTGTACGGTAAATTGGGTGGTATAATACAGAAGTTCTGGTCCTATTCTATCATCCTATGTGTACGTCATGTTGGCACACCTCCGTATTTTTTTTATATTTCGTGTCAAACTTCGACAAATCTCTGTCCGCACATCTCAATGCGACTACTTTAATCAGCCATATATCCAAAACCTAAGTTTTTACGGTAACTTGGGTGGTATAATACAGAAGTTCAGGTCCTATTCTATCACCCTACGTGTACGTAATGTTGGCACACCTCCGTATTTATTTTTATATTTCATGTCAAACTTAGACAAATCGTTGTCCGCTCATCGCATAGCGACTAATTTAATCACCCGTATTTCCCAAACCTAAGTTTTTACGGTAACTTGGGTGGTATAATACAGAAGTTCTGGTCCTATTCTATCACCATATGTGTACGTCATATATCCACAATTCCGTATTTATTTTTATATTTCATGTCAAACTTAGACAAATCGCTGTCCGCACATCTCAATGCGACTACTTTAATCAGCCATATTTCCAAAACCTAAGTTTTTAAGGTAACTTGGGTGGTATAATACTAAATTTCTGGTCCTATTCTATCACCCTACGTGTACGTAATGTTGGCACACCTCCGTATATATTATTATAATTCATGTCATACTTAGACAAATCGTTGTCCGCACATCGCATAGCGACTAATTTAATCACCCATATTTCCAAAACCTAAGTTTTTACGGTAACTTGGGTGGTATAGTACTAAAGTTCTGGACCTATTCTATCATCCTATGTGTGCGTCATGTTGGCACACCTCCGTATTTTTTTTATATTTCGTGTCAAACTTCGACAAATCGTTGTCCGCACATCGCATAGCGACTAATTTAATCACCCATATTTCCAAAACCTAAGTTTTTACGGTAACTTGGGTGGTATAATACAGAAGTTCTGGTCCTATTCTATCACCCTATGTGTACGTCATGTATCCACAATTCCGTATTTATTTTTATATTTCATGTCAAACTTAGACAAATCGCTGTCCGCACATCTCAATGCGACTACTTTAATCAGCCATATTTCCAAAACCTAAGTTTTTACGGTAACTTGGATGGTATAGTACTAAAGTTCTGGACCTATTCTATCATCCCATGTGTACGTCATGTTGGCACACCTCCGTATTTTTTATATATTTCGTGTAAAACTTCGACAAATTGTTGTCCGCACATCGCATAGCGACTAATTTAATCACCCATATTTCCAAAAACCTAAGTTTGTAAGGTAACTTGGTTGGTAAAATTCTAAATTTCAGGACCTATTCTATCATCCTATGTGTACGTCATGTTGGCACACTTCCGTATTTATTTTTATATTTCGTGTCAAACTTCGACAAATCTCTGTCCGCACATCTCAATGCGACTACTTTAATCAGCCACATTTCCAAAACCTAAGTTTTTACGGTAACTTGGGTGGTATAATACAGAAGTTCTGGTCCTATTCTATCATCCTATGTGTACGTCATGTTGGCACACCTCCGTATTTTTTTTATATTTCGTGTCAAACTTCGACACATCTCTGTCCGCACATCTCAATGCGACTACTTTAATCAGCCATATTTCCAAAACCTAAGTTTTTACGGTAACTTGGGTGGTATAATACAGAAGTTCAGGTCCTATTCTATCACCCTACGTGTACGTAATGTTGGCACACCTCCGTATTTATTTTTATATTTCATGTCAAACTTAGACAAAACGTTGTCCGCACATCGCATAGCGACTAATTTAATCACCCATATTTCCAAAACCTAAGTTTTTAAGGTAACTTGGGTGGTATAATACTAAATTTCTGGTCCTATTCTATCACCCTACGTGTACGTAATTTTGGCACACCTCCATATATATTATTATATTTCATGTCATACTTAGACAAATCGTTGTCCGCACATCGCATAGCGACTAATTTAATCACCCATATTTCCAAAACCTAAGTTTTTACGGTAACTTGGGTGGTATAATACAGAAGTTCTGGTCCTATTCTATCATCCTATGTGTACGTCATGTTGGCACACCTCCGTATTTTTTTATATTTCGTGTCAAACTTCGACAAATCTCTGTCCGCACATCGCATAGCGACTAATTTAATCACCCATATTTCCAAAACCTAACTTTATACGGTTAATTGGGTGGTATAATACAGAAGTTCTGGTCCTATTCTATCATCCTATGTGTACGTCATGTTGGCACACCTCCGTATTTTTTATATTTCGTGTCAAACTTCGACAAATCTCTGTCCGCACATCTCAATGCGACTACTTTAATCAGCCATATATCCAAAACCTAAGTTTTTACGGTAACTTGGGTGGTATAATACAGAAGTTCTGGTCCTATTCTATCACCCTACGTGTACGTAATGTTGGCACACCTCCGTATTTATTTTTATATTTCATGTTAAACTTAGACAAATCGTTGTCCGCTCATCGCATAGCGACTAATTTAATCACCCATATTTCCAAAACCTAAGTTTTTACGGTAACTTGGGTTGTATAATACAGAAGTTCTGGTCCTATTCTATCACCCTATGTGTATGTCATATATCCACAATTCCGTATTTATTTTTATATTTCATGTCAAACTTAGACAAATCGCTGTCCGCACATCTCAATGCGACTACTTTAATCAGCCATATTTCCAAAACCTAAGTTTTTACGGTAACTTGGGTGGTATAGTACTAAAGTTCTGGACCTATTCTATCATCCTATGTGTACGTCATGTTGGCACACCTCCGTATTTTTTTTATATTTCATGTCAAACTTCGACAAATCTCTGTCCGCACATCTCAATGCGACTAATTTAATCAGCCATATTTCCAAAACCTAAGTTTTTACGGTAACTTGGATGGTATAATACAGAAGTTCTGGTCTTATTCTATCACCCTATGTGTACGTCATGTATCCACAATTCCGTATTTATTTTTATATTTCATGTCAAACTTAGACAAAACGTTGTCCGCACATCGTATAGCGACTAATTTAATCACCCATATTTCCAAAACCTAAGTGTTTAAGGTAACTTGGGTGGTATAATACTAAATTTCTGGTCCTATTCTATCACCCTACGTGTACGTAATGTTGGCACACCTCCGTATATATTATTATATTTCATGTCATACTTAGACAAATCGTTGTCCGCACATCGCATAGCGACTAATTTAATCACCCATATTTCCAAAACCTAAGTTTTTACGGTAACTTGGGTGGTATAATACAGAAGTTCTGGTCCTATTCTATCATCCTATGTGTACGTCATGTTGGCACACCTCCGTATTTTTTTTATATTTCGTGTCAAACTTCGACAAATCTCTGTCCGCCCATCGCATAGCGACTAATTTAATCACCCATATTTCCAAAACCTAAGTTTTTACGGTAACTTGGGTGGTATAATACAGAAGTTCTGGTCCTATTCTATCACCCTACGTGTACGTAATGTTGGCACACCTCCGTATTTATTATTATATTTCATGTCATACTTAGACAAATCGTTGTCCGCACATCGCATAGCGACTAATTTAATCACCCATATTTCCAAAACCTAAGTTTTTACGGTAACTTGGGTGGTATAATACAGAGGTTCTGGTCCTATTCTATCACCCTATGTGTACGTCATGTATCCACAATTCCGTATTTATTTTTATATTTCATGTCAAACTTAGACAAATCTTTGTCCGCACATCGCATAGCGACTAATTTAATCACCCATATTTCCAAAACCTAAGTTTTTAAGGTATCTTGGGTGGTATAATACTAGATTTCAGGACCTATTCTATCATCCTATGTGTACGTCATGTTGGCACACTTCCGTATTTATTTTATTTTCATGTCATACATTGACAAATTTCTGTCCGCACATCTCAATGCGACTACTTTAATCAGCCATATTTCCAAAACCTAAGTTTTTACGGTAACTTGGGTGGTATAATACAGACGTTCTGGTCCTATTCTATCATCCTACGTGTACGTCATGCTGACACACTGCCGTATTTATTTTATATTTTATGTCAAACTTAGGTGGATCACTGTCCACACATCCAAAGCGACTATTTTAATCACCCGTATTTCCAAAACCTAAGTTTTTAAGGTAACTTGGGTGGTATAGTACTAAAGTTCTGGACCTATTCTATCATCCTATGTGTACGTCATGTTGGCACACCTCCGTATTTTTTTTTTATTTCGTGTCAAACTTCGACAAATCGTTGTCCGCACATCGCATAGCGACTAATTTAATCACCCATATTTCCAAAACCTAAGTTTTTACGGTAACTTGGGTGGTATAATACAGAAGTTCTGGTCCTATTCTATCACCCTATGTGTACGTCATGTATCCACAATTCCGTATTTATTTTTATATTTCATGTCAAACTTAGACAAAACGTTGTCCGCACATCGTATAGCGACTAATTTAATCACCCATATTTCCAAAACCTAAGTGTTTAAGGTAACTTGGGTGGTATAATACTAAATTTCTGGTCCTATTCTATCACCCTACGTGTACGTAATGTTGGCACACCTCCGTATATATTATTATATTTCATGTCATACTTAGACAAATCGTTGTCCGCACATCGCATAGCGACTAATTTAATCACCCATATTTCCAAAACCTAAGTTTTTACGGTAACTTGGGTGGTATAATACAGAAGTTCTGGTCCTATTCTATCATCCTATGTGTACGTCATGTTGGCACACCTCCGTATTTTTTTTATATTTCGTGTCAAACTTCGACAAATCTCTGTCCGCCCATCGCATAGCGACTAATTTAATCACCCATATTTCCAAAACCTAAGTTTTTACGGTAACTTGGGTGGTATAATACAGAAGTTATGGTCCTATTTCATCACCCTACGTGTTCGTCATGCTGACACACTGCCGTATTAATTTTATATTTTATGTCAAACTTAGGTGGATCACTGTCCACACATCCAAAGCGACTATTTTAATCACCCGTATTTCCAAAACCTAAGTTTTTACGGTAACTTGGGTGGTATAGTACTAAAGTTCTGGTCCTATTCTTTCATCCTATGTGTACGTCATGTTGGCACACTTCCGTATTTATTTTATTTTCATGTCATACATTGACAAATTTCTGTCCGCACATCTCAATGCGACTACTTTAATTAGCCATATTTCCAAAACCTAAGTTTTTACGGTAACTTGGGTGGTATAATACAGACGTTCTGGTCCTATTCTATCATCCTACGTGTACGTCATGCTGACACACTGCCGTATTTATTTTATATTTTATGTCAAACTTAGGTGGATCACTGTCCACACATCCAAAGCGACTATTTTAATCACCCGTATTTTTAAAACCTAAGTTTTTAAGGTAACTTGGGTGGTATAGTACTAAAGTTCTGGTCCTATTCTTTCATCCTACGTGTACGTAATGTTGGCACACCTCCGTATTTATTTTTATATTTCATGTCAAACTTAGACAAATCGTTGTCCGCACATCGCATAGCGACTAATTTAATCACCCATATTTCCAAAACCTAAGTTTTTACGGTAACTTGGGTGGTATAGTACTAAAGTTCTGGACCTATTCTATCATCCTATGTGTACGTCATGTTGGCACACCTCCGTATTTTTTTTATATTTCGTGTCAAACTTCGACAAATCGTTGTCCGCTCATCGCATAGCGACTAATTTAATCACCCATATTTCCAAAAACTAAGTTTTTACGGTAACTTGAGTGGTATAATACAGAAGTTCTGGTCCTATTCAATCACCCTATTTGTACGTCATATATCCACAATTCCGTATTTATTTTTATATTTCATGTCAAACTTAGACAAATCGCTGTCCGCACATCTCAATGCGACTACTTTAATCAGCCATATTTCCAAAACCTAAGTTTTTACGGTAACTTGGGTGGTATAGTACTAAAGTTCTGGACCTATTCTATCATCCTATGTGTACGTCATGTTGGCACACCTCCGTATTTTTTTTATATTTCGTGTCAAACTTCGATAAATCTCTGTCCGCACATCTCAATGCGACTACTTTAATCAGCCATATTTCCAAAACCTAAGTTTTTACGGTAACTTGGGTGGTATAATACAGAAGTTCTGGTCGTATTCTATCACCCTATGTGTACGTCATGTATCCACAATTCCGTATTTATTTTTATATTTCATGTCAAACTTAGACAAAACGTTGTCCGCACATCGCATAGCGACTAATTTAATCACCCATATTTCCAAAACCTAAGTTTTTAAGGTAACTTGGGTGGTATAATACTAAATTTCTGGTCCTATTCTATCACCCTACGTGTACGTAATGTTGGCACACCTCCGTATTTATTATTATATTTCATGTCATACTCAGACAAATCGTTGTCCGCACATCGCATAGCGACTAATTTAATCACCCATATTTCCAAAACCTAAGTTTTTAAGGTAACTTGGGTGGTATAATACTAAATTTCTGGTCCTATTTTATCACCCTACGTGTACGTAATGTTGGCACACAAGCGTATATATTATTATATTTCATGTCATACCTAGACAAATCGTTGTCCGCACATCGCATAGCGACTAATTTAATCACCCATATTTCCAAAACCTAAGTTTTTACGGTAACTTGGGTGGTATAATACAGAAGTTCTGGTCCTATTCTATCATCCTATGTGTACGTCATGTTGGCACACCTCCGTATTTTTTTATATTTCGTGCCAAACTTCGACAAATCTCTGTCCGCACATCTCAATGCGACTACTTTAATCAGCCATATTTCCAAAACCTAAGTTTTTGCGGTAACTTGGGTGGTATAATACAGAAGTTCTGGTCCTAATCTATCACCCTACGTGTACGTAATGTTGGCACACCTCCGTATTTATTTTTATATTTCATGTCAAACTTAGACAAATCGTTGTCCGCACATCGCATAGCGACTAATTTAATCACCCATATTTCCAAAACCTAAGTTTTTAAGGTAACTTGGGTGGTATAATACTAAATTTCAGGACCTATTCTATCATCCTATGTGTACGTCATGTTGGCACACTTTCGTATTTATTTTATTTTTCATGTCATACTTTGACTAATCGCTGTCCGCACATCTCAATGCGACTACTTTAATCAGCCATATTTCCAAAACCTAAGTTGTTACGGTAACTTGGGTGGTATAATACAGAAGTTCTGGTCCTATTCTATCACCCTATGTGTACGTCATGTATCCACAATTCCGTATTTATTTTTATATTTCATGTCAAACTTAGACAAATCGTTGTCCGCACATCGCATAGCGACTAATTTAATCACCCATATTTCCAAAACCTAAGTTTTTAAGGTAACTTGGGTAGTATAATACTAAATTTCAGGACCTATTCTATCATCCTATGTGTACGTCATGTTGGCACACTTCCGTATTTATTTTATTTTTCATGTCATACATTGACAAATCGCTGTCTGCACATCTCAATGCGACTACTTTAATCAGCCATATTTCCAAAACCTAAGTTTTTACGGTAACTTGGGTGGTATAATACAGAAGTTCTGGTCCTATTTCATCACCCTACGTGTACGTCATGCTGACACACTGCCGTATTTATTTTATATTTTATGTCAAACTTAGGTGGATCACTGTCCACACATCCAAAGCGACTATTTTAATCACCCGTATTTCCAAAACCTAAGTTTTTACGGTAACTTGGGTGGTATAGTACTAAAGTTCTGGACCTATTCTATCATCCTATGTGTACGTCATGTTGGCACACCTCCGTATTTTTTTTATATTTCGTGTCAAACTTCGACAAATCTCTGTCCGCACATCTCAATGCGACTACTTTAATCAGCCATATTTCCAAAACCTAAGTTTTTACGGTAACTTGGGTGGTATAATACAGAAGTTCTGGTCCTATTCTATCACCCTATGTGTACGTCATGTATCCACAATTCCGTATTTATTTTTATATTTCATGTCAAACTTAGACAAAACGTTGTCCGCACATCGCATAGCGACTAATTTAATCACCCATATTTCCAAAACCTAAGTTTTTAAGGTAACTTGGGTGGTATAATACTAAATTTCTGGTCCTATTCTATCACCCTACGTGTACGTAATGTTTGCACACCTCCGTATTTATTATTATATTTCATGTCATACTTAGACAAATCGTTGTCCGCACATCGCATAGCGACTAATTTAATCACCCATATTTCCAAAACCTAAGTTTTTACGGTAAATTGGGTGGTATAATACAGAAGTTCTGGTCCTATTCTATCATCCTATGTGTACGTCATGTTGGCACACCTCCGTATTTTTTTTATATTTCGTGTCAAACGTCGACAAATCTCTGTCCGCACATCTCAATGCGACTTCTTTAATCAGCCATATTTCCAAAACCTAAGTTTTTACGGTAACTTGGGTGGTATAATACAGAAGTTCTGGTCCTATTCTATCACCCTAGGTGTACGTAATGTTGGCACACCTCCGTATTTATTTTTATATTTCATGTCAAACTTAGACAAATCGCTGTCCGCACATCTCAATGCGACTACTTTAATCAGCCATATTTCCAAAACCTAAGTTTTTACGGTAACTTGGGTGGTATAGTACTAAAGTTCTGGACGTATTCTATCATCCTATGTGTACGTCATGTTGGCACACCTCCGTATTTTTTATATATTTCGTGTCAAACTTCGACAAATTGTTGTCCGCACATCGCATAGCGACTAATTTAATCACCCATATTTCCAAAAACCTAAGTTTTTAAGGTAACTTGGGTGAAATAATACTAAATTTCAGGACCTATTCTATCATCCTATGTGTACGTCATGTTGGCACACTTCCGTATTTATTTTATTTTTCATGTCATACTTTGACAAATCGCTGTCCGCACATCTCAATGCGACTACTTTAATCAGCCATATTTCCAAAACCTAAGTTTTTACGGTAACTTGGGTGGTATAATACAGAGGTTCTGGTCCTATTCTATCACCCTATGTGTACGTCATGTATCCACAATTCCGTATTTATTTTTATATTTCATGTCAAATTTAGACAAATCGTTGTCCGCACATCGCATAGCGACTAATTTAATCACCCATATTTCCAAAACCTAAGTTTTTAAGGTAACTTGGGTGGTATAGTACTAAAGTTCTGGTCCTATTCTTTCATCCTACTTGTACGTCATGCTGAAACACTGCCGTATTTATTTTATTTTTCATGTCATACTTTGACAAATCGCTGTCCGCACATCTCAATGCGACTACTTTAATCAGCCATATTCCCAAAACCTAAGTTTTTACGGTAACTTGGGTGGTATAATACAGAAGTTCTGGTCCTATTTCATCACCCTACGTGTTCGTCATGCTGACACACTGCCGTATTAATTTTATATTTTATGTCAAACTTAGGTGGATCACTGTCCACACATCCAAAGCGACTATTTTAATCACCCGTATTTCCAAAACCTAAGTTTTTACGGTAACTTGGGTGGTATAGTACTAAAGTTCTGGTCCTATTCTTTCATCCTATGTGTACGTCATGTTGGCACACTTCCGTATTTATTTTATTTTCATGTCATACATTGACAAATTTCTGTCCGCACATCTCAATGCGACTACTTTAATTAGCCATATTTCCAAAACCTAAGTTTTTACGGTAACTTGGGTGGTATAATACAGACGTTCTGGTCCTATTCTATCATCCTACGTGTACGTCATGCTGACACACTGCCGTATTTATTTTATATTTTATGTCAAACTTAGGTGGATCACTGTCCACACATCCAAAGCGACTATTTTAATCACCCGTATTTCCAAAACCTAAGTTTTTAAGGTAACTTGGGTGGTATAGTACTAAAGTTCTGGTCCTATTCTTTCATCCTACGTGTACGTAATGTTGGCACACCTCCGTATTTATTTTTATATTTCATGTCAAACTTAGACAAATCGTTGTCCGCACATCGCATAGCGACTAATTTAATCACCCATATTTCCAAAACCTAAGTTTTTACGGTAACTTGGGTGGTATAGTACTAAAGTTCTGGACCTATTCTATCATCCTATGTGTACGTCATGTTGGCACACCTCCGTATTTTTTTTATATTTCGTGTCAAACTTCGACAAATCGTTGTCCGCTCATCGCATAGCGACTAATTTAATCACCCATATTTCCAAAACCTAAGTTTTTACGGTAACTTGAGTGGTATAATACAGAAGTTCTGGTCCTATTCAATCACCCTATTTGTACGTCATATATCCACAATTCCGTATTTATTTTTATATTTCATGTCAAACTTAGACAAATCGCTGTCCGCACATCTCAATGCGACTACTTTAATCAGCCATATTTCCAAAACCTAAGTTTTTACGGTAACTTGGGTGGTATAGTACTAAAGTTCTGGACCTATTCTATCATCCTATGTGTACGTCATGTTGGCACACCTCCGTATTTTTTTTATATTTCGTGTCAAACTTCGATAAATCTCTGTCCGCATATCTCAATGCGACTACTTTAATCAGCCATATTTCCAAAACCTAAGTTTTTACGGTAACTTGGGTGGTATAATACAGAAGTTCTGGTCGTATTCTATCACCCTATGTGTACGTCATGTATCCACAATTCCGTATTTATTTTTATATTTCATGTCAAACTTAGACAAAACGTTGTCCGCACATCGCATAGCGACTAATTTAATCACCCATATTTCCAAAACCTAAGTTTTTAAGGTAACTTGGGTGGTATAATACTAAATTTCTGGTCCTATTCTATCACCCTACGTGTACGTAATGTTGGCACACCTCCGTATTTATTATTATATTTCATGTCATACTCAGACAAATCGTTGTCCGCACATCGCATAGCGACTAATTTAATCACCCATATTTCCAAAACCTAAGTTTTTAAGGTAACTTGGGTGGTATAATACTAAATTTCTGGTCCTATTTTATCACCCTACGTGTACGTAATGTTGGCACACAAGCGTATATATTATTATATTTCATGTCATACCTAGACAAATCGTTGTCCGCACATCGCATAGCGACTAATTTAATCACCCATATTTCCAAAACCTAAGTTTTTACGGTAACTTGGGTGGTATAATACAGAAGTTCTGGTCTTATTCTATCATCCTATGTGTACGTCATGTTGGCACACCTCCGTATTTTTTTTTTATTTCGTGTCAAACTTCGACAAATCTCTGTCCGCACATCGCATAGCGACTAATTTAATCACCCATATTTCCAAAACCTAAGTTTTTACGGTAACTTGGGTGGTATAATACAGAAGTTCTGGTCCTATTCTATCACAATACGTGTACGTAATGTTGGCACACCTCCGTATTTATTATTATATTTCATGTCATACTTAGACAAATCGTTGTCCGCACATCGCATAGTGACTAATTTAATCACCCATATTTCCAAAACCTGAGTTTTTACGGTAACTTGGGTGGTATAATACAGAAGTTCTGGTCCTATTCTATCATCCTATGTGTACGTCATGTTGGCACACCTCCGTATTTTTTTATATTTCGTGCCAAACTTCGACAAATCTCTGTCCGCACATCTCAATACGACTACTTTAATCAGCCATATTTCCAAAACCTAAGTTTTTGCGGTAACTTGGGTGGTATAATACAGAAGTTCTGGTCCTAATCTATCACCCTACGTGTACGTAATGTTGGCACACCTCCGTATTTATTTTTATATTTCATGTCAAACTTAGACAAATCGTTGTCCGCACATCGCATAGCGACTAATTTAATCACCCATATTTCCAAAACCTAAGTTTTTAAGGTAACTTGGGTGGTATAATACTAAATTTCAGGACCTATTCTATCATCCTATGTGTACGTCATGTTGGCACACTTTCGTATTTATTTTATTTTTCATGTCATACTTTAAATAATCGCTGTCCGCACATCTCAATGCGACTACTTTAATCAGCCATATTTCCAAAACCTAAGTTGTTACGGTAACTTGGGTGGTATAATACAGAAGTTCTGGTCCTATTCTATCACCCTATGTGTACGTCATGTATCCACAATTTCGTATTTATTTTTATATTTCATGTCAAACTTAGACAAATCGTTGTCCGCACATCGCATAGCGACTAATTTAATCACCCATATTTCCAAAACCTAAGTTTTTAAGGTAACTTGGGTAGTATAATACTAAATTTCAGGACCTATTCTATCATCCTATGTGTACGTCATGTTGGCACACTTCCGTATTTATTTTATTTTTCATGTCATACATTGACAAATCGCTGTCTGCACATCTCAATGCGACTACTTTAATCAGCCATATTTCCAAAACCTAAGTTTTTACGGTAACTTGGGTGGTATAATACAGAAGTTCTGGTCCTATTTCATCACCCTACGTGTACGTCATGCTGACACACTGCCGTATTTATTTTATATTTTATGTCAAACTTAGGTGGATCACTGTCCACACATCCAAAGCGACTATTTTAATCACCCGTATTTCCAAAACCTAAGTTTTTACGGTAACTTGGGTGGTATAGTACTAAAGTTCTGGACCTATTCTATCATCCTATGTGTACGTCATGTTGGCACACCTCCGTATTTTTTTTATATTTCGTGTCAAACTTCGACAAATCTCTGTCCGCACATCTCAATGCGACTACTTTAATCAGCCATATTTCCAAAACCTAAGTTTTTACGGTAACTTGGGTGGTATAATACAGAAGTTCTGGTCCTATTCTATCACCCTATGTGTACGTCATGTATCCACAATTCCGTATTTATTTTTATATTTCATGTCAAACTTAGACAAAACGTTGTCCGCACATCGCATAGCGACTAATTTAATCACCCATATTTCCAAAACCTAAGTTTTTAAGGTAACTTGGGTGGTATAATACTAAATTTCTGGTCCTATTCTATCACCCTACGTGTACGTAATGTTGGCACACCTCCGTATTTATTATTATATTTCATGTCATACTTAGACAAATCGTTGTCCGCACATCGCATAGCGACTAATTTAATCACCCATATTTCCAAAACCTAAGTTTTTACGGTAAATTGGGTGGTATAATACAGAAGTTCTGGTCCTATTCTATCATCCTATGTGTACGTCATGTTGGCACACCTCCGTATTTTTTTTATATTTCGTGTCAAACTTCGACAAATCTCTGTCCGCACATCTCAATGCGACTTCTTTAATCAGCCATATTTCCAAAACCTAAGTTTTTACGGTAACTTGGGTGGTATAATACAGAAGTTCTGGTCCTATTCTATCACCCTAGGTGTACGTAATGTTGGCACACCTCCGTATTTATTTTTATATTTCATGTCAAACATAGACAAATCGTTGTCCGCACATCGCATAGCGACTAATTTAATCACCCATATTTCCAAAACCTAAGTTTTTAAGGTAACTTGGGTGGTATAATACTAAATTTCAGGACCTATTCTATCATCCTATGTGTACGTCATGTTGGCACACTTCCGTATTCATTTTATTTTTCATGTCATACTTTGAAAAATCGCTGTCCGCACATCTCAATGCGACTACTTTAATCAGCCATATTTCCAAAACCTAAGTTTTTACGGTAACTTGGGTGGTATAATACAGAAGTTCTGGTCCTATTCTATCACCCTATGTGTACGTCATGTATCCACAATTCCGTATTTATTTTTATATTTCATGTCAAACTTAGACAAATCGTTATCCGCACATCGCATAGCGACTAATTTAATCACCCATATTTCCAAAACCTAAGTTTTTAAGGTAACTTGGGTGGTATAATACTAAATTTCTGGTCCTGTTTTATCACCCTACGTGTACGTAATGTTGGCACACAAGCGTATATATTATTATATTTCATGTCATACCTAGACAAATCGTTGTCCGCACATCGCATAGCGACTAATTTAATCACCCATATTTCCAAAACCTAAGTTTTTACGGTAACTTGGGTGGTATAATACAGAAGTTCTGGTCCTATTCTATCATCCTATGTGTACGTCATGTTGGCACACCTCCGTATTTTTTTTATATTTCGTGTCAAACTTCGACAAATCTCTGTCCGCACATCGCATAGCGACTAATTTAATCACCCATATTTCCAAAACCTAAGTTTTTACGGTAACTTGGGTGGTATAATACAGAAGTTCTGGTCCTATTCTATCACAATACGTGTACGTAATGTTGGCACACCTCCGTATTTATTATTATATTTCATGTCATACTTAGACAAATCGTTGTCCGCACATCGCATAGCGACTAATTTAATCACCCATATTTCCAAAACCTAAGTTTTTACGGTAACTTGGGTGGTATAATACAGAAGTTCTGGTCCTGTTCTATCATCCTATGTGTACGTAATTTTGGCACACCTCCGTATTTTTTTATATTTCGTGTCAAACTTCGACAAATCTCTGTCCGCACATCTCAATGCGACTACTTTAATCAGCCATATTTCCAAAACCTAAGTTTTTACGGTAACTTGGGTGGTATAATACAGAAGTTCTGGTCCTAATCTATCACCACACGTGTACGTAATTTTGGCACACCTCCGTATTTATTTTTATATTTCATGTCAAACTTAGACAAATCGTTGTCCGCACATCGCATAGCGACTAATTTAATCACCCATATTTCCAAAACCTAAGTTTTTAAGGTAACTTGGGTGGTATAATACTAAATTTCAGGACCTATTCTATCATCCTATGTGTACGTCATGTTGGCACACTTTCGTATTTATTTTATTTTTCATGTCATACTTTGACTAATCGCTGTCCGCACATCTCAATGCGACTACTTTAATCAGCCATATTTCCAAAACCTAAGTTGTTACGGTAACTTGGGTGGTATAATACAGAAGTTCTGGTCCTATTCTATCATCCTATGTGTACGTCATGTTGGCACACCTCCGTATTTTTTTTATATTTCGTGTCAAACTTCGACAAATCTCTGTCCGCACATCTCCTTGCGACTACTTTAATCAGCCATATTTCCAAAACCTAAGTTTTTACGGTAACTTGGGTGGTATAATACAGAAGTTCTGGTCCTATTCTATCACCCTATGTATACGTCATGTATCCACAATTCCGTATTTATTTTTATATTTTATGTCAAACTTAGACAAATCGTTGTCCGCACATCGCATAGCGACTAATTTAATCACCCATATTTCCAAAACCTAAGTTTTTAAGGTAACTTGGGTGGTATAATACTAAATTTCTGGTCCTATTTTATCACCCTACGTGTACGTAATGTTGGCACACAAGCGTATATATTATTATATTTCATGTCATACCTAGACAAATCGTTGTCCGCACATCGCATAGCGACTAATTTAATCACCCATATTTCCAAAACCTAAGTTTTTACGGTAACTTGGGTGGTATAATACAGAAGTTCTGGTCCTATTCTATCATCCTATGTGTACGTCATGTTGGCACACCTCCGTATTTTTTTTATATTTCGTGTCAAACTTCGACAAATCTCTGTCCGCACATCGCATAGCGACTAATTTAATCACCCATATTTCCAAAACCTAAGTTTTTACGGTAACTTGGGTGGTATAATACAGAAGTTCTGGTCCTATTCTATCACAATACGTGTACGTAATATTGGCACACCTCCGTATTTATTATTATATTTCATGTTATACTTAGACAAATCGTTGTCCGCACATCGCATAGCGACTAATTTAATCACCCATATTTCCAAAACCTAAGTTTTTACGGTAACTTGGGTGGTATAATACAGAAGTTCTGGTCCTATTCTATCATCCTATGTGTACGTCATGTTGGCACACCTCCGTATTTTTTTTATTTCGTGTCAAACTTCGACAAATCTCTGTCCGCACATCTTAATGCGACTACTTTAATCAGCCATATTTCCAAAACCTAAGTTTTTACGGTAACTTGGGTGGTATAATACAGAAGTTCTGGTCCTATTCTATCACCCTACGTGTACGTAATGTTGGCACACCTCCGTATTTATTTTTATGTTTCATGTCAAACTTAGACAAATCGTTGTCCGCACATCGCATAGCGACTAATTTAATCACCCATATTTCCAAAACCTAAGTTTTTAAGGTAACTTGGGTGGTATAATACTAAATTTCAGGACCTATTCTATCATCCTATGTGTACGTCATGTTGGCACACTTTCGTATTTATTTTATTTTTCATGTCATACTTTAAATAATCGCTGTCCGCACATCTCAATGCGACTACTTTAATCAGCCATATTTCCAAAACCTAAGTTGTTACGGTAACTTGGGTGGTATAATACAGAAGTTCTGGTCCTATTCTATCACCCTATGTGTACGTCATGTATCCACAATTTCGTATTTATTTTTATATTTCATGTCAAACTTAGACAAATCGTTGTCCGCACATCGCATAGCGACTAATTTAATCACCCATATTTCCAAAACCTAAGTTTTTAAGGTAACTTGGGTAGTATAATACTAAATTTCAGGACCTATTCTATCATCCTATGTGTACGTCATGTTGGCACACTTCCGTATTTATTTTATTTTTCATGTCATACATTGACAAATCGCTGTCTGCACATCTCAATGCGACTACTTTAATCAGCCATATTTCCAAAACCTAAGTTTTTACGGTAACTTGGGTGGTATAATACAGAAGTTCTGGTCCTATTTCATCACCCTACGTGTACGTCATGCTGACACACTGCCGTATTTATTTTATATTTTATGTCAAACTTAGGTGGATCACTGTCCACACATCCAAAGCGACTATTTTAATCACCCGTATTTCCAAAACCTAAGTTTTTACGGTAACTTGGGTGGTATAGTACTAAAGTTCTGGACCTATTCTATCATCCTATGTGTACGTCATGTTGGCACACCTCCGTATTTTTTTTATATTTCGTGTCAAACTTCGACAAATCTCTGTCCGCACATCTCAATGCGACTACTTTAATCAGCCATATTTCCAAAACCTAAGTTTTTACGGTAACTTGGGTGGTATAATACAGAAGTTCTGGTCCTATTCTATCACCCTATGTGTACGTCATGTATCCACAATTCCGTATTTATTTTTATATTTCATGTCAAACTTAGACAAAACGTTGTCCGCACATCGCATAGCGACTAATTTAATCACCCATATTTCCAAAACCTAAGTTTTTAAGGTAACTTGGGTGGTATAATACTAAATTTCTGGTCCTATTCTATCACCCTACGTGTACGTAATGTTGGCACACCTCCGTATTTATTATTATATTTCATGTCATACTTAGACAAATCGTTGTCCGCACATCGCATAGCGACTAATTTAATCACCCATATTTCCAAAACCTAAGTTTTTACGGTAAATTGGGTGGTATAATACAGAAGTTCTGGTCCTATTCTATCATCCTATGTGTACGTCATGTTGGCACACCTCCGTATTTTTTTTATATTTCGTGTCAAACTTCGACAAATCTCTGTCCGCACATCTCAATGCGACTTCTTTAATCAGCCATATTTCCAAAACCTAAGTTTTTACGGTAACTTGGGTGGTATAATACAGAAGTTCTGGTCCTATTCTATCACCCTAGGTGTACGTAATGTTGGCACACCTCCGTATTTATTTTTATATTTCATGTCAAACATAGACAAATCGTTGTCCGCACATCGCATAGCGACTAATTTAATCACCCATATTTCCAAAACCTAAGTTTTTAAGGTAACTTGGGTGGTATAATACTAAATTTCAGGACCTATTCTATCATCCTATGTGTACGTCATGTTGGCACACTTCCGTATTCATTTTATTTTTCATGTCATACTTTGAAAAATCGCTGTCCGCACATCTCAATGCGACTACTTTAATCAGCCATATTTCCAAAACCTAAGTTTTTACGGTAACTTGGGTGGTATAATACAGAAGTTCTGGTCCTATTCTATCACCCTATGTGTACGTCATGTATCCACAATTCCGTATTTATTTTTATATTTCATGTCAAACTTAGACAAATCGTTATCCGCACATCGCATAGCGACTAATTTAATCACCCATATTTCCAAAACCTAAGTTTTTAAGGTAACTTGGGTGGTATAATACTAAATTTCTGGTCCTGTTTTATCACCCTACGTGTACGTAATGTTGGCACACAAGCGTATATATTATTATATTTCATGTCATACCTAGACAAATCGTTGTCCGCACATCGCATAGCGACTAATTTAATCACCCATATTTCCAAAACCTAAGTTTTTACGGTAACTTGGGTGGTATAATACAGAAGTTCTGGTCCTATTCTATCATCCTATGTGTACGTCATGTTGGCACACCTCCGTATTTTTTTTATATTTCGTGTCAAACTTCGACAAATCTCTGTCCGCACATCGCATAGCGACTAATTTAATCACCCATATTTCCAAAACCTAAGTTTTTACGGTAACTTGGGTGGTATAATACAGAAGTTCTGGTCCTATTCTATCACAATACGTGTACGTAATGTTGGCACACCTCCGTATTTATTATTATATTTCATGTCATACTTAGACAAATCGTTGTCCGCACATCGCATAGCGACTAATTTAATCACCCATATTTCCAAAACCTAAGTTTTTACGGTAACTTGGGTGGTATAATACAGAAGTTCTGGTCCTGTTCTATCATCCTATGTGTACGTAATTTTGGCACACCTCCGTATTTTTTTATATTTCGTGTCAAACTTCGACAAATCTCTGTCCGCACATCTCAATGCGACTACTTTAATCAGCCATATTTCCAAAACCTAAGTTTTTACGGTAACTTGGGTGGTATAATACAGAAGTTCTGGTCCTAATCTATCACCACACGTGTACGTAATTTTGGCACACCTCCGTATTTATTTTTATATTTCATGTCAAACTTAGACAAATCGTTGTCCGCACATCGCATAGCGACTAATTTAATCACCCATATTTCCAAAACCTAAGTTTTTAAGGTAACTTGGGTGGTATAATACTAAATTTCAGGACCTATTCTATCATCCTATGTGTACGTCATGTTGGCACACTTTCGTATTTATTTTATTTTTCATGTCATACTTTGACTAATCGCTGTCCGCACATCTCAATGCGACTACTTTAATCAGCCATATTTCCAAAACCTAAGTTGTTACGGTAACTTGGGTGGTATAATACAGAAGTTCTGGTCCTATTCTATCATCCTATGTGTACGTCATGTTGGCACACCTCCGTATTTTTTTTATATTTCGTGTCAAACTTCGACAAATCTCTGTCCGCACATCTCCTTGCGACTACTTTAATCAGCCATATTTCCAAAACCTAAGTTTTTACGGTAACTTGGGTGGTATAATACAGAAGTTTTGGTCCTATTCTATCACCCTATGTATACGTCATGTATCCACAATTCCGTATTTATTTTTATATTTTATGTCAAACTTAGACAAATCGTTGTCCGCACATCGCATAGCGACTAATTTAATCACCCATATTTCCAAAACCTAAGTTTTTAAGGTAACTTGGGTGGTATAATACTAAATTTCTGGTCCTATTTTATCACCCTACGTGTACGTAATGTTGGCACACAAGCGTATATATTATTATATTTCATGTCATACCTAGACAAATCGTTGTCCGCACATCGCATAGCGACTAATTTAATCACCCATATTTCCAAAACCTAAGTTTTTACGGTAACTTGGGTGGTATAATACAGAAGTTCTGGTCCTATTCTATCATCCTATGTGTACGTCATGTTGGCACACCTCCGTATTTTTTTTATATTTCGTGTCAAACTTCGACAAATCTCTGTCCGCACATCGCATAGCGACTAATTTAATCACCCATATTTCCAAAACCTAAGTTTTTACGGTAACTTGGGTGGTATAATACAGAAGTTCTGGTCCTATTCTATCACAATACGTGTACGTAATATTGGCACACCTCCGTATTTATTATTATATTTCATGTTATACTTAGACAAATCGTTGTCCGCACATCGCATAGCGACTAATTTAATCACCCATATTTCCAAAACCTAAGTTTTTACGGTAACTTGGGTGGTATAATACAGAAGTTCTGGTCCTATTCTATCATCCTATGTGTACGTCATGTTGGCACACCTCCGTATTTTTTATATTTCGTGTCAAACTTCGACAAATCTCTGTCCGCACATCTTAATGCGACTACTTTAATCAGCCATATTTCCAAAACCTAAGTTTTTACGGTAACTTGGGTGGTATAATACAGAAGTTCTGGTCCTATTCTATCACCCTACGTGTACGTAATGTTGGCACACCTCCGTATTTATTTTTATGTTTCATGTCAAACTTAGACAAATCGTTGTCCGCACATCGCATAGCGACTAATTTAATCACCCATATTTCCAAAACCTAAGTTTTTAAGGTAACTTGGGTGGTATAATACTAAATTTCAGGACCTATTCTATCATCCTATGTGTACGTCATGTTGGCACACTTCCGTATTTATTTTATTTTTCATGTCATACATTGACAAATCGCTGTCTGCACATCTCAATGCGACTACTTTAATCAGCCATATTTCCAAAACCTAAGTTTTTACGGTAACTTGGGTGGTATAATACAGAAATTCTGGTCCTATTTCATCACCCTAAGTGTACGTCATGCTGACACACTGCCGTATTTATTTTATATTTTATGTCAAACTTAGGTGGATCACTGTCCACACATCCAAAGCGACTATTTTAATCACCCGTATTTCCAAAACCTAAGTTTTTACGGTAACTTGGGTGGTATAGTACTAAAGTTCTGGACCTATTCTATCATCCTATGTGTACGTCATGTTGGCACACCTCCGTATTTTTTTTATATTTCGTGTCAAACTTCGACAAATCTCTGTCCGCACATCTCAATGCGACTACTTTAATCAGCCATATTTCCAAAACCTAAGTTTTTACGGTAACTTGGGTGGTATAATACAGAAGTTTTGGTCCTATTCTATCACCCTATGTGTACGTCATGTATCCACAATTCCGTATTTATTTTTATATTTCATGTCAAACTTAGACAAAACGTTGTCCGCACATCGCATAGCGACTAATTTAATCACCCATATTTCCAAAACCTAAGTTTTCAAGGTAACTTGGGTTGTATAATACTAAATTTCTGGTCCTATTCTATCACCCTACGTGTACCTAATGTTGGCACACCTCCGTATTTATTATTATATTTCATGTCATACTTAGACAAATCGTTGTCCGCACATCGCATAGCGACTAATTTAATCACCCATATTTCCAAAACCTAAGTTTTTAAGGTAACTTGGGTGGTATAATACTAAATTTCAGGACCTATTCTATCATCCTATGTGTACGTCATGTTGGCACACTTCCGTATTTATTTTATTTTTCATGTCATACTTTGACAAATCGCTGTCCGCACATCTCAATGCGACTACTTTAATCAGCCATATTTCCAAATCCTAAGTTTTTACGGTAACTTGGGTGGTATAATACAGAAGTTCTGGTCCTATTCTATCACCCTATGTGTACGTCATGTTGGCACACCTCCGTATTTTTTTATATTTCGTGTCAAACTTCGACAAATCTCTGTCCGCACATCTCAATGCGACTACTTTAATCAGCCATATTTCCAAAACCTAAGTTTTTACGGTAACTTGGGTGGTATAATACAGAAGTTCTGGTCCTATTCTATCACCCTACGTGTACGTAATGTTGGCACACCTCCTTGTTTATTTTTATATTTCATGTCAAACTTAGACAAATCGTTGTCCGCACATCGCATAGCGACTAATTTAATCACCCATATTTCCAAAACCTAAGTTTTTAAGGTAACTTGGGTGGTATAATACTAAATTTCAGGACCTATTCTATCATCCTATGTGTACGTCATGTTGGCACACTTCCGTATTTATTTTATTTTTCATGTCATACTTTGACAAATCGCTGTCCGCACATCTCAATGCGACTACTTTAATCAGCCATATTTCCAAATCCTAAGTTTTTACGGTAACTTGGGTGGTATAATACAGAAGTTCTGGTCCTATTCTATCACCCTATGTGTACGTCATGTATCCACAATTCCGTATTTATTTTTATATTTCATGTCAAACTTAGACAAATCGTTGTCCGCACATCGCATAGCGACTAATTTAATCACCCATATTTCCAAAACCTAAGTTTTTAAGGTAATTTGGGTGGTATAATCCTAAATTTCTGGTCCTATTTTATCACCCTACGTGTACGTAATGTTGGCACACAAGCGTATATATTATTATATTTCATGTCATACCTAGACAAATCGTTGTCCGCACATCGCATAGCGACTAATTTAATCACCCATATTTCCAAAACCTAAGTTTTTACGGTAACTTGGGTGGTATAATACAAAAGTTCTGGTCCTATTCTATCATCCTATGTGTACGTCATGTTGGCACACCTCCGTATTTTTTTATATTTCGTGTCAAACTTCGACAAATCTCTGTCCGCACATCGCATAGCGACTAATTTAATCACCCATATTTCCAAAACCTAAGTTTTTACGGTAACTTGGGTGGTATAATACTAAATTTCAGGACCTATTCTATCATCCTATGTGTACGTCATGTTGGCACACTTCCGTATTTATTTTATTTTTCATGTCATACATTGACAAATCGCTGTCTGCACATCTCAATGCGACTACTTTAATCAGCCATATTTCCAAAACCTAAGTTTTTACGGTAACTTGGGTGGTATAATACAGAAGTTCTGGTCCTATTTCATCACCCTACGTGTACGTCTTGCTGACACACTGCCGTATTTATTTTATATATTATGTCAAACTTAGGTGGATCACTGTCCACACATCCAAAGCGACTATTTTAATCACCCGTATTTCCAAAACCTAAGTTTTTACGGTAACTTGGGTGGTATAGTACTAAAGTTCTGGTCCTATTCTTTCATCCTATTTGTACGTCATTTTGGCACACTTCCGTATTTATTTTATTTTTCATGTCATACTTTGACAAATCGCTGTCCGCACATCTCAATGCGACTACTTTAATCAGCCATATTTCCAAAACCTAAGTTTTTACGGTTACTTGGGTGGTATAATACAGACGTTCTGGTCCAATTTAATCACCCTACGTGTACGTCATGCTGACACACTGCCGTATTTATTTTATATTTTATGTCAAACTTAGGTGGATCACTGTCCACACATCCAAAGCGACTATTTTAATCACTTGTATTTCCAAAGCCTAAGTTTTTAAGGTAACTTGGGTGGTATAGTACTAAAGTTCTGGACCTATTCTATCATCCTATGTGTACGTCATGTTGGCACACCTCCGTATTTTTTTTATATTTCGTGTCAAACTTCGACAAATATCTGTCCGCACATCTCAATGCGACTACTTTAATCAGCCATATTTCCAAAACCTAAGTTTTTACGGTAACTTGGGTGGTATAATACAGAAGTTCTGGTCCTATTCTATCACCCTACGTGTACGTAATGTTGGCACACCTCCGTATTTATTATTATATTTCATGTCATACTTAGACAAATCGTTGTCCGCACATCGCATAGCGACTAATTTAATCAGCCATATTTCCAAAACCTAAGTTTTTATGGTAACTTGGGTGGTATAGTACTAAAGTTCTGGTCCTATTCTTTCATCCTATGTGTACGTCATGTTGGCACACTTCCGTATTTATTTTATTTTTCATGTCATACTTTGACAAATCGCTGTCCGCACATCTCAATGCGACTACTTTAATCAGCCATATTTCCAAAACCTAAGTTTTTACGGTAACTTGGGTGGTATAGTACTAAAGTTCTGGTCCTATTCTTTCATCCTACGTGTACGTCATGTATCCACAATTCAGTATTTATTTTTATATTTCATGTTAAACTTAGACAAATCGTTGTCCGCACATCGCATAGCGACTACTTTAATCACCCATATTTCCAAAACCTAAGTTTTTACGGTAGCTTGGGTGGTATAATACAGAAGTTCTGGTCCTATTCTATCACCCTATGTGTACGTCATGTATCCACAATTCCGTATTTATTTTTATATTTCATGTCAAACTTAGACAAATCGTTGTCCGCACATCGCATAGCGACTAATTTAATCAGCCATATTTCCAAAACCTAAGTTTTTAAGGTAACTTGGGTGGTATAGTACTAAAGTTCTGGTCCTATTCTTTCATCCTATGTGTACGTCATGTTGGCACACTTCCGTATTTATTTTTTTTTCATGTCATACTTTGACAAATCGTTGTCCGCACATCGCATAGCGACTAATTTAATCACCCATATTTCCAAAACCTAATTTTTTAAGGTAACTTAGGGTGGTATGGTACTAAAGTTCTAGTCCTATTCTTTCATCCTATGTGTACGTCATGCTGGCACACTTCCGTGTTTATTTTATATTTCATGTCAAACTTAGACAAATCGCTGTCCGCACATCGCAAAGCGACTAATTTAATCAGCCATATTTCCAAAACCTTAGTTTTTACGGTAACTTGGGTGGTATAATACAGACTTTCTGGTCCTATTCTATCACCCTATGTGACCGTAATGTTGGCACACTTCCGTATTTATTTTTATATTTCATGTCATACTTAGACAAATCGTCGTCCGCACATCGCATAGCGACTAATTTAATCACCCATATTTCCAAAACCTAAGTTTTTAAGGTAACTTGGGTGGTATAATACTAAATTTCAGGACCTATTCTATCATCCTATGTGTACGTCATGTTGGCACACTTCCGTATTTATTTTATTTTTCATGTCATACTTTGACAAATCGCTGTCCGCACATCTCAATGCGACTACTTTAATCAGCCATATTTCCAAATCCTAAGTTTTTACGGTAACTTGGGTGGTATAATACAGAAGTTCTGGTCCTATTCTATCACCCTATGTGTACGTCATGTTGGCACACCTCCGTATTTTTTTATATTTCGTGTCAAACTTCGACAAATCTCTGTCCGCACATCTCAATGCGACTACTTTAATCAGCCATATTTCCAAAACCTAAGTTTTTACGGTAACTTGGGTGGTATAATACAGAAGTTCTGGTCCTATTCTATCACCCTACGTGTACGTAATGTTGGCACACCTCCTTGTTTATTTTTATATTTCATGTCAAACTTAGACAAATCGTTGTCCGCACATCGCATAGCGACTAATTTAATCACCCATATTTCCAAAACCTAAGTTTTTAAGGTAACTTGGGTGGTATAATACTAAATTTCAGGACCTATTCTATCATCCTATGTGTACGTCATGTTGGCACACTTCCGTATTTATTTTATTTTTCATGTCATACTTTGACAAATCGCTGTCCGCACATCTCAATGCGACTACTTTAATCAGCCATATTTCCAAATCCTAAGTTTTTACGGTAACTTGGGTGGTATAATACAGAAGTTCTGGTCCTATTCTATCACCTTATGTGTACGTCATGTATCCACAATTCCGTATTTATTTTTATATTTCATGTCAAACTTAGACAAATCGTTGTCCGCACATCGCATAGCGACTAATTTAATCACCCATATTTCCAAAACCTAAGTTTTTAAGGTAATTTGGGTGGTATAATCCTAAATTTCTGGTCCTATTTTATCACCCTACGTGTACGTAATGTTGGCACACAAGCGTATATATTATTATATTTCATGTCATACCTAGACAAATCGTTGTCCGCACATCGCATAGCGACTAATTTAATCACCCATATTTCCAAAACCTAAGTTTTTACGGTAACTTGGGTGGTATAATACAAAAGTTCTGGTCCTATTCTATCATCCTATGTGTACGTCATGTTGGCACACCTCCGTATTTTTTTATATTTCGTGTCAAACTTCGACAAATCTCTGTCCGCACATCGCATAGCGACTAATTTAATCACCCATATTTCCAAAACCTAAGTTTTTACGGTAACTTGGGTGGTATAATACTAAATTTCAGGACCTATTCTATCATCCTATGTGTACGTCATGTTGGCACACTTCCGTATTTATTTTATTTTTCATGTCATACATTGACAAATCGCTGTCTGCACATCTCAATGCGACTACTTTAATCAGCCATATTTCCAAAACCTAAGTTTTTACGGTAACTTGGGTGGTATAATACAGAAGTTCTGGTCCTATTTCATCACCCTACGTGTACGTCTTGCTGACACACTGCCGTATTTATTTTATATATTATGTCAAACTTAGGTGGATCGCTGTCCAAACATCCAAAGCGACTATTTTAATCACCCGTATTTCCAAAACCTAAGTTTTGACGGTAACCTGAGTGGTATAATAATATAGTTCTAATCCTATTCTATCACCCAATGTGTACGTCATGTATCCAAAATTCCGTATTTATTTTTATATTTCATGTCAAACTTAGACAAATCGTTGTCCGCACATCGCATAGCGACTACTTTAATCAGCCATATTTCCAAAACCTAAGTTTTTAAGGTAACTTGGGTGGTATAGTACAAAAGTTCTGGTCCTATTCTTTCATCCTACGTGTACATCATGCTGACACACTGCCGTATTTATTTTATATTTTATGTCAAACTTAGGTGGATCGCTGTCCAAACATCCAAAGCGACTATTTTAATCACCCGTCGCACATCGCATAGCGACTAATTTAATCAGCCATATTTCCAAAACCTAAGTTTTTAAGGTAACTTGGGTGGTATAGTACTAAAGTTCTGGTCCTATTCTTTCATCCTATGTGTACGTCATGTTGGCACACTTCCGTATTTATTTTTTTTTCATGTCATACTTTGACAAATCGTTGTCCGCACATCGCATAGCGACTAATTTAATCACCCATATTTCCAAAACCTAATTTTTTAAGGTAACTTAGGGTGGTATGGTACTAAAGTTCTAGTCCTATTCTTTCATCCTATGTGTACGTCATGCTGGCACACTTCCGTGTTTATTTTATATTTCATGTCAAACTTAGACAAATCGCTGTCCGCACATCGCAAAGCGACTAATTTAATCAGCCATATTTCCAAAACCTTAGTTTTTACGGTAACTTGGGTGGTATAATACAGACTTTCTGGTCCTATTCTATCACCCTATGTGACCGTAATGTTGGCACACTTCCGTATTTATTTTTATATTTCATGTCATACTTAGACAAATCGTCGTCCGCACATCGCATAGCGACTAATTTAATCACCCATATTTCCAAAACCTAAGTTTTTAAGGTAACTTGGGTGGTATAGTACAAAAGTTCTGGTCCTATTCTTTCATCCTACGTGTACATCATGCTGACACACTGCCGTATTTATTTTATATTTTATGTCAAACTTAGGTGGATCGCTGTCCAAACATCCAAAGCGACTATTTTAATCACCCGTATTTCCAAAACCTAAGTTTTGACGGTAACCTGAGTGGTATAATAATATAGTTCTAATCCTATTCTATCACCCAATGTGTACGTCATGTATCCAAAATTCCGTATTTATTTTTATATTTCATGTCAAACTTAGACAAATCGTTGTCCGCACATCGCATAGCGACTACTTTAATCAGCCATATTTCGAAAACCTAAGTTTTTACGGTAACTTGGGTGGTATAATACAGAAGTTCTGGTCCTATTCTATCACCCTTTGTGTACGTCATGTATCCACAATTCCGTATTTATTTTTATATTTCATGTCAAACCTAGACAAATCGTTGTCCGCACATCGCATAGCGACTAATTTAATCACCCATATTTCCAAAACCTAAGTTTTTAAGGTAACTTGGGTGGTATAGTACAAAAGTTCTGGTCCTATTCTTTCATCCTACGTGTACGTCATGCTGACACACTGCCGTATTTATTTTATATTTTATGTCAAACTTAGGTGGATCGCTGTCCAAACATCCAAAGCGACTATTTTAATCACCCGTATTTCCAAAACCTAAGTTTTGACGGTAACCTGAGTGGTATAATAATATAGTTCTAATCCTATTCTATCACCCAATGTGTACGTCATGTATCCAAAATTCCGTATTTATTTTTATATTTCATGTCAAACTTAGACAAATCGTTGTCCGCACATCGCATAGCGACTACTTTAATCAGCCATATTTCCAAAACCTAAGTTTTTACGGTAACTTGGGTGGTATAATACAGAAGTTCTGGTCCTATTCTATCACCCTATGTGTACGTCATGTATCCACAATTCCGTATTTATTTTTATATTTCATGTCAAACTTAGACAAATCGTTGTCCGCACATCGCAGAGCGACTAATTTAATCACCCATATTTCCAAAACCTAAGTTTTTAAGGTAACTTGGGTGGTATAATACTAAATTTCAGGACCTATTCTATCATCCTATGTGTACGTCATGTTGGCACACTTCCGTATTTATTTTATTTTTCATGTCATACTTTGACAAATCGCTGTCCGCACATCTCAATGCGACTACTTTAATCAGCCATATTTCCAAATCCTAAGTTTTTACGGTAACTTGGGTGGTATAATACAGAAGTTCTGGTCCTATTCTATCACCCTATGTGTACGTCATGTTGGCACACCTCCGTATTTTTTTTATATTTCGTGTCAAACTTCGACAAATCTCTGTCCGCACATCTCAATGCGACTACTTTAATCAGCCATATTTCCAAAACCTAAGTTTTTACGGTAACTTGGGTGGTATAATACAGAAGTTCTGGTCCTATTCTATCACCCTATGTGTACGTCATGTATCCACAATTCCGTATTTATTTTTATATTTCATGTCAAACTTAGACAAATCGTTGTCCGCACATCGCATAGCGACTAATTTAATCACCCATATTTCCAAAACCTAAGTTTTTAAGGTAACTTGGGTGGTATAATACTAAATTTCAGGACCTATTCTATCATCCTATGTGTACGTCATGTTGGCACACTTCCGTATTTATTTTATTTTTCATGTCATACTTTGACAAATCGCTGTCCGCACATCTCAATGCGACTACTTTAATCAGCCATATTTCCAAAACCTAAGTTTTTACGGTAACTTGGGTAGTATAATACAGACGTTCTGGTCCTATTTCATCACGCTACGTGTACGTCATGCTGACACACTGCCGTATTTATTTTATATTTTATGTCAAACTTAGGTCGATCACTGTCCACACATCCAATGCGACTATTTTAATCACCCGTATTTCCAAAACCTAAGTTTTTAAGGTAACTTGGGTGGTATAGTACTAAAGTTCTGGTCCTATTCTTTCATCCTACGTGTACATCATGCTGACACACTGCCGTATTTATTTTATATTTTATGTCAAACTTAGGTGGATCGCTGTCCAAACATCCAAAGCGACTATTTTAATCACCCGTATTTCCAAAACCTAAGTTTTGACGGTAACTTGGGTGGTATAATACAGACTTTCTGGTCCTATTCTATCACCCTATGTGACCGTAATGTTGGCACACTTCCGTATTTATTTCTATATTACATGTCATACTTAGACAAATCGTCGTCCGCACATCGCATAGCGACTAATTTAATCACCCATATTTCCAAAACCTAAGTTTTTAAGGTAACTTGGGTGGTATAGTACAAAAGTTCTGGTCCTATTCTTTCATCCTACGTGTACGTCATGCTGACACACTGCCGTATTTATTTTATATTTTATGTCAAACTTAGGTGGATCGCTGTCCAAACATCCAAAGCGACTATTTTAATCACCCGTATTTCCAAAACCTAAGTTTTGACGGTAACCTGAGTGGTATAATAATATAGTTCTAATCCTATTCTATCACCCAATGTGTACGTCATGTATCCAAAATTCCGTATTTATTTTTATATTTCATGTCAAACTTAGACAAATCGTTGTCCGCACATCGCATAGCGACTACTTTAATCAGCCATATTTCCAAAACCTAAGTTTTTACGGTAACTTGGGTGGTATAATACAGAAGTTCTGGTCCTATTCTATCACCCTATGTGTACGTCATGTATCCACAATTCCGTATTTATTTTTATATTTCATGTCAAACTTAGACAAATCGTTGTCCGCACATCGCAGAGCGACTAATTTAATCACCCATATTTCCAAAACCTAAGTTTTTAAGGTAACTTGGGTGGTATAATACTAAATTTCAGGACCTATTCTATCATCCTATGTGTACGTCATGTTGGCACACTTCCGTATTTATTTTATTTTTCATGTCATACTTTGACAAATCGCTGTCCGCACATCTCAATGCGACTACTTTAATCAGCCATATTTCCAAATCCTAAGTTTTTACGGTAACTTGGGTGGTATAATACAGAAGTTCTGGTCCTATTCTATCACCCTATGTGTACGTCATGTTGGCACACCTCCGTATTTTTTTTATATTTCGTGTCAAACTTCGACAAATCTCTGTCCGCACATCTCAATGCGACTACTTTAATCAGCCATATTTCCAAAACCTAAGTTTTTACGGTAAATTGGGTGGTATAATACAGAAGTTCTGGTCCTATTCTATCACCCTATGTGTACGTCATGTATCCACAATTCCGTATTTATTTTTATATTTCATGTCAAACTTAGACAAATCGTTGTCCGCACATCGCATAGCGACTAATTTAATCACCCATATTTCCAAAACCTAAGTTTTTAAGGTAACTTGGGTGGTATAATACTAAATTTCAGGACCTATTCTATCATCCTATGTGTACGTCATGTTGGCACACTTCCGTATTTATTTTATTTTTCATGTCATACTTTGACAAATCGCTGTCCGCACATCTCAATGCGACTACTTTAATCAGCCATATTTCCAAAACCTAAGTTTTTACGGTAACTTGGGTAGTATAATACAGACGTTCTGGTCCTATTTCATCACGCTACGTGTACGTCATGCTGACACACTGCCGTATTTATTTTATATTTTATGTCAAACTTAGGTCGATCACTGTCCACACATCCAATGCGACTATTTTAATCACCCGTATTTCCAAAACCTAAGTTTTTAAGGTAACTTGGGTGGTATAGTACTAAAGTTCTGGACCTATTCTATCATCCTATGTGAACGTCATGTTGGCACACCTCCGTATTTTTTTATATTTCGTGTCAAACTTCGACAAATCTCTGTCCGCACACCTCAATGCGACTACTTTAATCAGCCATATTTCCAAAACCTAAGTTTTTACGGTAACTTGGGTGGTATAATACAGAAGTTCTGGTCCTATTCTATCACCTTACGTGTAAGTAATGTTGGCACAACTCCGTATTTATTATTATATTTCATGTCATAATTAGACAAATCGTTGTCCGCACATCGCATAGCGACTAATTTAATCACCCATATTTCCAAAACCTAAGTTTTTAAGGTAACTTGGGTGATATAGTACTAAAGTTCTGGTCCTATTCCTTCATCCTACGTGTACGTCATGTATCCACAATTCAGTATTTATTTTTATATTTCATGTTAAACTTAAACAAATCGTTGTCCGCACATTGCATAGCGACTAATTTAATCACCCATATTTCCAAAACCTAAGTTTTTACGGTAACTTGGGTGGTATAATACAGAAGTTCTGGTCCTATTCTATCACCCTATGTGTACGTCATGCTGACACACTGCCGTATTTATTTTATATTTTATGTCAAACTTAGGTGGATCACTGTCCACACATCCAATGCGACTATTTTAATCACCCGTATTTCCAAAACCTAAGTTTTTAAGGTAACTTGGGTGGTATAGTACTAAAGTTCTGGTCCTATTCTTTCATCCTATGTGTACGTCATGTTGGCACACTTCCGTATTTATTTTATTTTTTATGTCAAACTTAGGTGGATCACTGTCCACACATCCAAAGCGACTATTTTAATCACCCGTATTTCCAAAACCTAAGTTTTTAAGGTAACTTGGGTGGTATAGTACTAAAGTTCTGGACCTATTCTATCATCCTATGTGTACGTCATGTTGGCACACCTCCGTATTTTTTTTATATTTCGTGTCAAACTTCGACAAATCTCTGTCCCCACATCTCAATGCGACTACTTTAATCAGCCATATTTCCAAAACCTAAGTTTTTACGGTAACTTGGGTGGTATAATACAGAAGTTCTGGTCCTATTCTATCACCCTACGTGTACGTAATGTTGGCACAACTCCGTATTTATTATTATATTTCATGTCATACTTAGACAAATCGTTGTCCGCACATCGCATAGCCACTAATTTAATCACCCATATTTCCAAAACCTAAGTTTTTAAGGTAACTTGGGTGGTATAGTACTAAAGTTCTGGTCCTATTCTTTCATCCTACGTGTACGTCATGTATCCACAATTCAGTATTTATTTTTATATTTCATGTTAAACTTAGACAAATCGTTGTCCGCACATCGCATAGCGACTAATTTAATTACCCATATTTCCAAAACCTAAGTTTTTACGGTAACTTGGGTGGTATAATACAGAAGTTCTGGTCCTATTCTATCACCCTATGTGTACGTCATGTATCCACAATTCCGTATTTATTTTTATATTTCATGTCATACTTAGACAAATCGTTGTCCGCACATCGCATAGCGACTAATTTAATCACCCATATTTCCAAAACCTAAGTTTTTACGGTAACTTGGGTGGTATAATACAGAAGTTCTGGTCCTATTCTATCACCCTATGTGTACGTCATGTATCCACAATTCCGTATTTATTTTTATATTTCATGTCATACTTAGACAAATCGTTGTCCGCACATCGCATAGCGACTAATTTACGTCATGCTGTACGTCATGCTGACACACTGCCGTATTTAGTTTATATTTTATGTCAAACTTAGGTGGATCGCTGTCCACACATCCAAAGCGACTATTTTAATCACCCGTATTTCCAAAACCTAAGTTTTGACGGTAACCTGAGTGGTATAATAATATAGTTCAAATCCTATTCTATCACCCAATGTGTACGTCATGTACCCAAAATTCCGTATTTATTTTTATATTTCCTGTCAAACTTAGACAAATCGTTGTCCGCACATCGCATAGCGACTAATTTAATCACCCATATTTCCAAAACCTAAGTTTTTACGGTAACTTGGGTGGTATAATACAGAAGTTCTGGTCCTATTCTATCACCCTATGTGTACGTCATGTATCCACAATTCCGTATTTATTTTTATATTTCATGTCAAACTTAGACAAATCGTTGTCCGCACATCGCATAGCGACTAATTTAATCACCCATATTTCCAAAACCTAAGTTTTTACGGTAACTTCGGTGGTATAATACAGAAGTTCTGGTCCTATTCTATCACCCTATGTGTACGTCATGTATCCACAATTCCGTATTTATTTTTATATTTCATGTCAAACTTAGACAAATCGCTGTCCGCACATCTCAATGCGACTACTTTAATCAGCCATATTTCCAAAACCTAAGTTTTTACGGTAACTTGGGTGGTATAATACTAAATTTCAGGACCTATTCTATCATCCTTTGTGTACGTCATGTTGGCACACTTCCGTATTTATTTTATTTTTCATGTCATACTTTGACAAATCGCTGTCCGCACATCTCAATGCGACTACTTTAATCAGCCATATTTCCAAAACCTAAGTTTTTACGGTAACTTGGGTAGTATAATACAGAAGTTCTGGTCCTATTTCATCACCCTACGTGTACGTCATGCTGACACACTGCCGTATTTATTTTATATTTTATGTCAAACTTAGGTCGATCACTGTCCACACATCCAATGCGACTATTTTAATCACCCGTATTTCCAAAACCTAAGTTTTTAAGGTAACTTGGGTGGTATAGTACTAAAGTTCTGGACCTATTCTATCATCCTATCTGAACGTCATGTTGGCACACCTCCGTATTTTTTTATATTTCGTGTCAAACTTCGACCAATCTCTGTCCGCACATCTCAATGCGACTACTTTAATCAGCCATATTTCCAAAACCTAAGTTTTTAAGGTAACTTGGGTGGTATAGTACTAAAGTTCTGGTCCTATTCCTTCATCCTACGTGTACGTCATGTATCCACAATTCAGTATTTATTTTTATATTTCATGTTAAACTTAGACAAATCGTTGTCCGCACATCGCATAGCGACTAATTTAATCACCCATATTTCCAAAACCTAAGTTTTTACGGTAACTTTGGTGGTATAATACAGAAGTTCTGGTCCTATTCTATCACCCTACGTGTAAGTAATTTTGGCACAACTCCGTATTTATTATTATATTTCATGTCATACTTAGACAAATCGTTGTCCGCACATCGCATAGCGACTAATTTAATCACCCATATTTCCAAAACCTAAGTTTTTAAGGTAACTTGGGTGGTATAGTACTAAAGTTCTGGTCCTATTCCTTCATCCTACGTGTACGTCATGTATCCACAATTCAGTATTTATTTTTATATTTCATGTTAAACTTAGACAAATCGTTGTCCGCACATCGCATAGCGACTAATTTAATCACCCATATTTCCAAAACCTAAGTTTTTACGGTAACTTGGGTGGTATAATACAGAAGTTCTGGTCCTATTCTATCACCCTATGTGTACGTCATGTATCCACAATTCCGTATTTATTTTTATATTTCATGTCATACTTAGACAAATCGTTGTCCGCACATCGCATAGCGACTAATTTAATCACCCATATTTCCAAAACCTAAGTTTTTACGGTAACGTGGGTGGTATAATATTAAATTCCAGGACCTATTCTATCATCCTATGTGTACGTTATGTTGGCACACTTCCGTATTTATTTTATTTTTCATGTCATACTTTGACAAATCGCTGTCCGCACATCTCAATGCGACTACTTTAATCAGCCATATTTCCAAAACCTAAGTTTTTACGGTAACTTGAGTGGTATAATACAGAAGTTCTGGTCCTATTTCATCACCCTACGTGTACGTCATGCTGACACACTGCCGTATTTATTTTATATTTTATGTCATACTTAGACAAATCGTTGTCCGCACATCAGATAGCCACTAATTTAATCACCCATATTTCCAAAACCTAAGTTTTTAAGGTAACTTGGGTGGTATAGTACTAAAGTTCTGGTCCTATTCTTTCATCCTACGTGTACGTCATGTATCCACAATTCAGTATTTATTTTTATATTTCATGTTAAACTTAGACAAATCGTTGTCCGCACATCGCATAGCGACTAATTTAATTACCCATATTTCCAAAACCTAAGTTTTTACGGTAACTTGGGTGGTATAATACAGAAGTTCTGGTCCTATTCTATCACCCTATGTGTACGTCATGTATCCACAATTCCGTATTTATTTTTATATTTCATGTCATACTTAGACAAATCGTTGTCCGCACATCGCATAGCGACTAATTTAATCACCCATATTTCCAAAACCTAAGTTTTTACGGTAACTTGGGTGGTATAATACAGAAGTTCTGGTCCTATTCTATCACCCTATGTGTACGTCATGTATCCACAATTCCGTATTTATTTTTATATTTCATGTCATACTTAGACAAATCGTTGTCCGCACATCGCAGAGCGACTAATTTAATCACCCATATTTCCAAAACCTAAGTTTTTAAGGTAACTTGGGTGGTATAATACTAAATTTCAGGACCTATTCTATCATCCTATGTGTACGTCATGTTGGCACACTTCCGTATTTATTTTATTTTTCATGTCATACTTTGACAAATCGCTGTCCGCACATCTCAATGCGACTACTTTAATCAGCCATATTTCCAAATCCTAAGTTTTTACGGTAACTTGGGTGGTATAATACAGAAGTTCTGGTCCTATTCTATCACCCTATGTGTACGTCATGTTGGCACACCTCCGTATTTTTTTTATATTTCGTGTCAAACTTCGACAAATCTCTGTCCGCACATCTCAATGCGACTACTTTAATCAGCCATATTTCCAAAACCTAAGTTTTTACGGTAACTTGGGTGGTATAATACAGAAGTTCTGGTCCTATTCTATCACCCTATGTGTACGTCATGTATCCACAATTCCGTATTTATTTTTATATTTCATGTCAAACTTAGACAAATCGTTGTCCGCACATCGCATAGCGACTAATTTAATCACCCATATTTCCAAAACCTAAGTTTTTAAGGTAACTTGGGTGGTATAATACTAAATTTCAGGACCTATTCTATCATCCTATGTGTACGTCATGTTGGCACACTTCCGTATTTATTTTATTTTTCATGTCATACTTTGACAAATCGCTGTCCGCACATCTCAATGCGACTACTTTAATCAGCCATATTTCCAAAACCTAAGTTTTTACGGTAACTTGGGTAGTATAATACAGACGTTCTGGTCCTATTTCATCACGCTACGTGTACGTCATGCTGACACACTGCCGTATTTATTTTATATTTTATGTCAAACTTAGGTCGATCACTGTCCACACATCCAATGCGACTATTTTAATCACCCGTATTTCCAAAACCTAAGTTTTTAAGGTAACTTGGGTGGTATAGTACTAAAGTTCTGGACCTATTCTATCATCCTATGTGAACGTCATGTTGGCACACCTCCGTATTTTTTTATATTTCGTGTCAAACTTCGACAAATCTCTGTCCGCACACCTCAATGCGACTACTTTAATCAGCCATATTTCCAAAACCTAAGTTTTTACGGTAACTTGGGTGGTATAATACAGAAGTTCTGGTCCTATTCTATCACCCTATGTGTACGTCATGCTGACACACTGCCGTATTTATTTTATATTTTATGTCAAACTTAGGTGGATCACTGTCCACACATCCAATGCGACTATTTTAATCACCCGTATTTCCAAAACCTAAGTTTTTAAGGTAACTTGGGTGGTATAGTACTAAAGTTCTGGTCCTATTCTTTCATCCTATGTGTACGTCATGTTGGCACACTTCCGTATTTATTTTATTTTTTATGTCAAACTTAGGTGGATCACTGTCCACACATCCAAAGCGACTATTTTAATCACCCGTATTTCCAAAACCTAAGTTTTTAAGGTAACTTGGGTGGTATAGTACTAAAGTTCTGGACCTATTCTATCATCCTATGTGTACGTCATGTTGGCACACCTCCGTATTTTTTTTATATTTCGTGTCAAACTTCGACAAATCTCTGTCCCCACATCTCAATGCGACTACTTTAATCAGCCATATTTCCAAAACCTAAGTTTTTACGGTAACTTGGGTGGTATAATACAGAAGTTCTGGTCCTATTCTATCACCCTACGTGTACGTAATGTTGGCACAACTCCGTATTTATTATTATATTTCATGTCATACTTAGACAAATCGTTGTCCGCACATCGCATAGCCACTAATTTAATCACCCATATTTCCAAAACCTAAGTTTTTAAGGTAACTTGGGTGGTATAGTACTAAAGTTCTGGTCCTATTCTTTCATCCTACGTGTACGTCATGTATCCACAATTCAGTATTTATTTTTATATTTCATGTTAAACTTAGACAAATCGTTGTCCGCACATCGCATAGCGACTAATTTAATTACCCATATTTCCAAAACCTAAGTTTTTACGGTAACTTGGGTGGTATAATACAGAAGTTCTGGTCCTATTCTATCACCCTATGTGTACGTCATGTATCCACAATTCCGTATTTATTTTTATATTTCATGTCATACTTAGACAAATCGTTGTCCGCACATCGCATAGCGACTAATTTAATCACCCATATTTCCAAAACCTAAGTTTTTACGGTAACGTGGGTGGTATAATATTAAATTCCAGGACCTATTCTATCATCCTATGTGTACGTTATGTTGGCACACTTCCGTATTTATTTTATTTTTCATGTCATACTTTGACAAATCGCTGTCCGCACATCTCAATGCGACTACTTTAATCAGCCATATTTCCAAAACCTAAGTTTTTACGGTAACTTGAGTGGTATAATACAGAAGTTCTGGTCCTATTTCATCACCCTACGTGTACGTCATGCTGACACACTGCCGTATTTATTTTATATTTTATGTCATACTTAGACAAATCGTTGTCCGCACATCAGATAGCCACTAATTTAATCACCCATATTTCCAAAACCTAAGTTTTTAAGGTAACTTGGGTGGTATAGTACTAAAGTTCTGGTCCTATTCTTTCATCCTACGTGTACGTCATGTATCCACAATTCAGTATTTATTTTTATATTTCATGTTAAACTTAGACAAATCGTTGTCCGCACATCGCATAGCGACTAATTTAATTACCCATATTTCCAAAACCTAAGTTTTTACGGTAACTTGGGTGGTATAATACAGAAGTTCTGGTCCTATTCTATCACCCTATGTGTACGTCATGTATCCACAATTCCGTATTTATTTTTATATTTCATGTCATACTTAGACAAATCGTTGTCCGCACATCGCATAGCGACTAATTTAATCACCCATATTTCCAAAACCTAAGTTTTTACGGTAACTTGGGTGGTATAATACAGAAGTTCTGGTCCTATTCTATCACCCTATGTGTACGTCATGTATCCACAATTCCGTATTTATTTTTATATTTCATGTCATACTTAGACAAATCGTTGTCCGCACATCGCAGAGCGACTAATTTAATCACCCATATTTCCAAAACCTAAGTTTTTAAGGTAACTTGGGTGGTATAATACTAAATTTCAGGACCTATTCTATCATCCTATGTGTACGTCATGTTGGCACACTTCCGTATTTATTTTATTTTTCATGTCATACTTTGACAAATCGCTGTCCGCACATCTCAATGCGACTACTTTAATCAGCCATATTTCCAAATCCTAAGTTTTTACGGTAACTTGGGTGGTATAATACAGAAGTTCTGGTCCTATTCTATCACCCTATGTGTACGTCATGTTGGCACACCTCCGTATTTTTTTTATATTTCGTGTCAAACTTCGACAAATCTCTGTCCGCACATCTCAATGCGACTACTTTAATCAGCCATATTTCCAAAACCTAAGTTTTTACGGTAACTTGGGTGGTATAATACAGAAGTTCTGGTCCTATTCTATCACCCTATGTGTACGTCATGTATCCACAATTCCGTATTTATTTTTATATTTCATGTCAAACTTAGACAAATCGTTGTCCGCACATCGCATAGCGACTAATTTAATCACCCATATTTCCAAAACCTAAGTTTTTAAGGTAACTTGGGTGGTATAATACTAAATTTCAGGACCTATTCTATCATCCTATGTGTACGTCATGTTGGCACACTTCCGTATTTATTTTATTTTTCATGTCATACTTTGACAAATCGCTGTCCGCACATCTCAATGCGACTACTTTAATCAGCCATATTTCCAAAACCTAAGTTTTTACGGTAACTTGGGTAGTATAATACAGACGTTCTGGTCCTATTTCATCACGCTACGTGTACGTCATGCTGACACACTGCCGTATTTATTTTATATTTTATGTCAAACTTAGGTCGATCACTGTCCACACATCCAATGCGACTATTTTAATCACCCGTATTTCCAAAACCTAAGTTTTTAAGGTAACTTGGGTGGTATAGTACTAAAGTTCTGGACCTATTCTATCATCCTATGTGAACTTCATGTTGGCACACCTCCGTATTTTTTTATATTTCGTGTCAAACTTCGACAAATCTCTGTCCGCACACCTCAATGCGACTACTTTAATCAGCCATATTTCCAAAACCTAAGTTTTTACGGTAACTTGGGTGGTATAATACAGAAGTTCTGGTCCTATTCTATCACCCTATGTGTACGTCATGCTGACACACTGCCGTATTTATTTTATATTTTATGTCAAACTTAGGTGGATCACTGTCCACACATCCAATGCGACTATTTTAATCACCCGTATTTCCAAAACCTAAGTTTTTAAGGTAACTTGGGTGGTATAGTACTAAAGTTCTGGTCCTATTCTTTCATCCTATGTGTACGTCATGTTGGCACACTTCCGTATTTATTTTATTTTTTATGTCAAACTTAGGTGGATCACTGTCCACACATCCAAAGCGACTATTTTAATCACCCGTATTTCCAAAACCTAAGTTTTTAAGGTAACTTGGGTGGTATAGTACTAAAGTTCTGGACCTATTCTATCATCCTATGTGTACGTCATGTTGGCACACCTCCGTATTTTTTTTATATTTCGTGTCAAACTTCGACAAATCTCTGTCCCCACATCTCAATGCGACTACTTTAATCAGCCATATTTCCAAAACCTAAGTTTTTACGGTAACTTGGGTGGTATAATACAGAAGTTCTGGTCCTATTCTATCACCCTACGTGTACGTAATGTTGGCACAACTCCGTATTTATTATTATATTTCATGTCATACTTAGACAAATCGTTGTCCGCACATCGCATAGCCACTAATTTAATCACCCATATTTCCAAAACCTAAGTTTTTAAGGTAACTTGGGTGGTATAGTACTAAAGTTCTGGTCCTATTCTTTCATCCTACGTGTACGTCATGTATCCACAATTCAGTATTTATTTTATATTTCATGTTAAACTTAGACAAATCGTTGTCCGCACATCGCATAGCGACTAATTTAATTACCCATATTTCCAAAACCTAAGTTTTTACGGTAACTTGGGTGGTATAATACAGAAGTTCTGGTCCTATTCTATCACCCTATGTGTACGTCATGTATCCACAATTCCGTATTTATTTTTATATTTCATGTCATACTTAGACAAATCGTTGTCCGCACATCGCATAGCGACTAATTTAATCACCCATATTTCCAAAACCTAAGTTTTTACGGTAACTTGGGTGGTATAATACAGAAGTTCTGGTCCTATTCTATCACCCTATGTGTACGTCATGTATCCACAATTCCGTATTTATTTTTATATTTCATGTCATACTTAGACAAATCGTTGTCCGCACATCGCATAGCGACTAATTTACGTCATGCTGTACGTCATGCTGACACACTGCCGTATTTAGTTTATATTTTATGTCAAACTTAGGTGGATCGCTGTCCACACATCCAAAGCGACTATTTTAATCACCCGTATTTCCAAAACCTAAGTTTTGACGGTAACCTGAGTGGTATAATAATATAGTTCAAATCCTATTCTATCACCCAATGTGTACGTCATGTACCCAAAATTCCGTATTTATTTTTATATTTCCTGTCAAACTTAGACAAATCGTTGTCCGCACATCGCATAGCGACTAATTTAATCACCCATATTTCCAAAACCTAAGTTTTTACGGTAACTTGGGTGGTATAATACAGAAGTTCTGGTCCTATTCTATCACCCTATGTGTACGTCATGTATCCACAATTCCGTATTTATTTTTATATTTCATGTCAAACTTAGACAAATCGTTGTCCGCACATCGCATAGCGACTAATTTAATCACCCATATTTCCAAAACCTAAGTTTTTACGGTAACTTGGGTGGTATAATACAGAAGTTCTGGTCCTATTCTATCACCCTATGTGTACGTCATGTATCCACAATTCCGTATTTATTTTTATATTTCATGTCAAACTTAGACAAATCGCTGTCCGCACATCTCAATGCGACTACTTTAATCAGCCATATTTCCAAAACCTAAGTTTTTACGGTAACTTGGGTGGTATAATACAGAAGTTCTGGTCCTATTCTATCACCCTATGTGTACGTCATGTTGGCACACCTCCGTATTTTTTTTATATTTCGTGTCAAACTTCGACAAATCTCTGTCCGCACATCTCAATGCGACTACTTTAATCAGCCATATTTCCAAAACCTAAGTTTTTACGGTAACTTGGGTGGTATAATACAGAAGTTCTGGTCCTATTCTATCACCCTATGTGTACGTCATGTATCCACAATTCCGTATTTATTTTTATATTTCATGTCAAACTTAGACAAATCGTTGTCCGCACATCGCATAGCGACTAATTTAATCACCCATATTTCCAAAACCTAAGTTTTTAAGGTAACTTGGGTGGTATAATACTAAATTTCAGGACCTATTCTATCATCCTATGTGTACGTCATGTTGGCACACTTCCGTATTTATTTTATTTTTCATGTCATACTTTGACAAATCGCTGTCCGCACATCTCAATGCGACTACTTTAATCAGCCATATTTCCAAAACCTAAGTTTTTACGGTAACTTGGGTAGTATAATACAGACGTTCTGGTCCTATTTCATCACGCTACGTGTACGTCATGCTGACACACTGCCGTATTTATTTTATATTTTATGTCAAACTTAGGTCGATCACTGTCCACACATCCAATGCGACTATTTTAATCACCCGTATTTCCAAAACCTAAGTTTTTAAGGTAACTTGGGTGGTATAGTACTAAAGTTCTGGACCTATTCTATCATCCTATGTGAACGTCATGTTGGCACACCTCCGTATTTTTTTATATTTCGTGTCAAACTTCGACAAATCTCTGTCCGCACACCTCAATGCGACTACTTTAATCAGCCATATTTCCAAAACCTAAGTTTTTACGGTAACTTGGGTGGTATAATACAGAAGTTCTGGTCCTATTCTATCACCTTACGTGTAAGTAATGTTGGCACAACTCCGTATTTATTATTATATTTCATGTCATAATTAGACAAATCGTTGTCCGCACATCGCATAGCGACTAATTTAATCACCCATATTTCCAAAACCTAAGTTTTTAAGGTAACTTGGGTGATATAGTACTAAAGTTCTGGTCCTATTCCTTCATCCTACGTGTACGTCATGTATCCACAATTCAGTATTTATTTTTATATTTCATGTTAAACTTAAACAAATCGTTGTCCGCACATTGCATAGCGACTAATTTAATCACCCATATTTCCAAAACCTAAGTTTTTACGGTAACTTGGGTGGTATAATACAGAAGTTCTGGTCCTATTCTATCACCCTATGTGTACGTCATGCTGACACACTGTCGTATTTATTTTATATTTTATGTCAAACTTAGGTGGATCACTGTCCACACATCCAATGCGACTATTTTAATCACCCGTATTTCCAAAACCTAAGTTTTTAAGGTAACTTGGGTGGTATAGTACTAAAGTTCTGGTCCTATTCTTTCATCCTATGTGTACGTCATGTTGGCACACTTCCGTATTTATTTTATTTTTTATGTCAAACTTAGGTGGATCACTGTCCACACATCCAAAGCGACTATTTTAATCACCCGTATTTCCAAAACCTAAGTTTTTAAGGTAACTTGGGTGGTATAGTACTAAAGTTCTGGACCTATTCTATCATCCTATGTGTACGTCATGTTGGCACACCTCCGTATTTTTTTTATATTTCGTGTCAAACTTCGACAAATCTCTGTCCCCACATCTCAATGCGACTACTTTAATCAGCCATATTTCCAAAACCTAAGTTTTTACGGTAACTTGGGTGGTATAATACAGAAGTTCTGGTCCTATTCTATCACCCTACGTGTACGTAATGTTGGCACAACTCCGTATTTATTATTATATTTCATGTCATACTTAGACAAATCGTTGTCCGCACATCGCATAGCCACTAATTTAATCACCCATATTTCCAAAACCTAAGTTTTTAAGGTAACTTGGGTGGTATAGTACTAAAGTTCTGGTCCTATTCTTTCATCCTACGTGTACGTCATGTATCCACAATTCAGTATTTATTTTTATATTTCATGTTAAACTTAGACAAATCGTTGTCCGCACATCGCATAGCGACTAATTTAATTACCCATATTTCCAAAACCTAAGTTTTTACGGTAACTTGGGTGGTATAATACAGAAGTTCTGGTCCTATTCTATCACCCTATGTGTACGTCATGTATCCACAATTCCGTATTTATTTTTATATTTCATGTCATACTTAGACAAATCGTTGTCCGCACATCGCATAGCGACTAATTTAATCACCCATATTTCCAAAACCTAAGTTTTTACGGTAACTTGGGTGGTATAATACAGAAGTTCTGGTCCTATTCTATCACCCTATGTGTACGTCATGTATCCACAATTCCGTATTTATTTTTATATTTCATGTCATACTTAGACAAATCGTTGTCCGCACATCGCATAGCGACTAATTTACGTCATGCTGTACGTCATGCTGACACACTGCCGTATTTAGTTTATATTTTATGTCAAACTTAGGTGGATCGCTGTCCACACATCCAAAGCGACTATTTTAATCACCCGTATTTCCAAAACCTAAGTTTTGACGGTAACCTGAGTGGTATAATAATATAGTTCAAATCCTATTCTATCACCCAATGTGTACGTCATGTACCCAAAATTCCGTATTTATTTTTATATTTCCTGTCAAACTTAGACAAATCGTTGTCCGCACATCGCATAGCGACTAATTTAATCACCCATATTTCCAAAACCTAAGTTTTTACGGTAACTTGGGTGGTATAATACAGAAGTTCTGGTCCTATTCTATCACCCTATGTGTACGTCATGTATCCACAATTCCGTATTTATTTTTATATTTCATGTCAAACTTAGACAAATCGTTGTCCGCACATCGCATAGCGACTAATTTAATCACCCATATTTCCAAAACCTAAGTTTTTACGGTAACTTGGGTGGTATATTACAGAAGTTCTGGTCCTATTCTATCACCCTATGTGTACGTCATGTATCCACAATTCCGTATTTATTTTTATATTTCATGTCAAACTTAGACAAATCGCTGTCCGCACATCTCAATGCGACTACTTTAATCAGCCATATTTCCAAAACCTAAGTTTTTACGGTAACTTGGGTGGTATAATACTAAATTTCAGGACCTATTCTATCATCCTTTGTGTACGTCATGTTGGCACACTTCCGTATTTATTTTATTTTTCATGTCATACTTTGACAAATCGCTGTCCGCACATCTCAATGCGACTACTTTAATCAGCCATATTTCCAAAACCTAAGTTTTTACGGTAACTTGGGTAGTATAATACAGAAGTTCTGGTCCTATTTCATCACCCTACGTGTACGTCATGCTGACACACTGCCGTATTTATTTTATATTTTATGTCAAACTTAGGTCGATCACTGTCCACACATCCAATGCGACTATTTTAATCACCCGTATTTCCAAAACCTAAGTTTTTAAGGTAACTTGGGTGGTATAGTACTAAAGTTCTGGACCTATTCTATCATCCTATCTGAACGTCATGTTGGCACACCTCCGTATTTTTTTATATTTCGTGTCAAACTTCGACCAATCTCTGTCCGCACATCTCAATGCGACTACTTTAATCAGCCATATTTCCAAAACCTAAGTTTTTAAGGTAACTTGGGTGGTATAGTACTAAAGTTCTGGTCCTATTCCTTCATCCTACGTGTACGTCATGTATCCACAATTCAGTATTTATTTTTATATTTCATGTTAAACTTAGACAAATCGTTGTCCGCACATCGCATAGCGACTAATTTAATCACCCATATTTCCAAAACCTAAGTTTTTACGGTAACTTTGGTGGTATAATACAGAAGTTCTGGTCCTATTCTATCACCCTACGTGTAAGTAATTTTGGCACAACTCCGTATTTATTATTATATTTCATGTCATACTTAGACAAATCGTTGTCCGCACATCGCATAGCGACTAATTTAATCACCCATATTTCCAAAACCTAAGTTAAGGTAACTTGGGTGGTATAGTACTAAAGTTCTGGTCCTATTCCTTCATCCTACGTGTACGTCATGTATCCACAATTCAGTATTTATTTTTATATTTCATGTTAAACTTAGACAAATCGTTGTCCGCACATCGCATAGCGACTAATTTAATCACCCATATTTCCAAAACCTAAGTTTTTACGGTAACTTGGGTGGTATAATACAGAAGTTCTGGTCCTATTCTATCACCCTATGTGTACGTCATGTATCCACAATTCCGTATTTATTTTTATATTTCATGTCATACTTAGACAAATCGTTGTCCGCACATCGCATAACGACTAATTTAATCACCCATATTTCCAAAACCTAAGTTTTTACGGTAACGTGGGTGGTATAATACTAAATTCCAGGACCTATTCTATCATCCTATGTGTACGTTATGTTGGCACACTTCCGTATTTATTTTATTTTTCATGTCATACTTTGACAAATCGCTGTCCGCACATCTCAATGCGACTACTTTAATCAGCCATATTTCCAAAACCTAAGTTTTTACGGTAACTTGAGTGGTATAATACAGAAGTTCTGGTCCTATTTCATCACCCTACGTGTACGTCATGCTGACACACTGCCGTATTTATTTTATATTTTATGTCATACTTAGACAAATCGTTGTCCGCACATCAGATAGCCACTAATTTAATCACCCATATTTCCAAAACCTAAGTTTTTAAGGTAACTTGGGTGGTATAGTACTAAAGTTCTGGTCCTATTCTTTCATCCTACGTGTACGTCATGTATCCACAATTCAGTATTTATTTTTATATTTCATGTTAAACTTAGACAAATCGTTGTCCGCACATCGCATAGCGACTAATTTAATTACCCATATTTCCAAAACCTAAGTTTTTACGGTAACTTGGGTGGTATAATACAGAAGTTCTGGTCCTATTCTATCACCCTATGTGTACGTCATGTATCCACAATTCCGTATTTATTTTTATATTTCATGTCATACTTAGACAAATCGTTGTCCGCACATCGCATAGCGACTAATTTAATCACCCATATTTCCAAAACCTAAGTTTTTACGGTAACTTGGGTGGTATAATACAGAAGTTCTGGTCCTATTCTATCACCCTATGTGTACGTCATGTATCCACAATTCCGTATTTATTTTTATATTTCATGTCATACTTAGACAAATCGTTGTCCGCACATCGCATAGCGACTAATTTACGTCATGCTGTACGTCATGCTGACACACTGCCGTATTTAGTTTATATTTTATGTCAAACTTAGGTGGATCGCTGTCCACACATCCAAAGCGACTATTTTAATCACCCGTATTTCCAAAACCTAAGTTTTGACGGTAACCTGAGTGGTATAATAATATAGTTCAAATCCTATTCTATCACCCAATGTGTACGTCATGTACCCAAAATTCCGTATTTATTTTTATATTTCCTGTCAAACTTAGACAAATCGTTGTCCGCACATCGCATAGCGACTAATTTAATCACCCATATTTCCAAAACCTAAGTTTTTACGGTAACTTGGGTGGTATAATACAGAAGTTCTGGTCCTATTCTATCACCCTATGTGTACGTCATGTATCCACAATTCCGTATTTATTTTTATATTTCATGTCAAACTTAGACAAATCGTTGTCCGCACATCGCATAGCGACTAATTTAACCACCCATATTTCCAAAACCTAAGTTTTTACGGTAACTTGGGTGGTATAATACAGAAGTTCTGGTCCTATTCTATCACCCTATGTGTACGTCATGTATCCACAATTCCGTATTTATTTTTATATTTCATGTCAAACTTAGACAAATCGCTGTCCGCACATCTCAATGCGACTACTTTAATCAGCCATATTTCCAAAACCTAAGTTTTTACGGTAACTTGGGTGGTATAATACTAAATTTCAGGACCTATTCTATCATCCTTTGTGTACGTCATGTTGGCACACTTCCGTATTTATTTTATTTTTCATGTCATACTTTGACAAATCGCTGTCCGCACATCTCAATGCGACTACTTTAATCAGCCATATTTCCAAAACCTAAGTTTTTACGGTAACTTGGGTAGTATAATACAGAAGTTCTGGTCCTATTTCATCACCCTACGTGTACGTCATGCTGACACACTGCCGTATTTATTTTATATTTTATGTCAAACTTAGGTCGATCACTGTCCACACATCCAATGCGACTATTTTAATCACCCGTATTTCCAAAACCTAAGTTTTTAAGGTAACTTGGGTGGTATAGTACTAAAGTTCTGGACCTATTCTATCATCCTATCTGAACGTCATGTTGGCACACCTCCGTATTTTTTTATATTTCGTGTCAAACTTCGACCAATCTCTGTCCGCACATCTCAATGCGACTACTTTAATCAGCCATATTTCCAAAACCTAAGTTTTTAAGGTAACTTGGGTGGTATAGTACTAAAGTTCTGGTCCTATTCCTTCATCCTACGTGTACGTCATGTATCCACAATTCAGTATTTATTTTTATATTTCATGTTAAACTTAGACAAATCGTTGTCCGCACATCGCATAGCGACTAATTTAATCACCCATATTTCCAAAACCTAAGTTTTTACGGTAACTTTGGTGGTATAATACAGAAGTTCTGGTCCTATTCTATCACCCTACGTGTAAGTAATTTTGGCACAACTCCGTATTTATTATTATATTTCATGTCATACTTAGACAAATCGTTGTCCGCACATCGCATAGCGACTAATTTAATCACCCATATTTCCAAAACCTAAGTTTTTAAGGTAACTTGGGTGGTATAGTACTAAAGTTCTGGTCCTATTCCTTCATCCTACGTGTACGTCATGTATCCACAATTCAGTATTTATTTTTATATTTCATGTTAAACTTAGACAAATCGTTGTCCGCACATCGCATAGCGACTAATTTAATCACCCATATTTCCAAAACCTAAGTTTTTACGGTAACTTGGGTGGTATAATACAGAAGTTCTGGTCCTATTCTATCACCCTATGTGTACGTCATGTATCCACAATTCCGTATTTATTTTTATATTTCATGTCATACTTAGACAAATCGTTGTCCGCACATCGCATAGCGACTAATTTAATCACCCATATTTCCAAAACCTAAGTTTTTACGGTAACGTGGGTGGTATAATACTAAATTCCAGGACCTATTCTATCATCCTATGTGTACGTTATGTTGGCACACTTCCGTATTTATTTTATTTTTCATGTCATACTTTGACAAATCGCTGTCCGCACATCTCAATGCGACTACTTTAATCAGCCATATTTCCAAAACCTAAGTTTTTACGGTAACTTGAGTGGTATAATACAGAAGTTCTGGTCCTATTTCATCACCCTACGTGTACGTCATGCTGACACACTGCCGTATTTATTTTATATTTTATGTCAAACTTAGGTGGATCACTGTCCACACATCCAAAGCGACTATTTTAATCACCCGTATTTCCAAAACCTAAGTTTTTAAGGTAGCTTGGGTGGTATAGTACTAAAGTTCTGGTCCTATTCTTTCATCCTACGTGTACGTCATGCTGACACACTGCCGTGTTTATTTTATATTTTATGTCAAACTTAGGTGGATCGCTGTCCACGCATCCAAAGCGACTATTTTAATCACCCGTATTTCCGAAACCTAAGTTTTGACGGTAACCTGAGTGGTATAATAATATAGTTCTAATCCTATTCTATCACCCAATGTGTACGTCATGTATCCAAAATTCCGTATTTATTTTTATATTTCATGTCAAACTTAGACAAATCGTTGTCCGCACATCGCATAGCGACTAATTTAATCACCCATATTTCCAAAACCTAAGTTTTTACGGTAACTTGGGTGGTATAATACAGAGGTTCTGGTCCTATTCTATCACCCTATGTGTACGTCATGTATCCAAAATTCCGTATTTATTTTTATATTTCATGTCAAACTTAGACAAATCGTTGTCCGCACATCGCATAGCGACTAATTTAATCACCCATATTTCCAAAACCTAAGTTTTTACGGTAACTTGGGTGGTATAATACAGAAGTTCTGGTCCTATTCTATCAACCTATGTGTACGTCATGTATCCATAATTCCGTATTTATTTTTATATTTCATGTCAAACTTAGACAAATCGTTGTCCGCACATCGCATAGCGACTAATTTAATCACCCATATTTCGAAAACCTAAGTTTTTAAGGTAACTTGGGTGGTATAATACTAAATTTCAGGACCTATTCTATCATCCTATGTGTACGTCATGTTGGCACACTTCCGTATTTATTTTATTTTTCATGTCATACTTTGACAAATCGCTGTCCGCACATCTCAATGCGACTACTTTAATCAGCCATATTTCCAAAACCTAAGTTTTTACGGTAACTTGGGTAGTATAATACAGAAGTTCTGGTTCTATTTCATCACCCTACGTGTACGTCATGCTGACACACTGCCGTATTTATTTTATATTTTATGTCAAACTTAGGTCGATCACTGTCCACACATCCAATGCGACTATTTTAATCACCCGTATTTCCAAAACCTAAGTTTTTACGCTAACTTGGGTGGTATAGTACTAAAGTTCTGGTCCTATTCTTTCATCCTATGTGTACGTCATGTTGGCACACTTCCGTATTTATTTTATTTTTTATGTCAAACTTAGGTGGATCACTGTCCACACATCCAAAGCGACTATTTTAATCACCCGTATTTCCAAAACCTAAGTTTTTAAGGTAACTTGGGTGGTATAGTACTAAAGTTCTGGACCTATTCTATCATCCTATGTGTACGTCATGTTGGCACACCTCCGTATTTTTTTTATATTTCGTGTCAAACTTCGACAAATCTCTGTCCGCACATCTCAATGCGACTACTTTAATCAGCCATATTTCCAAAACCTAGGTTTTTACGGTAACTTGGGTGGTATAATACAGAAGTTCTGGTCCTGTTCTATCACCCTACGTGTACGTAATGTTGGCACAACTCCGTATTTATTATTATATTTCATGTCATACTTAGACAAATCGTTGTCCGCACATCGCATAGCCACTAATTTAATCACCCATATTTCCAAAACCTAAGTTTTTAAGGTAACTTGGGTGGTATAGTACTAAAGTTCTCGTCCTATTCTTTCATCCTACGTGTACGTCATGTATCCACAATTCAGTATTTATTTTTATATTTCATGTTAAACTTAGACAAATCGTTGTCCGCACATCGCATAGCGACTAATTTAATCACCCATATTTCCAAAACCTAAGTTTTTACGGTAACTTGGGTGGTATAATACAGAAGTTCTGGTCCTATTCTATCACCCTATGTGTACGTCATGTATCCACAATTCCGTATTTATTTTTATATTTCATGTCATACTTAGACAAATCGTTGTCCGCATATCGCATAGCGACTAATTTAATCACCCATATTTCCAAAACCTAAGTTTTTACGGTAACTTGGGTGGTATAATACTAAATTTCAGGACCTATTCTATCATCCTATGTGTACGTCATGTTGGCACACTTCCGTATTTATTTTATTTTTCATGTCATACTTTGACAAATCGCTGTCCGCACATCTCAATGCGACTACTTTAATCAGCCATATTTCCAAAACCTAAGTTTTTACGGTAACTTGGGTGGTATAATACAGAAGTTCTGGTCCTATTTCATCACCCTACGTGTACGTCATGCTGACACACTGCCGTATTTATTTTATATTTTATGTCAAACTTAGGTGGATCACTGTCCACACATCCAAAGCGACTATTTTAATCACCCGTATTTCCAAAACCTAAGTTTTTACGGTAACTTGGGTGGTATAGTACTAAAGTTCTGGACCTAGTCTATCATCCTATGTGTACGTCATGTTGGCACACTTCCGTATTTATTTTATATTTTATGTCAAACTTAGGTGGATCGCTGTCCACACATCCAAAGCGACTATTTTAATCACCCGTATTTCCAAAACCTAAGTTTTTACGGTAACTTTGGTGGTATAATATTAAATTTCAGGACCTATTCTATCATCCTATGTGTACGTCATGTTGGCACACCTCCGTATTTTTTTTATATTTCGTGTCAAACTTCGACAAACCTCTGTCCGCACATCTCAATGCGACTACTTTAATCAGCCATATTTCCAAAACCTAAGTTTTTACGGTAACTTGGGTGGTATAATACAGAAGTTCTGGTCCTATTCTATCACCCTACGTGTACGTAATGTTGGCACACCTCCGTATTTATTATTATATTTCATGTCATACTTAGACAAATCGTTGTCCGCACATCGCATAGCGACTAATTTAATCACCCATATTTCCAAAACCTTAGTTTTTAAGGTAACTTGGGTAGTATAGTACTAAAGTTCTGGTCCTATTCTTTCATCCTACGTGTACGTCATGCTGACACACTGCCGTATTTATTTTATATTTTATGTCAAACTTAGGTGGATCGCTGTCCACACATCGAAAGCGACTATTTTAATCCACCGTATTTCCAAAACCTAAGTTTTGACGGTAACCTGAGTGGTATAATAATATAGTTCTAATCCTATTCTATCACCCAATGTGTACGTCATGTATCCAAAATTCCGTATTTATTTTTATATTTCATGTCAAACTTAGACAAATCCTTGTCCGCACATCGCATAGCGACTAATTTAATCACCCATATTTCCAAAACCTAAGTTTTTACGGTAACTTGGGTGGTATAATACAGAAGTTCTGGTCCTATTCTATCACCCTATGTGTACGTCATGTATCCACAATTCCGTATTTATTTTTATATTTCATGTCAAACTTAGACAAATCGTTGTCCGCACATCGCATAGCGACTAATTTAATCACCCATATTTCCAAAACCTAAGTTTTTAAGGTAACTTGGGTGGTATAGTACTAAAGTTCTGGTCCTATTCTTTCATCCTACGTGTACGTCATGCTGACACACTGCCGTATTTATTTTATATTTTATGTCAAACTTAGGTAGATCGCTGTCCACACATCCAAAGCGACTATTTTAATCACCCGTATTTCCAAAACCTAAGTTTTGACGGTAACCTGAGTGGTATAATAATATAGTCCAAATCCTATTCTATCACCCAATGTGTACGTCATGTACCCAAAATTCCTTATTTTTTTATATTTCCTGTCAAACTTAGACAAATCGTTGTCCGCACATCGCATAGCGACTAATTTAATCACCCATATTTCCAAAACCTAAGTTTTTACGGTAACTTGGGTGGTATAATACAGAAGTTCTGGTCCTATTCTATCACCCTATGTGTACGTCATGTATCCACAATTCCGTATTTATTTTTATATTTCATGTCAAACTTAGACAAATCGTTGTCCGCACATCGCATAGCGACTAATTTAATCACCCATATTTCCAAAACCTAAGTTTTTAAGGTAACTTGGGTGGTATAGTACTAAAGTTCTGGTCCTATTCTTTCATCCTACGTGTACGTCATGCTGACACACTGCCGTATTTATTTTATATTTTATGTCAAACTTAGGTAGATCGCTGTCCACACATCCAAAGCGACTATTTTAATCACCCGTATTTCCAAAACCTAAGTTTTGACGGTAACCTGAGTGGTATAATAATATAGTTCAAATCCTATTCTATCACCCAATGTGTACGTCATGTACCCAAAATTCCGTATTTTTTTTATATTTCCTGTCAAACTTAGACAAATCGTTGTCCGCACATCGCATAGCGACTAATTTAATCACCCATATTTCCAAAACCTAAGTTTTTACGGCAACTTGGGTGGTATAATACAGAAGTTCTGGTCCTATTCTATCACCCTATGTGTACGTCATGTATTCACAATTCCGTATTTATTTTTATATTTCATGTCAAACTTAGACAAATCGTTGTCCGCACATCGCATAGCGACTAATTTAATCACCCATATTTCCAAAACCTAAGTTTTTAAGGTAACTTGGTTGGTATAATACTAAATTTCAGGACCTATTCTATCATCCTTTGTGTACGTCATGTTGGCACACTTCCGTATTTATTTTATTTTTAATGTCATACTTTGACAAATCGCTGTCCGCACATCTCAATGCGACTACTTTAATCAGCCATATTTCCAAAACCTAAGTTTTTACGGTAACTAAGGTGGTATAATAAAGAAGTTCTGGTCCTATTTCATCACCCTACGTGTACGTCATGCTGACACACTGCCGTATTTATTTTATATTTTATGTCAAACTTAGGTGGATCACTGTCCACACATCCAAAGCGACTATTTTAATCACCCGTATTTCCAAAACCTAAGTTTTTAAGGTAACTTGGGTGGTATAGTACTAAAGTTCTGGACCTATTCTATCATCCTATGTGTACGTCATGTTGGCACACCTCCGTATTTTTTTTATATTTCTTGTCAAACTTTGACATATCTCTGTCCGCACATCTCAATGCGACTACTTTAATCAGCCATATTTCCAAAACCTAAGTTTTTACGGTAACTTGGGTGGTATAATACAGAAGTTCTGGTCCTATTCTATCACCCTACGTGTACGTCATGTTGGCACACCTCCGTATTTATTATTATATTTCATGTCATACTTAGACAAATCGTTGTCCGCACATCGCATAGCGACTAATTTAATCACCCATATTTCCAAAACCTAAGTTTTTAAGGTAACTTGGGTGGTATAGTACTAAAGTTCTGGTCCTATTCTTTCATCCTACGTGTACGTCATGCTGACACACTGCCGGATTTATTTTATATTTCATGTCAAACTTAGGTGGATCGCTGTCCACACATCCAAAGCGACTATTTTAATCACCCGTATTTCCAAAACCTAAGTTTTGACGGTAACCTGAGTGGTATAATAATATAGTTCTAATCCTATTCTATCACCCAATGTGTACGTCATGTATCCAAAATTCCGTATTTATTTTTATATTTCATGTCAAACTTAGACAAATCGTTGTCCGCACATCGCATAGCGACTAATTTAATCACCCATATTTCCAAAACCTAAGTTTTTACGGTAACTTGGGTGGTATAATACAGAAGTTCTGGTCCTATTCTATCACCCTATGTGTACGTCATGTATCCAATATTCCGTATTTATTTTTATATTTCATGTCAAACTTAGACAAATCGTTGTCCGCACATCGCATAGCGACTAATTTAATCACCCATATTTCCAAAACCTAAGTTTTTAAGGTAACTTGGGTGGTATAGTACTAAAGTTCTGGTCCTATTCTTTCATCCTACGTGTACGTCATGCTGACACACTGCCGTATTTATTTTATATTTTATGTCAAACTTAGGTGGATCGCTGTCCACACATCCAAAGCTACTATTTTAATCACCCGTATTTCCAAAACTTAAGTTTTGACGGTAACCTGAGTGGTATAATAATATAGTTCTAATCCTATTCTATCACCCAATGTGTACGTCATGTATCCAAAATTCCGTATTTATTTTTATATTTCATGTCAAACTTAGACAAATCGTTGTCCGCACATCGCATAGCGACTAATTTAATCACCCATATTTCCAAAACCTAAGTTTTTACGGTACCTTGGGTGGTATAATACAGAAGTTCTGGTCCTATTCTATCAACCTATGTGTACGTCATGTATCCACAATTCCGTATTTATTTTTATATTTCATGTCAAACTTAGACAAATCGTTGTCCGCACATCGCATAGCGACTAATTTAATCACCCATATTTCCAAAACCTAAGTTTTTAAGGTAACTTGGGTAGTATAATACAGAAGTTCTGGTCCTATTTCATCACCCTACGTGTACGTCATGCTGACACACTGCCGTATTTATTTTATATTTTATGTCAAATTTAGGTCGATCACTGTCCACACATCCAATGCGACTATTTTAATCACCCGTATTTCCAAAACCTAAGTTTTTACGCTAACTTGGGTGGTATAGTACTAAAGTTCTGGTCCTATTCTTTCATCCTATGTGTACGTCATGTTGGCACACTTCCGTATTTATTTTATTTTTTATGTCAAACTTAGGTGGATCACTGTCCACACATCCAAAGCGACTATTTTAATCACCCGTATTTCCAAAACCTAAGTTTTTAAGGTAACTTGGGTAGTATAGTACTAAAGTTCTGGACCTATTCTATCATCCTATGTGTACGTCATGTTGGCACACCTCCGTATATTTTTTATATTTCGTGTCAAACTTCGACAAATCTCTGTCCGCACATCTCAATGCGACTACTTTAATCAGCCATATTTCCAAAACCTAAGTTTTTACGGTAACTTGGGTGGTATAATACAGAAGTTCTGGTCCTATTCTATCACCCTACGTGTACGTAATGTTGGCACACCTCCGTATTTATTATTATATTTCATGTCATACTTAGACAAATCGTTGTCCGTACATCGCATAGCGACTAATTTAATCACCCATATTTCCAAAACCTAAGTTTTTAAGGTAACTTGGATGGTATAGTACTAAAGTTCTGGTCCTATTCTTTCATCCTACGTGTACGTCATGTATCCACAATTCAGTATTTATTTTTATATTTCATGTTAAACTTAGACAAATCGTTGTCCGCACATCGCATAGCGACTAATTTAATCACCCATATTTCCAAAACCTAAGTTTTTACGGTAACTTGGGTGGTATAATACAGAAGTTCTGGTCCTATTCTATCACCCTATGTGTACGTCATGTATCCACAATTCCGTATTTATTTTTCTATTTCATGTCATACTTAGACAAATCGTTGTCCGCACATCGCATAGCGACTAATTTAATCACCCATATTTCCAAAACCTAAGTTTTTACGGTAACTTGGGTGGTATAATACTAAATTTCAGGACCTATTCTATCATCCTATGTGTACGTCATGTTGGCACACTTCCGTATTTATTTTATTTTTCATGTCATACTTTGACAAATCGCTGTCCGCACATCTCAATGCGACTACTTTAATCGGCCATATTTCCAAAACCTAAGTTTTTACGGTAACTTGGGTGGTATAATACAGAAGTTCTGGTCCTATTTCATCACCCTACGTGTACGTCATGCTGACACACTGCCGTATTTATTTTATATTTTATGTCAAACTTAGGTGGATCACTGTTCACACATCCAAAGCGACTATTTTAATCACCCGTATTTCCAAAACCTAAGTTTTTACGGTAACTTGGGTGGTATAGTACTAAAGTTCTGGTCCTATTCTTTCATCCTACGTGTACGTAATGTTGGCACACCTCCGTATTTATTTTTATATTTCATGTCAAACTTAGACAAATCGTTGTCCGCACATCGCATAGCGACTAATTTAATCACCCATATTTCCAAAACCTAAGTTTTTACGGTAACTTCGGTGGTATAGTACTAAAGTTCGGGACCTATTCTATCATCCTATGTGTACGTCATGTTGGCACACCTCCGTATTTTTTTTATATTTCGTGTCAAACTTCGACAAATCGTTGTCCGCACATCACATAGCGACTAATTTAATCACCCATATTTCCAAAACCTAAGTTTTTACGGTAACTTGGGTGGTATAATACAGAAGTTCTGGTCCTATTCTATCACCCTATGTGTACGTCATGTATCCACAATTCCGTATTTATTTTTATTTTTCATGTCATACTTTGACAAATCGCTGTCCGCACATCTCAATGCGACTACTTTAATCAGCCATATTTCCAAAACCTAAGTTTTTACGGTAACTTGGGTGGTATAGTACTAAAGTTCTGGTCCTATTCTTTCATCCTATGTGTACGTCATGTTGGCACACTTCCGTATTTATTTTATTTTTCATGTCATACTTTGACAAATCGCTGTCCGCGCATCTCAATGCGACTACTTTAATCAGCCATATTTCCAAAACCTAAGTTTTTACGGTAACTTGGGTGGTATAATACAGAAGTTCTGGACCTATTCTATCACCCTATGTGTACGTCATGTATCCACAATTCCGTATTTATTTTTATATTTCATGTCAAACTTAGACAAATCGTTGTCCGCACATCGCATAGCGACTTATTTAATCACCCATATCTCCAAAACCTAAGTTTTTAAGGTAACTTGGGTGGTACAGTACTAACGTTCTGCACCTATTCTATCATCCTACGTGTACGTCATGCTGACACACTGCCGTATTTATTTTATATTTTATGTCAAACTTAGGTGGATCGCTGTCCACACATCCAAAGCTACTATTTTAATCACCCGTATTTCCAAAACTTAAGTTTTGACGGTAACCTGAGTGGTATAATAATATAGTTCTAATCCTATTCTATCACCCAATGTGTACGTCATGTATCCAAAATTCCGTATTTATTTTTATATTTCATGTCAAACTTAGACAAATCGTTGTCCGCACATCGCATAGCGACTAATTTAATCACCCATATTTCCAAAACCTAAGTTTTTACGGTAACTTGGGTGGTATAATACAGAAGTTCTGGTCCTATTCTATCAACCTATGTGTACGTCATGTATCCACAATTCCGTATTTATTTTTATATTTCATGTCAAACTTAGACAAATCGTTGTCCGCACATCGCATAGCGACTAATTTAATCACCCATATTTCCAAAACCTAAGTTTTTAAGGTAACTTGGGTAGTATAATACAGAAGTTCTGGTCCTATTTCATCACCCTACGTGTACGTCATGCTGACACACTGCCGTATTTATTTTATATTTTATGTCAAACTTAGGTCGATCACTGTCCACACATCCAATGCGACTATTTTAATCACCCGTATTTCCAAAACCTAAGTTTTTACGCTAACTTGGGTGGTATAGTACTAAAGTTCTGGTCCTATTCTTTCATCCTATGTGTACGTCATGTTGGCACACTTCCGTATTTATTTTATTTTTTATGTCAAACTTAGGTGGATCACTGTCCACACATCCAAAGCGACTATTTTAATCACCCGTATTTCCAAAACCTAAGTTTTTAAGGTAACTTGGGTGGTATAGTACTAAAGTTCTGGACCTATTCTATCATCCTATGTGTACGTCATGTTGGCACACCTCCGTATTTTTTTTATATTTCGTGTCAAACTTCGACAAATCTCTGTCCGCACATCTCAATGCGACTACTTTAATCAGCCATATTTCCAAAACCTAAGTTTTTACGGTAACTTGGGTGGTATAATACAGAAGTTCTGGTCCTATTCTATCACCCTACGTGTACGTAATGTTGGCACACCTCCGTATTTATTATTATATTTCATGTCATACTTAGACAAATCGTTGTCCGCACATCGCATAGCGACTAATTTAATCACCCATATTTCCAAAACCTAAGTTTTTAAGGTAACTTGGATGGTATAGTACTAAAGTTCTGGTCCTATTCTTTCATCCTACGTGTACGTCATGTATCCACAATTCAGTATTTATTTTTATATTTCATGTTAAACTTAGACAAATCGTTGTCCGCACATCGCATAGCGACTAATTTAATCACCCATATTTCCAAAACCTAAGTTTTTACGGTAACTTGGGTGGTATAATACAGAAGTTCTGGTCCTATTCTATCACCCTATGTGTACGTCATGTATCCACAATTCCGTATTTATTTTTCTATTTCATGTCATACTTAGACAAATCGTTGTCCGCACATCGCATAGCGACTAATTTAATCACCCATATTTCCAAAACCTAAGTTTTTACGGTAACTTGGGTGGTATAATACTAAATTTCAGGACCTATTCTATCATCCTATGTGTACGTCATGTTGGCACACTTCCGTATTTATTTTATTTTTCATGTCATACTTTGACAAATCGCTGTCCGCACATCTCAATGCGACTACTTTAATCGGCCATATTTCCAAAACCTAAGTTTTTACGGTAACTTGGGTGGTATAATACAGAAGTTCTGGTCCTATTTCATCACCCTACGTGTACGTCATGCTGACACACTGCCGTATTTATTTTATATTTTATGTCAAACTTAGGTGGATCACTGTTCACACATCCAAAGCGACTATTTTAATCACCCGTATTTCCAAAACCTAAGTTTTTACGGTAACTTGGGTGGTATAGTACTAAAGTTCTGGACCTAGTCTATCATCCTATGTGTACGTCATGTTGGCACACTTCCGTATTTATTTTATATTTTATGTCAAACTTAGGTGGATCGTTGTCCACACATCCAAAGCGACTATTTTAATCACCCGTATTTCCAAAACCTAAGTTTTTACGGTAACTTGGGTGGTATAATATTAAATTTCAGGACCTATTCTATCATCCTATGTGTACGTAATGTTGGCACACCTCCGTATTTTTTTTATATTTCGTCTCAAACTTCGACAAATCTCTGTCCGCACATCTCAATGCGACTACTTTAATCAGCCATATTTCCAAAACCTAAGTTTTTACGGTAACTTGGGTGGTATAATACAGAAGTTCTGGTCCTACTCTATCACCCTACGTGTACGTAATGTTGGCACACCTCCGTATTTATTATTATATTTCATGTCATACTTAGACAAATCGTTGTCCGCACATCGCATAGCGACTAATTTAATCACCCATATTTCCAAAACCTAAGTTTTTAAGGTAACTTGGGTGGTATAGTACTAAAGTTCTGGTCCTATTCTTTCATACTATGTGTACGTCATGTTGGCACACTTCCGTATTTATTTTATTTTTCATGTCATACTTTGACAAATCGCTGTCCGCACATCTCAATGCGACTACTTTAATCAGCCATATTTCCAAAACCTACGTATTTACGGTAACTTGGGTGGTATAATACAGAAGTTCTGGTCCTATTCTATCACCCTATGTGTACGTCATGTATCCACAATTCCGTATTTATTTTTATATTTCATGTCAAACTTACACAAATCGTTGTCCGCACATCGCATAGCGACTAATTTAATCACCCATATTTCCAAAACCTAAGTTTTTAAGGTAACTTGGGTGGTATAATACTAAATTTCAGGACCTATTCTATCATCCTATGTGTACGTCATGTTGGCACACTTCCGTATTTATTTTATTTTTCATGTCATACTTTGACAAATCGCTGTCCGCAAATCTCAATGCGAATAATTTAATCAGCCATATTTCCAAAACCTAAGTTTTTACGGTAACTTGGGTGGTATAATACAGAAGTTCTGGTCCTATTCTATCACCCTACGTGTACGTAATGTTGGCACACCTCCGTATTTATTATTATATTTCATGTCATACTTAGACAAATCGTTGTCCGCACATCGCATAGCGACTAATTTAATCACCCATATTTCCAAAACCTAAGTTTTTAAGGTAACTTGGGTGGTATAGTACTAAAGTTCTGGTCCTATTCTTTCATCCTACGTGTACGTCATGTATCCACAATTCAGTATTTATTTTTATATTTCATGTTAAACTTAGACAAATCGTTGTCCGCACATCGCATAGCGACTAATTTAATCACCCATATTTCCAAAACCTAAGTTTTTACGGTAACTTGGGTGGGATAATACTAAATTTCAGGACCTATTCTATCATCCTATGTGTACGTCATGTTGGCACACTTCCGTATTTATTTTATTTTTCATGTCATACTTTGACAAATCGCTTCCGCAAATCTCAATGCGACTACTTTAATCAGCCATATTTCCAAAACCTAAGTTTTTACGGTAACTTGAGTGGTATAATACAGAAGTTCTGGTCCTATTCTATCACCCTACGTGTACGTAATGTTGGCACACCTCCGTATTTATTATTATATTTCATGTCAATCTTAGACAAATCGTTGTCCGCACATCGCATAGCGACTAATTTAATCACCCGTATTTCCAAAACCTAAGTTTTTAAGGTAACTTGGGTGGTATAGTACTAAAGTTCTGGTCCTATTCTTTCATCCTACGTGTACGTAATGTTGGCACACCTCCGTATTTATTTTTATATTTCATGTCAAACTTAGACAAATCGTTGTCCGCACATCGCATAGCGACTAATTTAATCACCCATATTTCCAAAACCTAAGTTTTTACGGTAACTTCGGTGGTATAGTACTAAAGTTCGGGACCTATTCTATCATCCTATGTGTACGTCATGTTGGCACACCTCCGTATTTTTTTTATATTTCGTGTCAAACTTCGACAAATCGTTGTCCGCACATCACATAGCGACTAATTTAATCACCCATATTTCCAAAACCTAAGTTTTTACGGTAACTTGGGTGGTATAATACAGAAGTTCTGGTCCTATTCTATCACCCTATGTGTACGTCATGTATCCACAATTCCGTATTTATTTTTATTTTTCATGTCATACTTTGACAAATCGCTGTCCGCACATCTCAATGCGACTACTTTAATCAGCCATATTTCCAAAACCTAAGTTTTTACGGTAACTTGGGTGGTATAGTACTAAAGTTCTGGTCCTATTCTTTCATCCTATGTGTACGTCATGTTGGCACACTTCCGTATTTATTTTATTTTTCATGTCATACTTTGACAAATCGCTGTCCGCGCATCTCAATGCGACTACTTTAATCAGCCATATTTCCAAAACCTAAGTTTTTACGGTAACTTGGGTGGTATAATACAGAAGTTCTGGTCCTATTCTATCACCCTATGTGTACGTCATGTATCCACAATTCCGTATTTATTTTTATATTTCATGTCAAACTTAGACAAATCGTTGTCCGCACATCGCATAGCGACTTATTTAATCACCCATATCTCCAAAACCTAAGTTTTTAAGGTAACTTGGGTGGTACAGTACTAACGTTCTGCACCTATTCTATCATCCTATGTGTACGTCATGTTGGCACACTTCCGTATTTATTTTATATTTCATGTCAAACTTAGGCGGATCGCTGTCAACACATCCAAAGCGACTATTTTAATCACCCGTATTTCCAAAACCTAAGTTTTGACGATAACCTGAGTGGTATAATACTATAGTTCTGGTCCTATTCTATCACCCTATGTGTACGTCATGTATCCACAATTCCGTATTTATTTTTATATTTCATGTCAAACTTAGACAAATCGTTGTTCGCACATCGCATAGCGACTAATTTAATCACCCATATTTCCAAAACCTAAGTTTTTAAGGTAACTTGGGTGGTACAGTCCTAAAGTTCTGCACCTATTCTATCATCCTATGTGTACGTCATGTTGGCACACTTCCGTATTTATTTTATATTTCATGTCAAACTTCGACAAACCGTTGTCCGCAAATCGCATAGCGACTAATTTAATCACCCATATTTCCAAAACCTAAGTTTTTACGGTAACTTGGGTGGGATAATACAGAAGTTCTGGTCCTATTCTATCACCCTATGTGTACGTCATGTATCCACAATTCCGTATTCATTTTTAAATTTCATGTCAAACTTAGACAAATCGTTGTCCGCACATCGCATAGCGACTAATTTAATCACCCATATTTCCAAAACCTAAGTTTTTACGGTAACTTGGGTGGTATAATACTAAATTTCAGGACCTATTCTATCATCCTATGTGTACGTCATGTTGGCACACTTCCGTATTTATTTTATTTTTCATGTCATACTTTGACAAATCGCTGTCCGCACATCTCAATGCGACTACTTTAATCAGCCATATTTCCAAAACCTAAGTTTTTACGGTAACTTGGGTGGTATAATACAGAGGTTTTGGTCCTACTATATCACCCTACGTGTACGTAATGTTGGCACACCTCCGTATTTATTATTATATTTCATGTCATACTTAGACAAATTGTTGTCCGCACATCGCATAGCGACTAATTTAATCACCCATATTTCCAAAACCTAAGTTTTTAAGGTAACTTGGGTGGTATAGTACTAAAGTTCTGGTCCTATTCTTTCATCCTATGTGTACGTCATTTTGGCACACTTCCGTATTTATTTTATTTTTTATGTCATACTTTGACAAATCGCTGTCCGCACATCTCAATGCGACTATTTTAATCACCCGTATTTCCAAAACCTAAGTTTTGACGTTAACCTGAGTGGTATAATACTATAGTTCTGGTCCTATTCTATCACCCTATGTGTACGTCATGTATCCACAATTCCGTATTTATTTTATATTTCATGTCAAACTTAGACAAATCGTTGTCCGCACATCGCATAGCGACTAATTTAATCACCCATATTTCCAAAACCTAAGTTTTTAAGGTAACTTGGGTGGTACAGTACTAAAGTTCTGCACCTACTCTATCATCCTATGTGTACGTCATGTTGGCACACTTCCGTATTTATTTTATATTTCATGTCAAACTTAGGCGGATCGCTGTCCACACATCCAAAGCGACTATTTTAATCACCCGTATTTCCAAAACCTAAGTTTTGACGATAACCTGAGTGGTATAATAATATAGTTATAATCCTATTCTATCAACCAATGTGTACGTCATGTATCCAAAATTCCGTATTTATTTTTATATTTCATGTCAAACTTAGACAAATCGTTGTCCGCACATCGCATAGCGACTAATTTAATCACCCATATATCCAATTGTTACGGTAACTTGGGTTGTATAATACAGAAGTTCTGGTCCTATTCTATCACCCTACGTGTACGTAATGTTGGCACACCTCCGTATTTATTATTATATTTCATGTCATACTTAGACAAATCGTTGTCCGCACATCGCATAGCGACTAATTTAATCACCCATATTTCCAAAACCTAAGTTTTTAAGGTAACTTGGGTGGTATAGTACTAAAGTTCTGGTCCTATTCTTTCATCCTACGTGTACGTCATGCTGACACACTGCCGTATTTATTTTATATTTTATGTCAAACTTTGACAAATCGCTGTCCGCACATCTCAATGCGACTACTTTAATCAGCCATATTTCCAAAACCTAAGTTTTTACGGTAACTTGGGTGGTATAATACAGAAGTTCTGGTCCTATTCTATCACCCTATGTGTACGTCATGTATCAACAATTCCGTATTTATTTTTATATTTCATGTCAAACTTCGACAAATCGTTGTCCGCACATCGCATAACGACTAATTTAATCACCCATATTTCCAAAACCTACGTTTTTACGGTAACTTGGGTGGGATAATACAGAAGTTCTGGTCCTATTCTATCACCCTATGTGTACGTCAGGTATCCACAATTCCGTATTTATTTTTATATTTCATGTCAAACTTAGACAAATGGTTGTCCGCACATCGCATAGCGACTAATTTAATCAACCATATTTCCAAAACCTAAGTTTTTACGGTAACTTGGGTGGTATAATACTAAATTTCAGGACCTATTCTATCATCCTATGTGTACGTCATGTTGGCACACTTCCGTATTTATTTTATTTTTCATGTCATACTTTGACAAATCGCTGTCCGCACATCTCAATGCGACTACTTTAATCTGCCATATTTCCAAAACCTAAGTTTTTACGGTAACTTGGGTGGTATAATACAGAAGTTTTGGTCCTACTCTATCACCCTACGTGTACGTAATGTTGGCACACCTCCGTATTTATTGTTATATTTCATGTCATACTTAGACAAATCGTTGTCCGCACATCGCATAGCGACTTATTTAATCACCCATATCTCCAAAACCTAAGTTTTTAAGGTAACTTGGGTGGTACAGTACTAAAGTTCTGCACCTATTCTATCATCCTATGTGTACGTCATGTTGGCAAACTTCCGTATTTATTTTATATTTCATGTCAAACTTAGGCGGATCGCTGTCCACACATCCAAAGCGACTATTTTAATCACCCGTATTTCCAAAACCTAAGTTTTGATGATAACCTGAGTGGTATAATACTATAGTTCTGGTCCTATTCTATCACCCTATGTGTACGTCATGTATCCACAATTCCGTATTTATTTTTATATTTCATGTCAAACTTAGACAAATCGTTGTCCGCACATCGCATAGCGACTAATTTAATCACCCATATTTCCAAAACCTAAGTATTTAAGGTAACTTGGGTGGTATAATACTAAATTTTAGGACCTATTCTATCATCCTATGTGTACGTCATGTTGGCACACTTCCGTATTTATTTTATTTTTTATGTCAGACTTAGACAAATCGTTGTCCGCACATCGCATAGCGACTAATTTAATCACCCATATTTCCAAAACCTACGTTTTTACGGTATCTTGGGTGGTATAATACAGAAGTTCTGGTCCTATTCTATCACCCTATGTGTACGTCATGTATCCACAATTCCGTATTTATTTTTATTTTTCATGTCATACTGTGACAAATCGCTGTCCGCACATCTCAATGCGACTACTTTAATCAGCCATATTTCCAAAACCTAAGTTTTTACGGTAACTTGGGTGGTACAGTACTAAAGTTCTGCACCTATTCTATCATCCTATGTGTACGTCATGTTGGCACACTTCCGTATTTATTTTATATTTCATGTCAAACTTAGGCGGATCGCTGTCAACACATCCAAAAAGACTATTTTAATCACCCGTATTTCCAAAACCTAAGTTTTGATGATAACCTGAGTGGTATAATACTATAGTTCTGGTCCTATTCTATCACCCTATGTGTACGTCATGTATCCACAATTCCGTATTTATTTTTATATTTCATGTCAAACTTAGACAAATCGTTGTCCGCACATCGCATAGCGACTTATTTAATCACCCATATCTCCAAAACCTAAGTATTTAAGGTAACTTGGGTGGTATAGTACTAAAGTTCGGGACCTATTCTATCATCCTATGTGTACGTCATGTTGGCACACCTCCGTATTTTATTTATATTTCGTGTCAAACTTCGACAAATCGTTGTCCGCACATCGCATAGCGACTAATTTAATCACCCATATTTCCAAAACCTAAGTTTTTACAGTAACTTGGGTGGTATAATACAGAAGTTCTGGTCCTATTCTATCACCCTATGTGTACGTCATGTATCCACAATTCCGTATTTATTTTTATTTTTCATGTCATACTTAGACAAATCGCTGTCCGCAAATCTCAATGCGACTACTTTAACCAGCCATATTTCCAAAACCTAAGTTTTTACGGTAACTTGGGTGGTATAGTACTAAAGTTCTGGTCCTATTCTTTCATCCTATGTGTACGTCATGTTGGCACACTTCCGTATTTATTTTATTTTTCATGTCATACTTTGACAAATCGCTGTCCGCACATCTCAATGCGACTACTTTAATCAGCCATATTTCCAAAACCTAAGTTTTTACGGTAACTTGGGTTGTATAATACAGAAGTTCTGGTCCTATTCTATCACCCTATTAGTACGTCATGTATCCACAATTCCGTATTTATTTTTATATTTCATGTCAAACTTAGACAAATCGTTGTCCGCACATCGCATAGCGACTATTTTAATCACCCGTATTTCCAAAACCTAAGTTTTGACGATAACCTGAGTGGTATAATAATATAGTTCTAATCCTATTCTATCACCCAATGTGTACGTCATGTATCCAAAATTGCGTATTTATTTTTATATTTCATGTCAAACTTAGACAAATCGTTGTCCGCACATCGCATAGCGACTAATTTAATCACCCATATATCCAATTGTTACGGTAACTTGGGTGGTATAATACAGAAGTTCTGGTCCTATTCTATCACCCTACGTGTACGTAATGTTGGCACACCTCCGTATTTATTATTATATTTCATGTCATACTTAGACAAATCGTTGTCCGCACATCGCATAGCGACTAATTTAATCACCCAAATTTCCAAAACCTAAGTTTTTAAGGTAACTTGGGTGGTATAGTACTAAAGTTCTGGTCCTATTCTTTCATCCTACGTGTACGTCATGCTGACACACTGCCGTATTTATTTTATATTTTATGTCAAACTTAGGTGGATCGCTGTCCACACATCTAAAGCGACTATTTTAATCACCCGTATTTCCAAAACCTAAGTTTTTAAGGTAACTTGGGTAGTATAGTACTAAAGTTCTGGACCTATTCTATCATCCTATGTGTACGTCATGTTGGCACACCTCCGTTTTTTTTATATTTCGTGTCATACTTCGACAAATCTCTGTCCGCACATCTAAATGCGACTACTTTAATCAGCCATATTTCCAAAACCTAAGTTTTTACGGTAACTTGAGTGGTATAATACAGAAGTTCTGGTCCTATTCTATCACCCTATATGTACGTAATGTTGGCACACCTCCGTATTTATTATTATATTTCATGTCATACTTCGACAAATCGTTGTCCGCACATCGCATAGCGACTAATTTAATCACCCATATATCCAAAACCTAAGATTTTAAGGTAACTTGGGTGGTATAGTACAGAAGTTCTGGTCATATTCTATCACCCTATGTTTACGTCATGTATCCACAATTCCGTATTTATTTTTATATTTCATGTCAAACTTAGACAAATCGTTGTCCGCACATCGAATAGCGACTAATTTAATCACCCATATTTCCAAAACCTAAGTTTTTACGGTAACTTGGGTGGTATAATACAGAAGTTCTGGTCCTATTCTATCACCCTATGTGTTCGTCATGTATCCACAATTCCGTATTTATTTTTATATTTCATGTCAAACTTAGACAAATCGTTGTCCGCACATCGCATAGCGACTAATTTAATCACCCATATTTCCAAAACCTAAGTTTTTAAGGTAACTTGGGTGGTACAGTACTAAAGTTCTGCACCTATTCTATCATCCTATGTGTACGTCATGTTGGCACACTTCCGTATTTATTTTATATTTCATGTCAAACTTAGGCGGATCGCTGTCCACACATCCAAAGCGACTATTTTAATCACCCGTATTTCCAAAACCTAAGTTTTGACGATAACCTGAGTGGTATAATAATATAGTTCTAATCCTATTCTATCACCCAATGTGTACGTCATGTATCCAAAATTGCGTATTTATTTTTATATTTCATGTCAAACTTAGACAAATCGTTGTCCGCACATCGCATAGCGACTAATTTAATCACCCATATATCCAATTGTTACGGTAACTTGGGTGGTATAATACAGAAGTTCTGGTCCTATTCTATCACCCTACGTGTACGTAATGTTGGCACACCTCCGTATTTATTATTATATTTCATGTCATACTTAGACAAATCGTTGTCCGCACATCGCATAGCGACTAATTTAATCACCCAAATTTCCAAAACCTAAGTTTTTAAGGTAACTTGGGTGGTATAGTACTAAAGTTCTGGTCCTATTCTTTCATCCTACGTGTACGTCATGCTGATACACTGCCGTATTTATTTTATATTTTATGTCAAACTTAGGTGGATCGCTGTCCACACATCTAAAGCGACTATTTTAATCACCCGTATTTCCAAAACCTAAGTTTTTAAGGTAACTTGGGTGGTATAGTACTAAAGTTCTGGACCTATTCTATCATCCTATGTGTACGTCATGTTGGCACACCTCCGTTTTTTTTATATTTCGTGTCATACTTCGACAAATCTCTGTCCGCACATCTCAATGCGACTACTTTAATCAGCCATATTTCCAAAACCTAAGTTTTTACGGTAACTTGGGTGGTATAATACAGAAGTTCTGGTCCTATTCTATCACCCTATATGTACGTAATGTTGGCACACCTCCGTATTTATTATTATATTTCATGTCATACTTCGACAAATCGTTGTCCGCACATCGCATAGCGACTAATTTAATCACCCATATATCCAAAACCTAAGATTTTAAGGTAACTTGGGTGGTATTGTACAGAAGTTCTGGTCATATTCTATCACCCTATGTTTACGTCATGTATCCACAATTCCGTATTTATTTTTATATTTAATGTCAAACTTAGACAAATCGTTGTCCGCACATCGCATAGCGACTAATTTAATCACCCATATTTCCAAAACCTAAGTTTTTACGGTAACTTGGGTGGTATAATACAGAAGTTCTGGTCCTATTCTATCACCCTATGTGTACGTCATGTATCCACAATTCCGTATTTATTTTTATATTTCATGTCAAACTTAGACAAATCGTTGTCCGCACATCGCATAGCGACTAATTTAATCACCCGTATTTCCAAAACCTAAGTTTTTAAGGTAACTTGGGTGGTATAGTACTAAAGTTCTGGTCCTATTCTTTCATCCTACGTGTACGTAATGTTGGCACACCTCCGTATTTATTTTATATTTCATGTCAAACTTAGACAAATCGTTGTCCGCACATCGCATAGCGACTAATTTAATCACCCATATTTCCAAAACCTAAGTTTTTACGGTAACTTGGGTGGTGTAGTACTAGAGTTCGGGAGCTATTCTATCATCCTATGTGTACGTCATGTTGGCACACCTCCGTATTTTTTTTATATTTCGTGTCAAACTTCGACAAATCGTTGTCCGCACATCGCATAGCGACTAATTTAATCACCCATATTTCCAAAACCTAAGTTTTTACAGTAACTTGGGTGGTATAATACAGAAGTTCTGGTTCTATTCTATCACCCTATGTGTACGTCATGTATCCACAATTCCGTATTTATTTTTATTTTTCATGTCTAACTTTGACAAATCGCTGTCCGCACATCTCAATGCGACTACTTTAATCAGCCATATTTCCAAAACCTAAGTTTTTACGGTAACTTGGGTGGTATAGTACTACAGTTCTGGTCCTATTCTTTCATCCTATGTGTACGTCATGTTGGCACACTTCCGTATTTATTTTATTTTTTATGTCATACTTTGACAAATCGCTGTCCGCACATCTCAATGCGACTACTTTAATCAGCCATATTTCCAAAACCTAAGTTTTTACGGTAACTTGGGTGGTATAATACAGAAGTTCTGGTCCTATTCTATCACCCTATGTGTACGTCATGTATCCACAATTCCGTATTTATTTTTATATTTCATGTCAAACTTAGACAAATCGTTGTCCGCACATCGCATAGCGACTAATTTAATCACCCATATTTCCAAAACCTAAGTTTTTACAGTAACTTGGGTGGTATAATACAGAAGTTCTGGTCCTATTCTATCACCCTATGTGTACGTCATGTATCCACAATTCCGTATTTATTTTTATTTTTCATGTCATACTTTGACAAATCGCTGTCCGCACATCTCAATGCGACTACTTTAATCAGCCATATTTCCAATACCTAAGTTTTTACGGTAACTTGGGTGGTATAGTACTAAATTTCTGGTCCTATTCTTCATCTTATGTGTACGTCATGTATCCACAATTCCGTATTTATTTTTATTTTTCATGTCATACTTTGACAAATCGCTGTCCGCACATCTCAATGCGACTACTTTAATCAGCCATATTTCCAAAACCTAAGTTTTTACGGTAACTTGGGTGGTATAGTACTAAAGTTCTGGTCCTATTCTTTCATCCTATGTGTACGTCATGTTGGCACACTTCCGTATTTATTTTATTTTTCATGTCATACTTTGACAAATCGCTGTCCGCACATCTCAATGCGACTACTTTAATCAGCCATATTTCCAAAACCTAGGTTTTTACGGTAACTTGGGTTGTATAATACAGAAGTTCTGGTCCTATTCTATCACCCTATGTGTACGTCATGTATCCACAATTCCGTATTTATTTTTATATTTCATGTCAAACTTAGACAAATCGTTGTCCGCACATCGCATAGCGACTTATTTAATCACCCATATCTCCAAAACCTAAGTTTTTAAGGTAACTTGGGTGGTACAGTACTAAAGTTCTGCACCTATTCTATCATCCTATGTGTAGGTCATGTTGGCACACTTCCGTATTTATTTTATATTTCATGTCAAACTTAGGCGGATCGCTGTCCACACATCCAAAGCGACTATTTTAATCACCCGTATTTCCAAAACATAAGTTTTGACGATAACCTGAGTGGTATAATAATACAGTTCTAATCCTATTCTATCACCCAATGTGTACGTCATGTATTCAAAATTCCGTATTTATTTTTATATTTCATGTCGAACTTAGACAAATCGTTGTCCGCACATCGCATAGCGACTAATTTAATCACCCAAATTTCCAAAACCTAAGTTTTTAAGGTAACTTGGGTGGTATAGTACTAAAGTTCTGGTCCTATTCTTTCATCCTACGTGTACGTCATGCTGACACACTGCCGTATTTATTTTATATTTTATGTCAAACTTAGGTGGATCGCTGTCCACACATCTAAAGCGACTATTTTAATCATCCGTATTTCCAAAACCTAAGTTTTTAAGGTAACTTGGGTGGTATAGTACTAAAGTTCTGGACCTATTCTATCATCCTATGTGTACGTCATGTTGGCACACCTCCGTATTTTTTTTTTATATTTCGTGTCAAACTTCGACAAATCTCTGTCCGCACATCTCAATGCGACTACTTTAATCAGCCATATTTCCAAAACCTAAGTTTTTACGGTAACTTGGGTGGTATAATACAGAAGTTCTGGTCCTATTCTATCACCCTATATGTACGTAATGTTGGCACACCTCCGTATTTATTATTATATTTCATGTCATACTTCGACAAATCGTTGTCCGCACATCGCATAGCGACTAATTTAATCACCCATATATCCAAAACCTAAGATTTTAAGGTAACTTGGGTGGTATAGTACAGAAGTTCTGGTCCTATTCTATCACCCTATGTTTACGTCATGTATCCACAATTCCGTATTTATTTTTATATTTCATGCCAAACTTAGACAAATCGTTGTCCGCACATCGCATAGCGACTAATTAAATCACCCATATTTCCAAAACCTAAGTTTTTACGGTAACTTGGGTGGTATAGTACTAAAGTTCTGGACCTATTCTATCATCCTATGTGTACGTCATGTTGGCACACTGCCATTATTTATTTTATATTTTATGTCAAACTTTGACAAATCGCTGTCCGCACATCTCAATGCGACTACTTTAATCAGCCATATTTCCAAAACCTAAGTTTTTACGGTAACTTTGGTGGTATAATACAGAAGTTCTGGTCCTATTCTTTCACCCTGTGTGTACGTCATGTATCCACAATTCCGTATTTATTTTTATATTTCATGTCAGACTTAGACAAATCGTTCTCCGCACATCGCATAGCGACTAATTTAATCACCCGTATTTCCAAAACCTAAGTTTTTAAGGTAACTTGGGTGGTATAGTACTAAAGTTCTGTTCCTATTCTTTCATCCTACGTGTACGTAATGTTGGCACACCTCCGTATTTATTTTATATTTCATGTCAAACTTAGACAAATCGTTGTCCTCACATCGCATCGCGACTAATTTAATCACCCATATTTCCAAAACCTAGGTTTTTACGGTAACTTGGGTGGTATAGTACTAAAGTTCGGGACCTATTCTATCATCCTATGTGTACGTCATGTTGGCACACCTCCGTATTTTTTTTATATTTCGTGTCAAACTTCGACAAATCGTTTCCGCACATCGCATAGCGACTAATTTAATCACCCATATTTCCAAAACCTAAGTTTTTACAGTAACTTGGGTGGTATAATACAGAAGTTCTGGTCCTATTCTATCACCCTATGTGTACGTCATGTATCCACAATTCCGTATTTATTTTTATTTTTCATGTCATACTTTGACAAATCGCTGTCCGCACATCTCAATGCGACTACTTTAATCAGCCATATTTCCAAAACCTAAGTTTTTACGGTAACTTGGGTGGTATAGTACTAAAGTTCTGGTCCTATTCTTTCATCCTATGTGTACGTCATGTTGGCACACTTCCGTATTTATTTTATTTTTCATGTCATACTTTGACAAATCGCTGTCCGCACATCTCAATGCGACTACTTTAATCAGCCATATTTCCAAAACCTAAGTTTTTACGGTAACTTGGGTGGTATAATACAGAAGTTCTGGTCCTATTCTATCACCCTATGTGTACGTCATGTATCCACAATTCCGTATTTATTTTTATATTTCATGTCAAACTTAGACAAATCGTTGTCCGCACATCGCATAGCGACTTATTTAATCACCCATATCTCCAAAACCTAAGTTTTTAAGGTAACTTGTATGGTACAGTACTAAAGTTCTGCACCTATTCTATCATCCTATGTTTACGTCATGTTGGCACACTTCCGTATTTATTTTATATTTCATGTCAAACTTAGGCGGATCGCTGTCCACACATCCAAAGCGACTATTTTAATCACCCGTATTTCCAAAACATAAGTTTTGACGATAACCTGAGTGGTATAATACTATAGTTCTGGTCCTATTCTATCATCCTATGTGTACGTCACGTATCCACAATTCCGTATTTATTTTTATATTTCATGTCAAACTTAGACAAATCGTTGTCCGCACATCGCATAGCGACTAATTTAATCACCCATATTTCCAAAACCTAAGTTTTTAAGGTAACTTGGGTGGTACAGTACTAAAGTTCTGAACCTATTCTATCATCCTATGTGTACGTTATGTTGGCACACTTCCGTATTTATTTTATATTTCATGTCAAACTTTGACAAATCGCTGTCCGCACATCGCATAGCGACTAATTTAATCACCTATATTTCCAAAACCTAAGTTTTTAAGGTAACTTGGGTGGTATAATACTAAATTTCAGGACCTATTCTATCATCCTATGTGTACGTCATGTTGGCACACTTCCGTATTTATTTTATTTTTCATGTCATACTTTGACAAATCGTTGTCCGCACATCGCATAGCGACTAATTTAATCACCCATATATCCAATTGTTACGGTAACTTGGGTGGTATAATACAGAAGTTCTGGTCCAATTCTATCACCCTACGTGTACGTAATGTTGGCACATCTCCGTATTTATTATTATATTTCATGTCATACTTAGACAAATCGTTGTCCGCACATCGCATAGCGACTAATTTAATCACCCAAATTTCCAAAACCTAAGTTTTTAAGGTAACTTGGGTGGTATAGTACTAAAGTTCTGGTCCTATTCTTTCATCCTACGTGTACGTCATGCTGACACACTGCCGTATTTATTTTGTATTTTATGTCAAACTTAGGTGGATCGCTGTCCACACATCCAAAGCGACTATTTTAATCACCCGTATCAAAACCTAAGTTTTTAAGGTAACTTGGGTGGTATAGTACTAAAGTTCTGGACCTATTCTATCATCCTGTGTACGTCATGTTGGCACACCTCCGTATTTTTTTTATATTTCGTGTCAAACTTCGACAAATCTCTGTCCGCACATCTCAATGCGACTACTTTAATCAGCCATATTTCCAAAACCTAAGTTTTTACGGTAACTTGGGTGGTATAATACAGAAGTTCTGGTCCTATTCTATCACCCTATATGTACGTAATGTTGGCACACCTCCGTATTTATTATTATATTTCATGTCATACTTCTACAAATCGTTGTCCGCACATCGCATAGCGACTAATTTAATCACCCATATATCCAAAACCTAAGATTTTAAGGTAACTTGGTTGGAATAGTAAAGAAGTTCTGGTCCTATTCTATCACCCTATGTGTACGTCATGTATCCACAATTCCGTATTTATTTTTATATTTCATGTCAAACTTAGACAAATCGTTGTCCGCACATCGCATAGCGACTAATTTAATCACCCAAATTTCCAAAACCTAGGTTTTTACGGTAACTTGGGTGGTATAGTACTAAAGTTCGGGACCTATTCTATCATCCTATGTGTACGTCATGTTGGCACACCTCCGTATTTTTTTTATATTTCGTGTCAAACTTCGACAAATCGTTTCCGCACATCGCATAGCGACTAATTTAATCACCCATATTTCCAAAACCTAAGTTTTTACAGTAACTTGGGTGGTATAATACAGAAGTTCTGGTCCTATTCTATCACCCTATGTGTACGTCATGTATCCACAATTCCGTATTTATTTTTATTTTTCATGTCATACTTTGACAAATCGCTGTCCGCACATCTCAATGCGACTACTTTAATCAGCCATATTTCCAAAACCTAAGTTTTTACGGTAACTTGGGTGGTATAGTACTAAAGTTCTGGTCCTATTCTTTCATCCTATGTGTACGTCATGTTGGCACACTTCCGTATTTATTTTATTTTTCATGTCATACTTTGACAAATCGCTGTCCGCACATCTCAATGCGACTACTTTAATCAGCCATATTTCCAAAACCTAAGTTTTTACGGTAACTTGGGTGGTATAATACAGAAGTTCTGGTCCTATTCTATCACCCTATGTGTACGTCATGTATCCACAATTCCGTATTTATTTTTATATTTCATGTCAAACTTAGACAAATCGTTGTCCGCACATCGCATAGCGACTTATTTAATCACCCATATCTCCAAAACCTAAGTTTTTAAGGTAACTTGTATGGTACAGTACTAAAGTTCTGCACCTATTCTATCATCCTATGTTTACGTCATGTTGGCACACTTCCGTATTTATTTTATATTTCATGTCAAACTTAGGCGGATCGCTGTCCACACATCCAAAGCGACTATTTTAATCACCCGTATTTCCAAAACATAAGTTTTGACGATAACCTGAGTGGTATAATACTATAGTTCTGGTCCTATTCTATCATCCTATGTGTACGTCACGTATCCACAATTCCGTATTTATTTTTATATTTCATGTCAAACTTAGACAAATCGTTGTCCGCACATCGCATAGCGACTAATTTAATCACCCATATTTCCAAAACCTAAGTTTTTAAGGTAACTTGGGTGGTACAGTACTAAAGTTCTGAACCTATTCTATCATCCTATGTGTACGTTATGTTGGCACACTTCCGTATTTATTTTATATTTCATGTCAAACTTTGACAAATCGCTGTCCGCACATCGCATAGCGACTAATTTAATCACCTATATTTCCAAAACCTAAGTTTTTAAGGTAACTTGGGTGGTATAATACTAAATTTCAGGACCTATTCTATCATCCTATGTGTACGTCATGTTGGCACACTTCCGTATTTATTTTATTTTTCATGTCATACTTTGACAAATCGTTGTCCGCACATCGCATAGCGACTAATTTAATCACCCATATATCCAATTGTTACGGTAACTTGGGTGGTATAATACAGAAGTTCTGGTCCAATTCTATCACCCTACGTGTACGTAATGTTGGCACATCTCCGTATTTATTATTATATTTCATGTCATACTTAGACAAATCGTTGTCCGCACATCGCATAGCGACTAATTTAATCACCCAAATTTCCAAAACCTAAGTTTTTAAGGTAACTTGGGTGGTATAGTACTAAAGTTCTGGTCCTATTCTTTCATCCTACGTGTACGTCATGCTGACACACTGCCGTATTTATTTTGTATTTTATGTCAAACTTAGGTGGATCGCTGTCCACACATCCAAAGCGACTATTTTAATCACCCGTATCAAAACCTAAGTTTTTAAGGTAACTTGGGTGGTATAGTACTAAAGTTCTGGACCTATTCTATCATCCTGTGTACGTCATGTTGGCACACCTCCGTATTTTTTTTATATTTCGTGTCAAACTTCGACAAATCTCTGTCCGCACATCTCAATGCGACTACTTTAATCAGCCATATTTCCAAAACCTAAGTTTTTACGGTAACTTGGGTGGTATAATACAGAAGTTCTGGTCCTATTCTATCACCCTATATGTACGTAATGTTGGCACACCTCCGTATTTATTATTATATTTCATGTCATACTTCTACAAATCGTTGTCCGCACATCGCATAGCGACTAATTTAATCACCCATATATCCAAAACCTAAGATTTTAAGGTAACTTGGTTGGAATAGTAAAGAAGTTCTGGTCCTATTCTATCACCCTATGTGTACGTCATGTATCCACAATTCCGTATTTATTTTTATATTTCATGTCAAACTTAGACAAATCGTTGTCCGCACATCGCATAGCGACTAATTTAATCACCAATATTTCCAAAACCTAAGTTTTTACGGTAACTTGGGTGGTATAATACAGAAGTTCTGGTCCTATTCTATCACCCTATGTTTACGTCATGTATCCACAATTCTGTATTTATTTTTATATTTCATGTCAAACTTAGACAAATCGTTGTCCGCACATCGCATAGCGACTAATTTAATCACCCGTATTTCCAAAACCTAAGTTTTTAAGGTAACTTGGGTGGTATAGTACTAAATTTCTGGACCTATTCTATCATCCTATGTGTACGTCATGTTGGCACACCTCCGTATTTTTTTTTATATTTCGTGTCGAACTTCGACAAATCTCTGTCCGCACATCTCAATGCGTCTACTTTAATCAGCCATATTTCCAAAACCTAAGTTTTTACGGTAACTTGGGTGGTATAATACAGAAGTTCTGGTCCTATTTCATCACCCTACGTGTACGTCATGCTGACACACTGCCGTATTTATTTTATATTTTATGTCAAACTTAGGTGGATCACTGTCCACACATCCAAAGCGACTATTTTAATCACCCGTATTTCCAAAACCTAAGTTTTTAAGGTAACTTGGGTGGAAAAGTACTAAAGTTCTGGACCTATTATATAATCCTATGTGTACGTCATGTTGGCACACCTCCGTATTTTTTTTATATTTCGTGTCAAACTTCAACAAATCTCTGTCCGCACATCTCAATGCGACTACTTTAATCAGCCATATTTCCAAAACCTAAGTTTTTACGGTAACTTGGGTGGTATAATACAGAAGTTCTGGTCCTATTCTATCACCCTACGTGTACGTAATGTTGGCACACCTCCGTATTTATTATTATATTTCATGTCATACTTAGACAAATCGTTGTCCGCACATCGCATAGCGACTAATTTAATCACCCATATTTCCAAAACCTAAGTTTTTAAGGTAACTTGGGTGGTATAGTACTAAAGTTCTGGTCCTATTCTTTCATCCTACGTGTACGTCATGCTGACACACTGCCGTATTTATCTTATATTTTATGTCAAACTTATGTGGATCGCTGTCCACACATCCAAAGCGACTATTTTAATCACCCGTATTTCCAAAACCTAAGTTTTTACGGTAACTTGGGTGGTATAATACAGAAGTTCTGGTCCTATTCTATCACCCTATGTGTACGTCATGTATCCACAATTCCGTATTCATTTTTATATTTCATGACAAACTTAGACAAATCGTTGTCCGCACATCGCATAGCGACTAATTTAATCACCCATATTTCCAAAACCTAAGTTTTTAAGGTAACTTGGGTGGTATAATACTAAATTTCAGGACCTATTCTATCATCCTATGTGTACGTCATGTTGGCACACTTCCGTATTTATTTTATTTTTCATGTCATACTTTGACAAATCGCTGTCCGCACATCTCAATGCGACTTTTTTAATCAGCCATATTTCCAAAACCTAAGTTTTTACGGTAACTTGGTTGGTATAATACAGAAGTTCTGGTCCTAATTCATCACCCTACGTGTACGTCATGCTGACACACTGCCGTATTTATTTTATATTTTATGTCAAACTTAGGTGGATCACTGTCCACACATCCAAAGCGACTATTTTAATCACCCGTATTTCCAAAACCTAAGTTTTTAAGGTAACTTGGGTGGTATAGTACTAAAGTTCTGGTCCTATTCTATCATCCTATGTGTACGTCATGTTGGCACACCTCCGTATTTTTTTTATATTTCGTGTCAAACTTCGACAAATCTCTGTCCGCACATCTCAATGCGACTACGTTAATCAGCCATATTTCCAAAACCTAAGTTTTTACGGTAACTTGGGTGTTATAATACAGAAGTTCTGGTCCTATTCTATCACCCTACGTGTACGTAATGTTGGCACACCTCCGTATTTATTATTATATTTCATGTCATACTTAGACAAATCGTTGTCCGCACATCGCATAGCGACTAATTTAATCACCCATATTTCCAAAACCTAAGTTTTTAAGGTAACTTGGGTGGTATAGTACTAAAGTTCTGGTCCTATTCTTTCATCCTACGTGTACGTCATGCTGACACACTGCCGTATTTATCTTATATTTTATGTCAAACTTATGTGGATCGCTGTCCACACATCCAAAGCGACTATTTTAATCACCCGTATTTCCAAAACCTAAGTTTTGACGGTAACCTGAGTGGTATAATAATATAGTTCTAATCCTAATCTATCACCCAATGTGTACGTCATGTATCCAAAATTCCGTATTTATTTTTATATTTCATGTCAAACTTAGACAAATCGTTGTCCGCACATCGCATAGCGACTAATTTAATCACCCATATTTCCAAAACCTAAGTTTTTACGGTAACTTGGGTGGTATAATACAGAAGTTCTGGTCCTATTCTATCACCCTATGTGTACGTCATGTTTCCACAATTCCGTATTCATTTTTATATTTCATGTCAAACTTAGACAAATCGTTGTCCGCACATCGCATAGCGACTAATTTAATCACCCATATTTCCAAAACCTAAGTTTTTAAGGTAACTTGGGTGGTATAGTACTAAATTTCTGGACCTATTCTATCATCCTATGTGTACGTCATGTTGGCACACTTCCGTATTTATTTTATTTTTCATGTCATACTTTGACAAATCGCTGTCCGCACATCTCAATGCGACTACTTTAATAAGCCATATTTCCAAAACCTAAGTTTTTACGGTAACTTGGGTGGTATAATACAGAAGTTCTGGTCCTATTCTATCACCCTATGTGTACGTCATGTATCCACAATTCCGTATTTATTTTTATATTTCATGTCAAACTTAGACAAATCGTTGTCCGCATATCGCATAGCGACTAATTTAATCACCCATATTTCCAAAACCTAAGTTTTTACGGTAACTTAGGTGGTATAATACAGAAGTTCTGGTCCTATTCTATCACCCTATGTGTACGTCATGTATCCACAATTCCGTATTTATTTTTATATTTCATTTCAAAATTAGACAAATCGTTGTCCGCACATCGCATAGCGACTAATTTAATCACCCATATTTCCAAAACCTAAGTTTTTAAGGTAACTTGGGTGGTATAATACTAAATTTCAGGACCTATTCTATCATCCTGTGTGTACGTCAGGTTGGCACACTTCCGTATTTATTTTATTTTTCATGTCATACTTTGACAAATCGCTGTCCGCACATCTCAATGCGACTACTTTATTCAGCCATATTTCCAAAACCTAAGTCCTTACGGTAACTTGGGTGGTATAATACAGAAGTTCTTGTCCTATTCTATCACCCTACGTGTACGTCATGTATCCACAATTCCGTATTTATTTTTATATTTCATGTCAAACTTAGACAAATCGTTGTCCGCACATCGCATAGCGACTAATTTAATCACCCATATTTCCAAAACCTAAGTTTTTAAGGTAACTTGGGTGGTATAATACTAAATTTCAGGACCTATTCTATCATCCTATGTGTACGTCATGTTGGCACACTTCCGTATTTATTTTATTTTTCATGTCATACTTTGACAAATCGCTGTCCGCACATCTCAATACGACTACTTTAATCAGCCATATTTCCAAAACCTAAGTTTTTACGGTAACTTGGGTGGTATAATACAGAAGTTCTGGTCCTATTCTATCACCCTATGTGTACGTCAATTATACACAATTCCGTATTTATTTTTATATTTCATGTCAAACTTAGACAAATCGTTGTCCGCACATCGCATAGCGACTAATTTAATCACCCATATTTCCAAAACCTATGTTTTTAAGGTAACTTTGGTGGTATAATACTAAATTTCAGGACCTATTCTATCATCCTATGTGTACGTCATGTTGGCACACATCCGTATTTATTTTATTTTTCATGTCATACTTTGACAAATCGCTGTCCGCACATCTCAATGCGACTACTTTAATCAGCCATATTTCCAAAACCTAAGTTTTTACGGTAACTTGGGTGTTATAATACAGAAGTTCTGGTCCTATTTCATCACCCTACGTGTACGTCATGCTGACACACTGCCGTATTTATTTTATATTTTATGTCAATCTTAGGTGGATCACTGTCCACACATCCAAAGCGACTATTTTAATCACCCGTATTTCAAAAACCTAAGTTTTTAAGGTAACTTGGGTGGTATAGTACTAAAGTTCTGGACCTATTCTATCATCCTATGTGTACGTCATGTTGGCACACCTCCGTATTTTTTTTATATTTCGTGTAAAACTTCGACAAATCTCTGTCCGCACATCTCAATGCGACTACTTTAATCAGCCATATTTCCAAAACCTAAGTTTTTACGGTAACTTGGGTGGTATAATACAGAAGTTCTGGTCCTATTCTATCACCCTACGGGTACGTAATGTTGGCACACCTCCGTATTTATTATTATATTTCATGTCTTACTTAGACAAATCGTTGTCCGCACATCGCATAGCGACTAATTTAATCACCCATATTTCCAAAACCTAAGTTTTTAAGGTAACTTGGGTGGTATAGTACTAAAGTTCTGGTCCTATTCTTTAATCCTACGTGTACGTCATGCTGACACACTGCCGTATTTATTTTATATTTTATGTCAAACTTAGGTGGATCGCTGTCCACACATCCAAAGCGACTATTTTAATCACCCGTATTTCCAAAACCTAAGTTTTTAAGGTAACTTGGGGAGGTATAGTACTAAAGTTCTGGACCTATTCTATCATCCTATGTGTACGTCATGTTGGCACACCTCCGTATTTTTTTTATATTTCGTGTCAAACTTCGACAAATCTCTGTCCGCACATCTCAATGCGACTACTTTAATCAGCCATATTTCCACAACCTAAGTTTTTACGGTAACTTGGGTGGTATAATACAGAAGTTCTGGTCCTATTTTATCACCCTACGTGTACGTAATGTTGGCACACCTCCGTATTTATTATTATATTTCATGTCAAACTTAGACAAATCGCTGTCCGCACATCGCATAGCGACTAATTTAATCACCCATATTTCCAAAACCTAAGTTTTTACGGTAACTTGGGTGGTATAATACAGAAGTTCTGGTCCTATTCTATCACTTTATGTGTACGTCTTGTTGACACACTTCCTTATTATTTTATATTTCATGTCAAACTAAGGTGGATCGCTGTCCACACATACAAAGCGACTATTTTAATCACCCGTATTTCCAAAACCTAAGTTTTAACGGTAACCTGACGGTATAACACTACAGTTCTGGTCCTATTCTATCACCCTACGTGTACGTCATGTACCCACAGATCCGTATTTATTTTTATATTTCATGTCAAACTTAGACAAATCGTTGTCCGCACATCGCATAGCGACTAATTTAATCACCCATATTTCCAAAACCTAAGTTTTTAAGGTAACTTGGGTGGTATAGTACTAAAGTTCTGGACCCATTCTATCATCCTATGTGTACGTCATGTTGGCACACCTCCGTATTTTTTTTATATTTCGTGTCAAACTTCGACAAATCTCTGTCCGCACATCTCAATGCGACTACTTTAATCAGCCATATTTCCAAAACCTAAGTTTTTACGGTAACTTGGGTGGTATAATACAGAAGTTCTGGTCCTATTTTATCACCCTACGTGTACGTAATGTTGGCACACCTCCGTATTTATTATTATATTTCATGTCATACTTAGACATATCGTTGTCTGCACATCGCATAGCGACTAATTTAATCACCCATATTTCCAAAACCTAAGTTTTTAAGGTAACTTGGGTGGTATAATACTGAATTTCTGGACCTATTCTATCATCCTATGTGTACGTCATGTTTGCACACTTCCGTATTTATTTTATATTTCATGTCAAACTTAGACAAATCGCTGTCCGCACATCGCAAAGCGACTACTTTAATCAGCCATATTTCCAAAACCTAAGTTTTTACGGTAACTTGGGTGGTATAATACAGAAGTTCTGGTCCTATTCTATCACTTTATGTGTACGTCTTGTTGACACACTTCCGTGTTTATTTTATATTTCATGTCAAACTAAGGTGGATCGCTGTCCACACATACAAAGCGACTATTTTAATCACCCGTATTTCCAAAACCTAAGTTTTAATGGTAACCTGAGGGTATAACACTATAGTTCTTGTCCTATTCTACCACTCTATGTGTACGTCATGTACCCACAGATCCGTATTTATTTTTATATTTCATGTCAAACTTAGACAAATCGTTGTCCGCACATCGCATAGCGACTAATTTAATCACCCATATTTCCAAAACCTAAGTTTTTAAGGTAACTTGGGTGGTATAATACTAAATTTTAGGACCTATTCTATCATCCTATGTGTACGTCATGCTGACACACTGCCGTATTTATTTTATATTTTATGTCAAACTTAGGTGGATCGCTGTCCACACATCCAAAGCGACTATTTTAATCACCCGTATTTCCAAAACCTAAGTTTTGACGGTAACCTGAGTGGTATAATAATATAGTTCTAATCCTATTCTATCACCCAATGTGTACGTCATGTATCCAAAGTTCCGTATTTATTTTTATATTTCATGTCAAACTTAGACAAATCGTTGTCCGCACATGGCATAGCGTCTAATTTAATCACCCATATTTCCAAAACCTAAGTTTTTACGGTAACTTGGGTGGTATAATACAGAAGTTCTGGTCCTATTCTATCACCCTATGTGTACGTCATGTATCCACAATTCCGTATTTATTTTTATATTTCATGTCAAACTTAGACAAATCGTTGTCCGCACATCGCATAGCGACTAATTTAATCACCCATATTTCCAAAACCTAAGTTTTTAAGGTATCTTGGGTGGAATAATACTAAATTTCAGGACCTATTCTATCATCCTATGTGTACGTCATGTTGGCACACTTCCGTATTTATTTTATTTTTCATGTCATACTTTGACAAATCGCTGTCCGCACATCTCAATGCGACTACTTTAATCAACCATATTTCCAAAACCTAAGTTTTTACGGTAACTTGGGTGGTATAATACAGAAGTTCTGGTCCTATTTCATCACCCTACGTGTACGTCATGCTGACACACTGCCGTATTTATTTTATATTTTATGCCAAACTTAGGTGGATCAATGTCCACACATCCAAAGCGACTATTTTAATCACCCGTATTTCCAAAACCTAAGTTTTTAAGGTAACTTGGGTGGTATAGTACTAAAGTTCTGGACCTATTCTATCATCCTATGTGTAAGTCATGTTGGCACACCTCCGTATTTTTTTTATATTTCGTGTCAAACTTCGACAAATCTCTCCGCACATCTCAATGCGACTACTTTAATCAGCCATATTTCCAAAACCTAAGTTTTTACGGTAACTTGGGTGGTATAATACAGAAGTTCTGGTCCTATTCTATCACCCTACGTGTACGTAATGTTGGCACACCTCCGTATTTATTATTATATTTCATGTCATACTTAGACACATCGTTGTCCGCACATCGCATAGCGACTAATTTAATCACCCATATTTCCAAAACCTAAGTTTTAACGGTAACCTGAGGGTATAACACTATAGTTCTTGTCCTATTCTACCACTCTATGTGTACGTCATGTACCCACAGATCCGTATTTATTTTTATATTTCATGTCAAACTTAGACAAATCGTTGTCCGCACATCGCATAGCGACTAATTTAATCACCCATATTTCCAAAACCTAAGTTTTTAAGGTAACTTGGGTGGTATAGTACTAAAGTTCTGGACCTATTCTATCATCCTATGTGTACGTCATGTTGGCACACCTCCGTATTTTTTTTATATTTCGTGTCAAACTTCGACAAATCTCTGTCCGCACATCTCAATGCGACTACTTTAATCAGCCATATTTCCAAAACCTAAGTTTTTACGGTAACTTGGGTGGTATAATACAGAAGTTCTGGTCCTATTCTATCACTTTATGTGTACGTCTTGTTGACACACTTCCGTGTTTATTTTATATTTCATGTCAAACTAAGGTGGATCGCTGTCCACACATACAAAGCGACTATTTTAATCACCCGTATTTCCAAAACCTAAGTTTTAACGGTAACCTGAGGGTATAACACTATAGTTCTTGTCCTATTCTACCACTCTATGTGTACGTCATGTACCCACAGATCCGTATTTATTTTTATATTTCATGTCAAACTTAGACAAATCGTTGTCCGCACATCGCATAGCGACTAATTTAATCACCCATATTTCCAAAACCTAAGTTTTTAAGGTAACTTGGGTGGTATAATACTAAATTTTAGGACCTATTCTATCATCCTATGTGTACGTCATGCTGACACACTGCCGTATTTATTTTATATTTTATGTCAAACTTAGGTGGATCGCTGTCCACACATCCAAAGCGACTATTTTAATCACCCGTATTTCCAAAACCTAAGTTTTGACGGTAACCTGAGTGGTATAATAATATAGTTCTAATCCTATTCTATCACCCAATGTGTACGTCATGTATCCAAAGTTCCGTATTTATTTTTATATTTCATGTCAAACTTAGACAAATCGTTGTCCGCACATGGCATAGCGACTAATTTAATCACCCATATTTCCAAAACCTAAGTTTTTACGGTAACTTGGGTGGTATAATACAGAAGTTCTGGTCCTATTCTATCACCCTATGTGTACGTCATGTATCCACAATTCCGTATTTATTTTTATATTTCATGTCAAACTTAGACAAATCGTTGTCCGCACATCGCATAGCGACTAATTTAATCACCCATATTTCCAAAACCTAAGTTTTTAAGGTATCTTGGGTGGTATAATACTAAATTTCAGGACCTATTCTATCATCCTATGTGTACGTCATGTTGGCACACTTCCGTATTTATTTTATTTTTCATGTCATACTTTGACAAATCGCTGTCCGCACATCTCAATGCGACTACTTTAATCAGCCATATTTCCAAAACCTAAGTTTTTACGGTAACTTGGGTGGTATAATACAGAAGTTCTGGTCCTATTTCATCACCCTACGTGTACGTCATGCTGACACACTGCCGTATTTATTTTATATTTTATGTCAAACTTAGGTGGATCACTGTCCACACATCCAAAGCGACAATTTTAATCACCCGTATTTCCAAAACCTAAGTTTTTAAGGTAACTTGGGTGGTATAGTACTAAAGTTCTGGACCTATTCTATCATCCTATGTGTAAGTCATGTTGGCACACCTCCGTATTTTTTTTATATTTCGTGTCAAACTTCGACAAATCTCTGTCCGCACATCTCAATGCGACTACTTTAATCAGCCATATTTCCAAAACCTAAGTTTTTACGGTAACTTGGGTGGTATAATACAGAAGTTCTGGTCCTATTCTATCACCCTACGTGTACGTAATGTTGGCACACCTCCGTATTTATTATTATATTTCATGTCATACTTAGACAAATCGTTGTCCGCACATCGCATAGCGACTAATTTAATCACCCATATTTCCAAAACCTAAGTTTTTAAGGTAACTTGGGTGGTATAATACTGAATTTCTGGACCTATTCTATCATCCTATGTGTACGTCATGTTTGCACACTTCCGTATTTATTTTATATTTCATGTCAAACTTAGACAAATCGCTGTCCGCACATCGCAAAGCGACTACTTTAATCAGCCATATTTCCAAAACCTAAGTTTTTACGGTAACTTGGGTGGTATAATACAGAAGTTCTGGTCCTATACTATCACTCTATGTGTACGTCTTGTTGACACACTTCCGTATTTATTTTATATTTAATGTCAAACTAAGGTGGATCGCTGTCCACACATACAAAGCGACTATTTTAATCACCCGTATTTCCAAAACCTAAGTTTTAACGGTAACCTGAGGGTATAACACTATAGTTCTTGTCCTATTCTACCACTCTATGTGTACGTCATGTACCCACAGATCCGTATTTATTTTTATATTTCATGTCAAACTTAGACAAATCGTTGGCCGCACATCGCATAGCGACTAATTTAATCACCCATATTTCCAAAACCTAAGTTTTTAAGGTAACTTGGGTGGTATAATACTAAATTTTAGGACCTATTCTATCATCCTATGTGTACGTCATGCTGACACACTGCCGTATTTATTTTATATTTTATTTCAAACTTAGGTGGATCGCTGTCCACACATCCAAAGCAACTATTTTAATCACCCGTATTTCCAAAACCTAAGTTTTGACGGTAACCTGAGTGGTATAATAATATAGTTCTAATCCTATTCTATCACCCAATGTGTACGTCATGTATCCAAAGTTCCGTATTTATTTTTATATTTCATGTCAAACTTAGACAATTCGTTGTCCGCACATGGCATAGCGACTAATTTAATCACCCATATTTCCAAAACCTAAGTTTTTACGGTAACTAGGGTGGTATAATACAGAAGTTCTGGTCCTATTCTATCACCCTATGTGTACGTCATGTATCCACAATTCCGTATTTATTTTTATATTTCATGTCAAACTTAGACAAATCGTTGTCCGCACATCGCATAGCGACTAATTTAATCACCCATATTTCCAAAACCTAAGTTTTTAAGGTAACTTGGGTGGTATAATACCAAATTTCAGGACCTATTCTATCATCCTATGTGTACGTCATGTTGGCACACTTCCGTATTTATTTTATTTTTCATGTCATACTTTGACAAATCGCTGTCCGCACATCTCAATGCGACTAATTTAATCAGCCATATTTCAAAAACCTAAGTTTTTACGGTAACTTGGGTGGAATAATACAGAAGTTCTGGTCCTATTCTATCACCCTATGTGTACGTCATGTATCCACAATTCCGTATTTATTTTTATATTTCATGTCAAACTTAGACAAATCGTTGTCCGCACATCGCATAGCGACTAATTTAATCACCCATATTTCCAAAACCTAAGATTTAAGGTAACTTGGGTGGTATAATACTAAATTTCAGGACCTATTCTATCATCCTATGTGTACGTCATGTTGGCACACTTCCGTATTTATTTTATTTTTCATGTCATACTTTGACAAATCGCTGTCCGCACATCTCAATGCGACTACTTTAATCAGCCATATTTCCAAAACCTAAGTTTTTACGGTAACTTGGGTGGTATAATACAGAAGTTCTGGTCCTATTCTATCACCCTACGTGTACGTCATGTATCCACAATTCCGTATTTATTTTTATATTTCATGTCAAACTTAGACAAATCGTTGTCCGCACATCGCATAGCGACTAATTTAATCACCCATATTTCCAAAACCTAAGTTTTTAAGGTAACTTGGGTGGTATAATACTAAATTTCAGGACCTATTCTATCATCCTATGTGCACGTCATGTTGGCACACTTCCGTATTTATTTTATTTTTCATGTCATACTTTGACAAGTCGCTGTCCGCATATCTCAATGCGACTACTTTAATCAGCCATATTTCCAAAACCTAAGTTTTTACGGTAACTTGGGTGGTATAATACAGAAGTTCTGGTCCTATTCTATCACCCTATGTGTACGTCATGTATCCACAATTCCGTATTTATTTTTATATTTCATGTCAATCTTAGACAAATCGTTGTCCGCACATCGCATAGCGACTAATTTAATCACCCATATTTCCAAAACCTAAGTTTTTAAGGTAACTTGGGTGGTATAATACTAAATTTCAGGACCTATTCTATCATCCTATGTGTACGTCATGTTGGCACACTTCCGTATTTATTTTATTTTTCATGTCATACTTTGACAAATCGCTGTCCGCACATCTCAATGCAACTACTTTAATCAGCCATATTTCCAAAACCTAAGTTTTTACAGTAACTTGGGTGGTATAATACAGAAGTTCTGGTCCTATTTTATCACCCTACGTGTAGGTAATGTTGGCACACCTCCGTATTTATTATTATATTTCATGTCATACCTAGACAAATCGTTGTCCGCACATCGCATAGCGACTAATTTAATCACCCATATTTCCAAAACCTAAGTTTTTAAGGTAACTTGGGTGGTATAATACTGAATTTCTGGACCTATTCTATCATCCTATGTGTACGTCATGTTTGCACACTTCCGTATTTATTTTATATTTCATGTCAAACTTAGACAAATCGCTGTCCGCACATCGCAAAGCGACTACTTTAATCAGCCATATTTCCAAAACCTAAGTTTTTACGGTAACTTGGGTGGTATAATACAGAAGTTCTGGTCCTATTCTATCACTTTATGTGTACGTCTTGTTGACACACTTCCGTATTTATTTTATATTTCATGTCAAACTAAGTTGGATCGCTGTCCACACATACAAAGCGACTATTTTAATCACCCGTATTTCCAAAACCTAAGTTTTAACGGTAACCTGAGGGTATAACACTATAGTTCTTATCCTATTCTACCACTCTATGTGTACGTCATGTACCCACAGATCCGTATTTATTTTTATATTTCATGTCAAACTTAGACAAATCGTTGTCCGCACATCGCATAGCGACTAATTTAATCACCCATATTTCCAAAACCTAAGTTTTTAAGGTAACTTGGGTGGTATAATACTAAATTTTAGGACCTATTCTATCATCCTATGTGTACGTCATGCTGACACACTGCCGTATTTATTTTATATTTTATGTCAAACTTAGGTGGATCGCTGTCCACACATCCAAAGCGACTATTTTAATCACCCGTATTTCCAAAACCTAAGTTTTGACGGTAACCTGAGTGGTATAATAATATAGTTCTAATCCTATTCTATCACCCAATGTGTACGTCATGTATCCAAAGTTCCGTATTTATTTTTATATTTCATGTCAAACTTAGACAAATCTTTGTCCGCACATCGCATAGCGACTAATTTAATCACCCATATTTCCAAAACCTAAGTTTTTACAGTAACTTGGGTGGTATAATACAGAAGTTCTGGTCCTATTCTATCACCCTATGTGTACGTCATGTATCCACAATTCCGTATTTATTTTTATATTTCATGTCAAACTTAGACAAATCGTTGTCCGCACATCGCATAGCGACTAATTTAATCACCCATATTTCCAAAACCTAAGTTTTTAAGGTAACTTGGGTGGTATAATACTAAATTTCAGGACCTATTCTATCATCCTATGTGTACGTCATGTTGGCACACTTCCGTATTTATTTTATTTTTCATGTCATACTTTGACAAATCGCTGTCCGCACATCTCAAAGCGACTACTTTAATCAGCCATATTTCCAAAACCTAAGTTTTTACGGTAACTTGGGTGGTATAATACAGAAGTTCTGGTCCTATTCTATCACCCTACGTGTACGTCATGTATCCACAATTCCATATTTATTTTTATATTTCATGTCAAACTTAGACAAATTGTTGTCCGCACATCGCATAGCGACTAATTCAATCACCCATATTTCCAAAACCTAAGTTTTTAAGGTAACTTGGGTGGTATAATACTAAATTTCAGGACCTATTCTATCATCCTATGTGTACGTCATGTTGGCACACTTCCGTATTTATTTTATTTTTCATGTCATACTTTGACAAGTCGCTGTCCGCACATCTCAATGCGACTACTTTAATCAGCCATATTTCCAAAACCTAAGTTTTTACGGTAACTTGGGTGGTATAATACAGAAGTTCTGGCCCTATTCTATCACCCTATGTGTACGTCATGTATCCACAATTCCGTATTTATTTTTATATTTCATGTCAATCTTAGACAAATCGTTGTCCGCACATCGCATAGCGACTAATTTAATCACCCATATTTCCAAAACCTAAGTTTTTAAGGTAACTTGGGTGGTATAATACTAAATTTCAGGACCTATTCTATCATCCTATGTGTACGTCATGTTGGCACACTTCCGTATTTATTTTATTTTTCATGTCATACTTTGACAAATCGCTGTCCGCACATCTCAATGCGACTACTTTATTCAGCCATATTTCCAAAACCTAAGTTTTTACGGTAACTTGGGTGGTATAATACAGAAGTTCTGGTCCTATTCTATCACCCTACGTATACGTCATGTATCCACAATTCCGTATTTATTTTTATATTTCATGTCAAACTTAGAAAAATCGTTGTCCGCACATCGCATAGCGACTAATTTAATCACCCATATTTCCAAAACCTAAGTTTTTAAGGTAACTTGGGTGGTATAATACTAAATTTCAGGACCTATTCTATCATCCTATGTGTACGTCATGTTAGCACACTTCCGTATTTATTTTATTTTTCATGTCATACTTTGACAAATCGCTGTCCGTACATCTCAATGCGACTACTTTAATCAGCCATATTTCCAAAACCTAAGTTTTTACGGTAACTTGGGTGGTATAATACAGAAGTTCTGGTCCTATTCTATCACGCTATGTGTACGTCAAGTATCCACAATTCCGTATTTATTTTTATATTTCATGTCAAACTTAGACAAATCGTTGTCCGCACATCGCATAGCGACTAATTTAATCAGCCATATTTCCAAAACCTAAGTTTTTAAGGTAACTTGGGTGGTATAATACTAAATTTCAGGACCTATTCTATCATCCTATGTGTACGTCATGTTGGCACACATCCGTATTTATTTTATTTTTCATGTCATACTTTGACAAATCGCTGTCCGCACATCTCAATGCGACTACTTTATTCAGCCATATTTCCAAAACCTAAGTTTTTACGGTAACTTGGGTGGTATAATACAGAAGTTCTGGTCCTATTTCATCACCCTACGTGTACGTCATGCTGACACACTGCCGTATTTATTTTATATTTTATGTCAAACTTAGGTGGATCACTGTCCACACATCCAAAGCGACTATTTTAATCACCCGTATTTCCAAAACCTAGGTTTTAACGGTAACCTGAGGGTATAACACTATAGTTCTTGTCCTATTCTACCACTCTATGTGTACGTCATGTACCCACAGATCCGTATTTATTTTTATATTTCATGTCAAACTTAGACAAATCGTTGTCCGCACATCGCATAGCGACTAATTTAATCACCCATATATCCAAAACCTAAGTTTTTAAGGTAACTTGGGTGGTATAATACTAAATTTCAGGACCTATTCTATCATCCTATGTGTACGTCATGCTGACATACTGCCGTATTTATTTTATATTTTATGTCAAACTTAGGTGGATCGCTGTCCACACATCCAAAGCGACTATTTTAACCACCCGTATTTCCAAAACCTAAGTTTTGACGGTATCCTGAGTGGTATAATAATATAGTTCTAATCCTATTCTATCACCCAATGTGTACGTCATGTATCTAAAGTTCCGTATTTATTTTTATATTTCATGTCAAACTAAGACAAATCGTTGTCCGCACATCGCATAGCGACTAATTTAATCACCCATATTTCCAAAACCTAAGTTTTTACGGTAACTTGGGTGGTATAATACAGAAGTTCTGGTTCTATTCTATCACCCTATGTGTACGTCATGTATCCACAATTCCGTATTTATTTTTATATTTCATGTCAAACTTAGACAAATCGTTGTCCGCACATCGCATAGCGACTAATTTAATCACCCATATTTCCAAAACCTAAGTTTTTAAGGTAACTTGGTTGGTACAGTACTAAAGTTCTGCACCTATTCTATTATCCTATGTGTACGTCATGTTTGCACACCTCCGTATTTTTTTTATTTTTCATGTCATACTTTGACAAATCGCTGTCCGCACATCTCAATGCGACTACTTTAATCAGCCATATTTCCAAAACCTAAGTTTTTACGGTAACTTGGGTGGTATAATACAGAAGTTCTGGTTCTATTCTATCACCCTATGTGTACGTCATGTATCCACAATTCCGTATTTATTTTATTTTTCATGTCATACTTTGACAAATCGCTGTCCGCACATCTCAATGCGACTACTTTAATCAGCCATATTTCCAAAACCTAAGTTTTTAAGGTAAGTTGGGTGGTATAGTACTAAGGTTCTGGACCTATTCTATCATCCTATGTGTACGTCATGTTGGCACACCTCCGTATTTTTTTTATATTTCGTGTCAAACTTCGACAAATCTCTGTCCGCACATCTCAATGCGACTACTTTAATCAGCCATATTTCCAAAACCTAAGTTTTTATGGTAACTTTGGTGGTATAATACAGAAGTTCTGGTCCTATTCTATCATCCTATGTGTACGTCATGCTGACACACTGCCGTATTTATTTTTATATTTCATGTCAAACTTAGACAAATCGTTGTCCGCACATCGCATAGCGACTAATTTAATCACCCATATTTCCAAAACCTAAGTTTTTACGGTAACTTGGGTGGTATAATACAGAAGTTCTTGTCCTATTCTATCACCCTACGTGTACGTAATGTTGGCACACCTCTGTATTTATTATTATATTTCATGTCATACTTAGACAAATATCTGTCCGCACATCTCAATGCGACTAATTTAATCAGCCATATTTCCAAAACCTAAGTTTTAACGGTAACTTGGGTGGTATAATACAAAAGTTCTGGTCCTATTCTATCACCCTACGTGTACGTAATGTTGGCACACCTCCGTATTTATTATTATATTTCATGTCATACTTAGACAAATCGTTGTCCGCACATCGCATAGCGACTAATTTAATCACCCATATTTCCAAAACCTAAGTTTTTACGGTAACTTGGGTGGTATAGTACTAAAGTTCTGGACCTATTCTATCATCCTATGTGTACGTCATGTTGGCACACCTCCGTATTTTTTTTTATATTTCGTGTCAAACTTCGACAAATCTCTGTCCGCACATCTCAATGCGACTACTTTAATCAGCCATATTTCCAAAACCTAAGTTTTTACGGTAACTTGGGTGGTATAATACAGAAGTTCTGGTCCTATTCTATCACCCTATGTGTACGTAATGTTGGCACACCTCCGTATTTATTATTATATTTCATGTCATACTTAGACAAATCGTTGTCCGCACATCGCATAGCGACTAATTTAATCACCCATATTTCCAAAACCTAAGTTTTAAGGTAACTTGGGTGGTATAGTACTAAAGTTCTGGTCCTATTCTTTCATCCTACGTGTACGTCATGCTGACACACTGCCGTATTTATTTTATATTTTATGTCAAACTTAGGTGGATAAAAATATATGTATGGTCAAAATATATATAAATGGTTATATTTTTTCAATTAAGTACAGTTTCAAGATGGTACGCAATAATTTTCATGACAATGGAATGGAGTAAACACATTGTGAGGTTAAAAAACCGGACCAAAACTTGTATTTGTAGGTGAATTACATCTTTTCTAAGCTATTATTAAGATATAGGTCAATCAAAAGTAAGAGGACTGTAATATATTTATAAACAGTATATGTGAGCAACAAAAAATATGAAATACAATGGGTTTTCCCTTTTATTTCATCTTCTAATATTGATTTATCTGGGTGTGACCTCTATTACGAAAAATGGGAGTTTCCTATATAAAACTGCCTCTCTCATTGACATACATGGGTAATGGTGCTTTCTTTATATTTTCTCATATTCTACAGGGTTCAAAGTATTAAAAAATGTAACTGTCATTTAGATACCAAGTAATAACTTTTTAGTTTTTTCTTACTTTGCAATTGTACCCTTTTCAGATTTTGACCCAATTGTTATTTGAATATACCATTGATCAGTAGTCTTAAAACATTTCATTGAACTGATTTGAGGTGGTTTTTGACAAAATTTAAGATGGTACTTAAGATAATTTTTGTTTTAAGAAAAGATATGTTTCAGTTAATGCATTTTTAGCCGTGAAAAGGGATCGATCAAGATATCACAGATAGCCAGTGTCAATGGCAGATTATTTACTTTAAATTTGATCAAAATTATTCAACTAAATGAACTGTTTCAATACAAATGTTCAAAACTAAAACAGGTTTTTTTTCATAAACGTCATGTCTTGTGTCAACATTTTTAATGTTTCAAGGTATAATTTTATTCAGGAGTCGGGAGTTAACATCTCATCAAGAACTTTTAACATTTTAGGTAGCTGAGGCATTACAAATCAGAGGTCTCTTCGACCCAAATAAAAAGGTACCTAACAGTGAAGGAGCCCCAGCAAAGAAAAAGAAAAAAACAGTAAATAAAAAGATAGTGGAGAACCAAAGTGATGAATCAGTAGAAAGGCAAAACAGTGTCTGTGATGTTAACGGATCGGGTCCAAGCGTCGGCCCTTCAGTAATGGAGTGGGTTGAGGATCAACCCAATGAACACGAATTCAATAGCGAATACATAACTCCAGTTCACGGATCGTTAATCTCTCCGAATGTTGTGAGTACCCTACCAATTGTACCAAAGACAAATTAGGCTATATGGTTTAATAGGTTGCTCTAATCAGTCTACCTAAATATACAATTTATTTTTATTTTACATTTTTATTTCTGTAAATTGTTTCACCCAGGGCCGCCGAGAGGCCATGTCAGCTAAGTCTGAAATTTGGGGCCCGGGCTCCGGAGGGGCCCGGGATGAGCGGATTTTTTTTAGATTGAGGAAATATTGGCATTGACTTCTTGGAAATAAAATTTGGCCTGCATGTTAAAAAATAAAATGTCTAACTTTATCAGACAAATTACTTTGATAATACAATACAGTATTTAGTTATGGCAAAAGCGATTGTTTTGTCTGTCTGTACTATTGTATTTGCGGCTAACTGTACTGTACACTAGCTACGGCGGTGGCGGCCAGCGAGCAATGAGCTTGAGCGACTCATACCTCTCTCTCCATTCCTCTGCATTAAAATATATTGACGACAACTTTAATTATCCACGATGGTAAACAACAAGAGCACAATATATGTTGCAATTAATGCAGATGGCCGGAAAAAAACAATCGTGCGCATTGATCGTGAAAAAACGCAGGAGTAACTTTGAGAGTGGAACGAATGCGGAAGTTATGGGAAAGAGACGAATGAATGAAAAATCCAATAGTGCAGGATCGCTGATAATTTTTAAGTTTTTGATTTTAATCAGAGTAGATTATTTTTGTAAGTCCGACCGACCATTCAGCCTAAATTCGTCCGAAAGTTTGGGTTTTTTGGGGTTCGGATAATGTATCAACATCATACATTATCCGAACCCCAAAAAAACCAAAAATCCTGGGGCCCTCTATGCTTTCTAAAAACGCAAGTTTAGAGACCTAATTTTCAAAAATTTTCCGGAAATAAAAATACGGAATTTTGGATACATGACGTACACATTGGGTGATAGAATAGGATTAGAACTATATTATTATACCACTCAGGTTACCGTCAAAACTTAGGTTTTGGAAATACGGGTGATTAAAATAGTCGCTTTGGATGTGTGGACAGCAATTCCACCTAAGTTTGACATAAAATATAAAATAAATACGGCAGTGTGTCAGCATGACGTACACGTAGGATGAAAGAATAGGACCAGAACTTTAGTACTATACCACCCAAGTTACCTTAAAAACTTAGGTTTTGGAAATATGGGTGATTAAATTAGTCGCTATGCGATGTGCGGACAACGATTTGTCTAAGTATGACATGAAATATAATAATAAATACGGCAGTGTGTCAGCATGACGTACACGTAGGATGAAAGAATAGGACCAGAACTTTAGTACTATACCACCCAAGTTACCGTAAAAACTTAGGTTTTGGAAATATTGGTGATTAAATTAGTCGCTATGCGATGTGCGGACAACGATTTGTCTAAGTATGACATGAAATATAATAATAAATACGGAGGTGTGCCAACATTACGTACACGTAGGGTGATAGAATAGGTCCAGAACTTTAGTACTATACCACCCAAGTTACCGTAAAAACTTAGGTTTTGGAAATATGGCTGATTAAAGTAGTCGCATTGAGATGTGCGGACAGCGATTTGTCAAAGTATGACATGAAAAATAAAATAAATACGGAAGTGTGCCAAAATGACGTACACATAGGATGATAGAATAGGTCCTGAAATTTAGTATTATACCACCCAAGTTACCTTAAAAACTTAGGTTTTGGAAATATGGGTGATTAAATTAGTCGCTTTGGATGTGTGGACAGTGATCCACCTAAGTTTGACATGAAATATAAAAATAAATACGGAATTGTGGATAAATGACGTACACATAGGGTGATAGAATAGGACCAGAACTTCTGTATTATACCACCCAAGTTACCGTAAAAACTTAGGTTTTGAAAATATGGGTGATTAAATTAGTCGCTATGCGATGTGCGGACAACGATTTGTCTAAGTTTGACATGAAATATAAAAATAAATACGGAATTGCGGATACATGACGTACACATAGGGTGATAGAATAGGACCAGAACTTCTGTATTATACCAACCAAGTTACCGTAAAAACTTAGGTTTTGGAAATACGGGTGATTAAAATAGTCGCTTTGGATGTGTGGACAGCGATCCACCTAAGTTTGACATAAAATATAAAATAAATACGGCAGTGTGTCAGCATGACGTACACGTAGGATGAAAGAATAGGACCAGAACTTTAGTACTATACCACCCAAGTTACCTTAAAAACTTAGGTTTTGGAAATATGGGTGATTAAATTAGTCGCTATGGGATGTGCGGACAACGATTTGTCTAAGTATGACATGAAATATAATAATAAATACGGAAGTGGGCCAACATTACGTACATATCGGGTGATAGAATAGGACCAGAACTTCTGTATTATACCACCAAAGTTACCGTAAAAACTTAGGTTTTGGAAATATGGCTGATTAAAGTAGTCGCATTGAGATGTGCGGACAGATTTGTCGAAGTTTGACAAGAAATATAAAAAAAATACGGAGGTGTGCCAACATGACGTACACATAGGATGGCAGAATAGGTCCAGAACTTTAGTACTATACCATCCAAGTTACCTTAAAAACTTAGGTTTTGGAAATACGGGTGATTAAAATAGTCGCTTTGGATGTGTGGACAGCGATCCACCTAAGTTTGACATAAAATATAAAATAAATACGGCAGTGTGTCAGCATGACGTACACGTAGGATGAAAGAATAGGACCAGACCTTTAGTACTATACCACCCAAGTTACCTTAAAAACTTAGTTTTTGGAAATATGGGTGATTAAATTAGTCGCTATGCGATGTGCGGACAACGATTTGTCTAAGTATGACATGAAATATAATAATAAATACGGAGGTGTGCCAACATTACGTACACGTAGGGTGATAGAATAGGACCAGAACTTCTGTATTATACCACCCAAGTTACCGTAAAAACTTAGGTTTTGGAAATATGGCTGATTAAAGTAGTCGCATTGAGATGTGCGGACAGAGATTTTTCGAAGTTTGACACGAAATATAAAAAAATACGGAGGTGTGCCAACATGACGTACACATAGGATGATAGAATAGGTCCAGAACTTTAGTACTATACCACCCAAGTTACCTTAAAAACTTAGGTTTTGGAAATACGGGTGATTAAAATAGTCGCTTTGGATGTGTGGACAGTGATCCACCTAAGTTTGACATAAAATATAAAATAAATACGGCAGTGTGTCAGCATGACGTACACGTAGGGTGATGAAATAGGACCAGAACTTCTGTATTATACCACCCAAGTTACCGTAAAAACTTAGGTTTTGGAAATATGGCTGATTAAAGTAGTCGCATTGAGATGTGCCGACAGCGATTTGTCAAAGTATGACATGAAAAATAAAATAAATACGGAAGTGTGCCAACATGACGTACACATAGGATGATCGAATAGGTCCTGAAATTTAGTATTATACCACCCAAGTTACCTTAAAAACTTAGGTTTTGGAAATATGGGTGATTAAATTAGTCGCTATGCGATGTGCGGACAACGATTTGTCTAAGTTTGACATGAAATATAAAAATAAATACGGAATTGTGGATACATGACGTACACATAGGGTGATAGAATAGGACCAGAACTTCTGTATTATACCACCCAAGTTACCGTAAAAACTTAGGTTTTGGAAATATGGGTGATTAAATTAGTTGCTATGCGATGTGCGGACAACGATTTGTCTAAGATTGACATGAAATATAAAAATAAATACGGAATTTTGGATACATGACGTACACATTGGGTGATAGAATAGGATTAGAACTATATTATTATACCACTCAGGTTACCGTCAAAACTTAGGTTTTGGAAATACGGGTGATTAAAATAGTCGCTTTGGATGTGTGGACAGCGATCCACCTAAGTTTGACATAAAATATAAAATAAATACGGCAGTGTGTCAGCGTGACGTAGACGTAGGATGAAAGAATAGGACCAGAACTTTAGTACTATACCACCCAAGTTACCTTAAAAACTTAGGTTTTGGAAATATGGGTGATTAAATTAGTCGCTATGCGATGTGCGGACAACGATTGGTCTAAGTATGACATGAAATATAATAATAAATACGGAGGTGTGCCAACATTACGTACACGTAGGGTGATAGAATAGGACCAGAACTTCTGTATTATACCACCCAAGTTACCGTAAAAACTTAGGTTTTGGAAATATGGCTGATTAAAGTAGTCGCATTGAGATGTGTGGACAGAGATTTGTCGAAGTTTGACACGAAATATAAAAAAAATACGGAGGTGTGCCAACATGACGTACACATAGGATGATGAAATAGGTCCAGAACTTTAGTACTATACCACCCAAGTTACCTTAAAAACTTAGGTTTTGGAAATACGGGTGATTAAATTAGTCGCTATGCGATGTGCGGACAACGATTTGTCTAAGTTTGACATGAAATATAAAAATAAATACGGAATTGTGGATACATGACGTACACATAGGGTGATAGAATAGGACCAGAACTTCTGTATTATACCACCCAAGTTACCGTAAAAACTTAGGTTTTGGAAATATGGCTGATTAAAGTAGTCGCATTGAGATGTGCGGACAGCGATTTGTCAAAGTATGACATGAAAAATAAAATGAATACGGAAGTGTGCCAACATGACGTACACATAGGATGATAGAATAGGTCCTGAAATTTGGTATTATACCACCCAAGTTACCTTAAAAACTTAGGTTTTGGAAATATGGGTGATTAAATTAGTCGCTATGCGATGTGCGGACAACGATTTGTCTAAGTTTGACATGAAATATAAAAATAAATACGGAATTGTGGATACATGACGTACACGTAGGGTGATAGAATAGGACCAGAACTTCTGTATTATACCACCCAAGTTACCGTAAAAACCTAGGTTTTGGAAATATGGCTGATTAAAGTAGTCGCATTGAGATGTGCGGACAGCGATTTGTCAAAGTATGACATGAAAAATAAAATAAATACGGAAGTGTGCCAACATGACGTACACATAAGATGATAGAATAGGTCCTGAAATTTAGTAATATACCACCCAAGTTACCTTAAAAACTTAGGTTTTGGAAATATGGGTGATTAAATTAGTCGCTATGCGATGTGCGGACAACGATTGGTCTAAGTATGACATGAAATATAATAATAAACACGGAGGTGTGCCAACATTACGTACACATAGGATGATAGAATAGGTCCTGAAATTTAATATTATACCACCCAAGTTACCTTAAAAACTTAGGTTTTGGAAATACGGGTGATTAAAATAGTCGCTTTGGATGTGTGTACAGTGATCCACCTAAGTTTGACATAAAATATAAAATAAATACGGCAGTGTGTCAGCATGACGTACACGTAGGGTGATGAAATAGGACCAGAACTTCTGTATTATACCACCCAAGTTACCGTAAAAACTTAGGTTTTGGAAATATGGCTGATTAAAGTAGTCGCATTGAGATGTGCGGACAGAGATTTGTCGAAGTTTGACACGAAATATAAAAAAAATACGGAGGTGTGCCAACATGACGTACACATAGGATGATGAAATAGGTCCAGAACTTTAGTACTATACCACCCAAGTTACCTTAAAAACTTAGGTTTTGGAAATACGGGTGATTAAATTAGTCGCTATGCGATGTGCGGACAACGATTTGTCTAAGTTTGACATGAAATATAAAAATAAATACGGAATTGTGGATACATGACGTACACATAGGGTGATAGAATAGGACCAGAACTTCTGTATTATACCACCCAAGTTACCGTAAAAACTTAGGTTTTGGAAATATGGCTGATTAAAGTAGTCGCATTGAGATGTGCGGACAGCGATTTGTCAAAGTATGACATGAAAAATAAAATAAATACGGATGTGTGCCAACATGACGTACACATAGGATGATAGAATAGGTCCTGAAATTTGGTATTATACCACCCAAGTTACCTTAAAAACTTAGGTTTTGGAAATATGGGTGATTAAATTAGTCGCTATGCGATGTGCGGACAACGATTTGTCTAAGTTTGACATGAAATATAAAAATAAATACGGAATTGTGGATACATGACGTACACATAGGGTGATAGAATAGGACCAGAACTTCTGTATTATACCACCCAAGTTACCGTAAAAACTTAGGTTTTGGAAATATGGGTGATTAAATTAGTCGCTATGCGATGTGCGGACAACGATTTGTCTAAGTTTGACATGAAATATAAAAATAAATACGGAACTTTGGATACATGACGTACACATTGGGTGATAGAATAGGATTAGAACTATATTATTATACCACTCAGGTTACCGTCAAAACTTAGGTTTTGGAAATACGGGTGATTAAAATAGTCGCTTTGGATGTGTGGACAGTGATCCACCTAAGTTTGACATAAAATATAAAATAAATACGGCAGTGTGTCAGCGTGACGTACACGTAGGATCAAAGAATAGGACCAGAACTTTAGTACTATACCACCCAAGTTACCTTAAAAACTTAGGTTTTGGAAATATGGGTGATTAAATTAGTCGCTATGCGATGTGCGGACAACGATTGGTCTAAGTATGACATGAAATATAATAATAAATACGGAGGTGTGCCAACATGACGTACACATAGGGTGATAGAATAGGACCAGAACTTCTGTATTATACCACCCAAGTTACCGTAAAAACTTAGGTTTTGGAAATACGGGTGATTAAAATAGTCGCTTTGGATGTGTGGACAGCGATCCACCTAAGTTTGACATAAAATATAAAATAAATACGGCAGTGTGTCAGCATGACGTACACGTAGGATGAAAGAATAGGACCAGAACTTTAGTACTATACCACCCAAGTTACCTTAAAAACTTAGGTTTTGGAAATATGGGTGATTAAATTAGTCGCTATGGGATGTGCGGACAACGATTTGTCTAAGTATGACATGAAATATAATAATAAATACGGAAGTGGGCCAACATTACGTACATATAGGGTGATAGAATAGGACCAGAACTTCTGTATTATACCACCAAAGTTACCGTAAAAACTTAGGTTTTGGAAATATGGCTGATTAAAGTAGTCGCATTGAGATGTGCGGACAGAGATTTGTCGAAGTTTGACAAGAAATATAAAAAAAATACGGAGGTGTGCCAACATGACGTACACATAGGATGGCAGAATAGGTCCAGAACTTTAGTACTATACCATCCAAGTTACCTTAAAAACTTAGGTTTTGGAAATACGGGTGATTAAAATAGTCGCTTTGGATGTGTGGACAGCGATCCACCTAAGTTTGACATAAAATATAAAATAAATACGGCAGTGTGTCAGCATGACGTACACGTAGGATGAAAGAATAGGACCAGACCTTTAGTACTATACCACCCAAGTTACCTTAAAAACTTAGTTTTTGAAAATATGGGTGATTAAATTAGTCGCTATGCGATGTGCGGACAACGATTTGTCTAAGTATGACATGAAATATAAAAATAAATACGGAGGTGTGCCAACATTACGTACACGTAGGGTGATAGAATAGGACCAGAACTTCTGTATTATACCACCCAAGTTACCGTAAAAACTTAGGTTTTGGAAATATGGCTGATTAAAGTAGTCGCATTGAGATGTGCGGACAGAGATTTTTCGAAGTTTGACACGAAATATAAAAAAAATACGGAGGTGTGCCAACATGACGTACACATAGGATGATAGAATAGGTCCAGAACTTTAGTACTATACCACCCAAGTTACCTTAAAAACTTAGGTTTTGGAAATACGGGTGATTAAAATAGTCGCTTTGGATGTGTGGACAGTGATCCACCTAAGTTTGACATAAAATATAAAATAAATACGGCAGTGTGTCAGCATGACGTACACGTAGGGTGATGAAATAGGACCAGAACGTCTGTATTATACCACCCAAGTTCCCGTAAAAACTTAGGTTTTGGAAATATGGCTGATTAAAGTAGTCGCATTGAGATGTGCCGACAGCGATTTGTCAAAGTATGACATGAAAAATAAAATAAATACGGAAGTGTGCCAACATGACGTACACATAGGATGATCGAATAGGTCCTGAAATTTAGTATTATACCACCCAAGTTACCTTAAAAACTTAGGTTTTGGAAATATGGGCGATTAAATTAGTCGCTATGCGATGTGCGGACAACGATTTGTCTAAGTTTGACATGAAATATAAAAATAAATACGGAATTGTGGATACATGACGTACACATAGGGTGATAGAATAGGACCAGAACTTCTGTATTATACCACCCAAGTTACCGTAAAAACTTAGGTTTTGGAAATATGGGTGATTAAATTAGTTGCTATGCGATGTGCGGACAACGATTTGTCTAAGTTTGACATGAAATATAAAAATAAATACGGAATTTTGGATACATGACGTACACATTGGGTGATAAAATAGGATTAGAACTATATTATTATACCACTCAGGTTACCGTCAAAACTTAGGTTTTGGAAATACGGGTGATTAAAATAGTCGCTTTGGATGTGTGGACAGCGATCCACCTAAGTTTGACATAAAATATAAAATAAATACGGCAGTGTGTCAGCGTGACGTACACGTAGGATGAAAGAATAGGACCAGAACTTTAGTACTATACCACCCAAGTTACCTTAAAAACTTAGGTTTTGGAAATATGGGTGATTAAATTAGTCGCTATGCGATGTGCGGACAACGATTGGTCTAAGTATGACATGAAATATAATAATAAATACGGAGGTGTGCCAACATTACGTACACGTAGGGTGATAGAATAGGACCAGAACTTCTGTATTATACCACCCAAGTTACCGTAAAAACTTAGGTTTTGGAAATATGGCTGATTAAAGTAGTCGCATTGAGATGTGCGGACAGAGATTTGTCGAAGTTTGACACGAAATATAAAAAAAATACGGAGGTGTGCCAACATGACGTACACATAGGATGATGAAATAGGTCCAGAACTTTAGTACTATACCACCCAAGTTACCTTAAAAACTTAGGTTTTGGAAATACGGGTGATTAAATTAGTCGCTATGCGATGTGCGGACAACGATTTGTCTAAGTTTGACATGAAATATAAAAATAAATACGGAATTGTGGATACATGACGTACACATAGGGTGATAGAATAGGACCAGAACTTCTGTATTATACCACCCAAGTTACCGTAAAAACTTAGGTTTTGGAAATATGGCTGATTAAAGTAGTCGCATTGAGATGTGCGGACAGCGATTTGTCAAAGTATGACATGAAAAATAAAATGAATACGGAAGTGTGCCAACATGACGTACACATAGGATGATAGAATAGGTCCTGAAATTTGGTATTATACCTCCCAAGTTACCTTAAAAACTTAGGTTTTGGAAATATGGGTGATTAAATTAGTCGCTATGCGATGTGCGGACAACGATTTGTCTAAGTTTGACATGAAATATAAAAATAAATACGGAATTGTGGATACATGACGTACACGTAGGGTGATAGAATAGGACCAGAACTTCTGTATTATACCACCCAAGTTACCGTAAAAACCTAGGTTTTGGAAATATGGGTGATTAAATTAGTCGCTATCCGATGTGCGGACAACGATTGGTCTAAGTATGACATGAAATATAATAATAAATACGGAGGTGTGCCAACATTACGTACACATAGGATGATAGAATAGGTCCTGAAATTTAGTATTATACCACCCAAGTTACCTTAAAAACTTAGGTTTTGGAAATACGGGTGATTAAAATAGTCGCTTTGGATGTGTGTACAGTGATCCACCTAAGTTTGACATAAAATATAAAATAAATACGGCAGTGTGTCAGCATGACGTACACGTAGGGTGATGAAAGAGGACCAGAACTTCTGTATTATACCACCCAAGTTACCGTAAAAACTTAGGTTTTGGAAATATGGCTGATTAAAGTAGTCGCATTGAGATGTGCGGACAGAGATTTGTCGAAGTTTGACACGAAATATAAAAAAAATACGGAGGTGTGCCAACATGACGTACACATAGGATGATGAAATAGGTCCAGAACTTTAGTACTATACCACCCAAGTTACCTTAAAAACTTAGGTTTTGGAAATACGGGTGATTAAATTAGTCGCTATGCGATGTGCGGACAACGATTTGTCTAAGTTTGACATGAAATATAAAAATAAATACGGAATTGTGGATACATGACGTACACATAGGGTGATAGAATAGGACCAGAACTTCTGTATTATACCACCCAAGTTACCGTAAATACTTAGGTTTTGGAAATATGGCTGATTAAAGTAGTCGCATTGAGATGTGCGGACAGCGATTTGTCAAAGTATGACATGAAAAATAAAATAAATATGGATGTGTGCCAACATGACGTACACATAGGATGATAGAATAGGTCCTGAAATTTGGTATTATACCACCCAAGTTACCTTAAAAACTTAGGTTTTGGAAATATGGGTGATTAAATTAGTCGCTATGCGATGTGCGGACAACGATTTGTCTAAGTTTGACATGAAATATAAAAATAAATACGGAATTGTGGATACATGACGTACACATAGGGTGATAGAATAGGACCAGAACTTCTGTATTATACCACCCAAGTTACCGTAAAAACTTAGGTTTTGGAAATATGGGTGATTAAATTAGTCGCTATGCGATGTGCGGACAACGATTGGTCTAAGTATGACATGAAATATAATAATAAATACGGAGGTGTGCCAACATGACGTACACGTAGGGTGATAGAATAGGACCAGAACTTCTGTATTATACCACCCAAGTTACCGTAAAAACTTAGGTTTTGGAAATATGGCTGATTAAAGTAGTCGCATTGAGATGTGCGGACAGAGATTTGTCGAAGTTTGACACGAAATATAAAAAAAATACGGAGGTGTGCCAACATGACGTACACATAGGATGATGAAATAGGTCCAGAACTTTAGTACTATACCACCCAAGTTACCTTAAAAACTTAGGTTTTGGAAATACGGGTGATTAAATTAGTCGCTATGCGATGTGCGGACAACGATTTGTCTAAGTTTGACATGAAATATAAAAATAAATACGGAATTGTGGATACATGACGTACACATAGGGTGATAGAATAGGACCAGAACTTCTGTATTATACCACCCAAGTTACCGTAAAAACTTAGGTTTTGGAAATATGGCTGATTAAAGTAGTCGCATTGAGATGTGCGGACAGCGATTTGTCAAAGTATGACATGAAAAATAAAATGAATACGGAAGTGTGCCAACATGACGTACACATAGGATGATAGAATAGGTCCTGAAATTTGGTATTATACCACCCAAGTTACCTTAAAAACTTAGGTTTTGGAAATATGGGTGATTAAATTAGTCGCTATGCGATGTGCGGACAACGATTTGTCTAAGTTTGACATGAAATATAAAAATAAATACGGAATTGTGGATACATGACGTACACGTAGGGTGATAGAATAGGACCAGAACTTCTGTATTATACCACCCAAGTTACCGTAAAAACCTAGGTTTTGGAAATATGGCTGATTAAAGTAGTCGCATTGAGATGTGCGGACAGCGATTTGTCAAAGTATGACATGAAAAATAAAATAAATACGGATGTGTGCCAACATGACGTACACATAGGATGATAGAATAGGTCCTGAAATTTGGTATTATACCACCCAAGTTACCTTAAAAACTTAGGTTTTGGAAATATGGGTGATTAAATTAGTCGCTATGCGATGTGCGGACAACGATTTGTCTAAGTTTGACATGAAATATAAAAATAAATACGGAATTGTGGATACATGACGTACACATAGGGTGATAGAATAGGACCAGAACTTCTGTATTATACCACCCAAGTTACCGTAAAAACTTAGGTTTTGGAAATATGGGTGATTAAATTAGTCGCTATGCGATGTGCGGACAACGATTTGTCTAAGTTTGACGTGAAATATAAAAATAAATACGGAACTTTGGATACATGACGTACACATTGGGTGATAGAATAGGATTAGAACTATATTATTATACCACTCAGGTTACCGTCAAAACTTAGGTTTTGGAAATACGGGTGATTAAAATAGTCGCTTTGGATGTGTGGACAGTGATCCACCTAAGTTTGACATAAAATATAAAATAAATACGGCAGTGTGTCAGCGTGACGTACACGTAGGATGAAAGAATAGGACCAGAACTTTAGTACTATACCACCCAAGTTACCTTAAAAACTTAGGTTTTGGAAATATGGGTGATTAAATTATTCGCTATGCGATGTGCGGACAACGATTGGTCTAAGTATGACATGAAATATAATAATAAATACGGAGGTGTGCCAACATTACGTACACGTAGGGTGATAGAATAGGACCAGAACTTCTGTATTATACCACCCAAGTTACCGTAAAAACTTAGGTTTTGGAAATATGGCTGATTAAAGTAGTCGCATTGAGATGTGCGGACAGAGATTTGTCGAAGTTTGACACGAAATATAAAAAAAATACGGAGGTGTGCCAACATGACGTACACATAGGATGATGAAATAGGTCCAGAACTTTAGTACTATGCCACCCAAGTTACCTTAAAAACTTAGGTTTTGGAAATACGGGTGATTAAATTAGTCGCTATGCGATGTGCCGACAACGATTTGTCTAAGTTTGACATGAAATATAAAAATAAATACGGAATTGTGGATACATGACGTACACATAGGGTGATAGAATAGGACCAGAACTTCTGTATTATACCACCCAAGTTACCGTAAAAACCTAGGTTTTGGAAATATGGCTGATTAAAGTAGTCGCATTGAGATGTGCGGACAGCGATTTGTCAAAGTATGACATGAAAAATAAAATGAATACGGAAGTGTGCCAACATGACATACACATAGGATGATAGAATAGGTCCTGAAATTTGGTATTATACCACCCAAGTTACCTTAAAAACTTAGGTTTTGGAAATATGGGTGATTAAATTAGTCGCTATGCGATGTGCGGACAACGATTTGTCTAAGTTTGACATAAAATATAAAATAAATACGGCAGTGTGTCAGCATGACGTACACGTAGGGTGATGAAATAGGACCAGAACTTCTGTATTATACCACCCAAGTTACCGTAAAAACTTAGGTTTTGGAAATATGGCTGATTAAATTAGTCGCTATGCGATGTGCGGACAACGATTGGTCTAAGTATGACATGAAATATAATAATAAATACGGAGGTGTGCCAACATGACGTACACGTAGGGTGATAGAATAGGACCAGAACTTCTGTATTATACCACCCAAGTTACCGTAAAAACTTAGGTTTTGGAAATATGGCTGATTAAAGTAGTCGCATTGAGATGTGCGGACAGAGATTTGTCGAAGTTTGACACGAAATATAAAAAAAATACGGAGGTGTGCCAACATGACGTACACATAGGATGATGAAATAGGTCCAGAACTTTAGTACTATACCACCCAAGTTACCTTAAAAACTTAGGTTTTGGAAATACGGGTGATTAAATTAGTCGCTATGCGATGTGCGGACAACGATTTGTCTAAGTTTGACATGAAATATAAAAATAAATACGGAATTGTGGATACATGACGTACACATAGGGTGATAGAATAGGACCAGAACTTCTGTATTATACCACCCAAGTTACCGTAAAAACTTAGGTTTTGGAAATATGGCTGATTAAAGTAGTCGCATTGAGATGTGCGGACAGCGATTTGTCAAAGTATGACATGAAAAATAAAATGAATACGGAAGTGTGCCAACATGACGTACACATAGGATGATAGAATAGGTCCTGAAATTTGGTATTATACCACCCAAGTTACCTTAAAAACTTAGGTTTTGGAAATATGGGTGATTAAATTAGTCGCTATGCGATGTGCGGACAACGATTTGTCTAAGTTTGACATGAAATATAAAAATAAATACGGAATTGTGGATACATGACGTACACGTAGGGTGATAGAATAGGACCAGAACTTCTGTATTATACCACCCAAGTTACCGTAAAAACCTAGGTTTTGGAAATATGGCTGATTAAAGTAGTCGCATTGAGATGTGCGGACAGCGATTTGTCAAAGTATGACATGAAAAATAAAATAAATACGGATGTGTGCCAACATGACGTACACATAGGATGATAGAATAGGTCCTGAAATTTGGTATTATACCACCCAAGTTACCTTAAAAACTTAGGTTTTGGAAATATGGGTGATTAAATTAGTCGCTATGCGATGTGCGGACAACGATTTGTCTAAGTTTGACATGAAATATAAAAATAAATACGGAATTGTGGATACATGACGTACACATAGGGTGATAGAATAGGACCAGAACTTCTGTATTATACCACCCAAGTTACCGTAAAAACTTAGGTTTTGGAAATATGGGTGATTAAATTAGTCGCTATGCGATGTGCGGACAACGATTTGTCTAAGTTTGACGTGAAATATAAAAATAAATACGGAACTTTGGATACATGACGTACACATTGGGTGATAGAATAGGATTAGAACTATATTATTATACCACTCAGGTTACCGTCAAAACTTAGGTTTTGGAAATACGGGTGATTAAAATAGTCGCTTTGGATGTGTGGACAGTGATCCACCTAAGTTTGACATAAAATATAAAATAAATACGGCAGTGTGTCAGCGTGACGTACACGTAGGATGAAAGAATAGGACCAGAACTTTAGTACTATACCACCCAAGTTACCTTAAAAACTTAGGTTTTGGAAATATGGGTGATTAAATTATTCGCTATGCGATGTGCGGACAACGATTGGTCTAAGTATGACATGAAATATAATAATAAATACGGAGGTGTGCCAACATTACGTACACGTAGGGTGATAGAATAGGACCAGAACTTCTGTATTATACCACCCAAGTTACCGTAAAAACTTAGGTTTTGGAAATATGGCTGATTAAAGTAGTCGCATTGAGATGTGCGGACAGAGATTTGTCGAAGTTTGACACGAAATATAAAAAAAATACGGAGGTGTGCCAACATGACGTACACATAGGATGATGAAATAGGTCCAGAACTTTAGTACTATGCCACCCAAGTTACCTTAAAAACTTAGGTTTTGGAAATACGGGTGATTAAATTAGTCGCTATGCGATGTGCCGACAACGATTTGTCTAAGTTTGACATGAAATATAAAAATAAATACGGAATTGTGGATACATGACGTACACATAGGGTGATAGAATAGGACCAGAACTTCTGTATTATACCACCCAAGTTACCGTAAAAACCTAGGTTTTGGAAATATGGCTGATTAAAGTAGTCGCATTGAGATGTGCGGACAGCGATTTGTCAAAGTATGACATGAAAAATAAAATGAATACGGAAGTGTGCCAACATGACATACACATAGGATGATAGAATAGGTCCTGAAATTTGGTATTATACCACCCAAGTTACCTTAAAAACTTAGGTTTTGGAAATATGGGTGATTAAATTAGTCGCTATGCGATGTGCGGACAACGATTTGTCTAAGTTTGACATAAAATATAAAATAAATACGGCAGTGTGTCAGCATGACGTACACGTAGGGTGATGAAATAGGACCAGAACTTCTGTATTATACCACCCAAGTTACCGTAAAAACTTAGGTTTTGGAAATATGGCTGATTAAAGTAGTCGCATTGAGATGTGCGGACAGAGATTTGTCGAAGTTTGACACGAAATATATAAAAAATACGGAGGTGTGCCAACATGACGTACACATAAGATGATGAAATAGGTCCAGAACTTTAGTACTATACCACCCAAGTTACCTTAAAAACTTAGGTTTTGGAAATACGGGTGATTAAATTAGTCGCTATGCGATGTGCGGACAACGATTTGTCTAAGTTTGACATGAAATATAAAAATAAATACGGAATTGTGGATACGTGACGTACACATAGGGTGATAGAATAGGACCAGAACTTCTGTATTATACCACCCAAGTTACCGTAAAAACTTAGGTTTTGGATATATGGCTGATTAAAATAGTCGCATTGAGATGTGCGGACAGCGATTTGTCAAAGTATGACATGAAAAATAAAATAAATACGGATGTGTGCCAACATGACGTACACATAGGATGATAGAATAGGTCCTGAAATTTGGTATTATACCACCCAAGTTACCTTAAAAACTTAGGTTTTGGAAATATGGGTGATTAAATTAGTCGCTATGCGATGTGCGGACAACGATTTGTCTAAGTTTGACATGAAATATAAAAATAAATACGGAATTGTGGATACATGACGTACACATAGGGTGATAGAATAGGACCAGAACTTCTGTATTATACCACCCCAGTTACCGTAAAAACTTAGGTTTTGGAAATATGGCTGATTAAAGTAGTCGCATTGAGATGTGCGGACAGCGATTTGTCAAAGTATGACATGAAAAATAAAATGAATACGGAAGTGTGCCAACATGACGTACACATAGGATGATAGAATAGGTCCTGAAATTTGGAATTATACCACCCAAGTTACCTTAAAAACTTAGGTTTTGGAAATATGGGTGATTAAATTAGTCGCTATGCGATGTGCGGACAACGATTTGTCTAAGTTTGACATGAAATATAAAAATAAATACGGAATTGTGGATACATGACGTACACGTAGGGTGATAGAATAGGACCAGAACTTCTGTATTTTACCACCCAAGTTACCGTAAAAACCTAGGTTTTGGAAATATGGCTGATTAAAGTACTCGCATTGAGATGTGCGGACAGCGATTTGTCAAAGTATGACATGAAAAATAAAATAAATACGGATGTGTGCCAACATGACGTACACATAGGATGATAGAATAGGTCCTGAAATTTGGTATTATACCACCCAAGTTACCGTAAAAACTTAGGTTTTGGAAATATGGGTGATTAAATTAGTCGCTATGCGATGTGCGGACAACGATTTGTCTAAGTTTGACGTGAAATATAAAAATAAATACGGAACTTTGGATACATGACGTACACATTGGGTGATAGAATAGGATTAGAACTATATTATTATACCACTCAGGTTACCGTCAAAACTTAGGTTTTGGAAATACGGGTGATTAAAATAGTCGCTTTGGATGTGTGGACAGTGATCCACCTAAGTTTGACATAAAATATAAAATAAATACGGCAGTGTGTCAGCGTGACGTACACGTAGGATGAAAGAATAGGACCAGAACTTTAGTACTATACCACCCAAGTTACCTTAAAAACTTAGGTTTTGGAAATATGGGTGATTAAATTAGTCGCTATGCGATGTGCGGACAACGATTGGTCTAAGTATGACATGAAATATAATAATAAATACGGAGGTGTGCCAACATTACGTACACGTAGGGTGATAGAATAGGACCAGAACTTCTGTATTATACCACCCAAGTTACCGTAAAAAATTAGGTTTTGGAAATATGGCTGATTAAAGTAGTCGCATTGAGATGTGCGGACAGCGATTTGTCAAAGTATGACATGAAAAATAAAATGAATACGGAAGTGTGCCAACATGACGTACACATAGGATGATAGAATAGGTCCTGAAATTTGGTATTATACCACCCAAGTTACCTTAAAAACTTAGGTTTTGGAAATATGGGTGATTAAATTAGTCGCTATGCGATGTACGGACAACGATTTGTCTAAGTTTGACATGAAATATAAAAATAAATACGGAATTGTGGATACATGACGTACACGTAGGGTGATAGAATAGGACCAGAACTTCTGTATTATACCACCCAAGTTACCGTAAAAACCTAGGTTTTGGAAATATGGCTGATTAAAGTAGTCGCATTGAGATGTGCGGACAGCGATTTGTCAAAGTATGACATGAAAAATAAAATAAATACGGAAGTGTGCCAACATGACGTACACATAGGATGATAGAATAGGTCCTGAAATTTAGTATTTTACCACCCAAGTTACCTTAAAAACTTAGGTTTTGGAAATATGGGTGATTAAATTAGTCGCTATGCGTTGTGCGGACAACGATTGGTCTAAGTATGACATGAAATATAATAATAAATACGGAGGTGTGCCAACATTACGTACACATAGGATGATAGAATAGGTCCTGAAATTTAGTATTATACCACCCAAGTTACCTTAAAAACTTAGGTTTTGGAAATACGGGTGATTAAAATAGTCGCTTTGGATGTGTGTACAGTGATCCACCTAAGTTTGACATAAAATATAAAATAAATACGGCAGTGTGTCAGCATGACGTACACGTAGGGTGATGAAATAGGACCAGAACTTCTGTATTATACCACCCAAGTTACCGTAAAAACTTAGGTTTTGGAAATATGGCTGATTAAAGTAGTCGCATTGAGATGTGCGGACAGAGATTTGTCGAAGTTTGACACGAAATATAAAAAAAATACGGAGGTGTGCCAACATGACGTACACATAGGATGATGAAATAGGTCCAGAACTTTAGTACTATACCACCCAAGTTACCTTAAAAACTTAGGTTTTGGAAATACGGGTGATTAAATTAGTCGCTATGCGATGTGCGGACAATGATTTGTCTAAGTTTGACATGAAATATAAAAATAAATACGGAATTGTGGATACATGACGTACACATAGGGTGATAGAATAGGACCAGAACTTCTGTATTATACCACCCAAGTTACCGTAAAAACTTAGGTTTTGGAAATATGGCTGATTAAAGTAGTCGCATTGAGATGTGCGGACAGCGATTTGTCAAAGTATGACATGAAAAATAAAATAAATACGGATGTGTGCCAACATGACGTACACATAGGATGATAGAATAGGTCCTGAAATTTGGTATTATACCACCCAAGTTACCTTAAAAACTTAGGTTTTGGAAATATGGGTGATTAAATTAGTCGCTATGCGATGTGCGGACAACGATTTGTCTAAGTTTGACATGAAATATAAAAATAAATACGGAATTGTGGATACATGACGTACACATAGGGTGATAGAATAGGACCAGAACTTCTGTATTATACCACCCAAGTTACCGTAAAAACTTAGGTTTTGGAAATATGGGTGATTAAATTAGTCGCTATGCGATGTGCGGACAACGATTTGTCTAAGTTTGACATGAAATATAAAAATAAATACGGAACTTTGGATACATGACGTACACATTGGGTGATAGAATAGGATTAGAACTATATTATTATACCACTCAGGTTACCGTCAAAACTTAGGTTTTGGAAATACGGGTGATTAAAATAGTCGCTTTGGATGTGTGGACAGTGATCCACCTAAGTTTGACATAAAATATAAAATAAATACGGCAGTGTGTCAGCATGACGTACAAGTAGGGTGATGAAATAGGACCAGAACTTCTGTATTATACCACCCAAGTTACCGTAAAAACTTAGGTTTTGGAAATATGGCTGATTAAAGTAGTCGCATTGAGATGTGCGGACAGCGATTTGTCAAAGTATGACATGAAAAATAAAATAAATACGGATGTGTGCCAACATGACGTACACATAGGATGATAGAATAGGTCCTGAAATTTAGTATTATACCACCCAAGTTACCTTAAAAACTTAGGTTTTGGAAATATGGGTGATTAAATTAGTCGCTATGCGATGTGCGGACAACGATTTGTCTAAGTTTGACATGAAATATAAAAATAAATACGGAATTGTGGATACATGACGTACACATAGGGTGATAGAATAGGACCAGAACTTCTGTATTATACCACCCAAGTTACCGTAAAAACTTAGGTTTTGGAAATATGGGTGATTAAATTAGTCGCTATGCGATGTGCGGACAACGATTTGTCTAAGTTTGACATGAAATATAAAAATAAATACGAAATTGTGGATACATGACGTACACATAGGGTGATAGAATAGGACCAGAACTTCTGTATTATACCACCCAAGTTACCGTAAAAACTTAGGTTTTGGAAATATGGGTGATTAAATTAGTCGCTATGCGATGTGCGGACAACGATTTGTCTAAGTATGACATGAAATATAATAATAAATACGGAGGTGTGCCAACATTACGTACACGTAGGGTGATAGAATAGGACCAGAACTTCTGTATTATAACACCCAAGTTACCGTAAAAACTTAGGTTTTGGAAATATGGCTGATTAAAGTAGTCGCATTGAGATGTGCGGACAGAGATTTGTCGAAGTTTGACACGAAATAAAAACAAAATACGGAGGTGTGCCAACATGACGTACACATAGGATGATAGAATAGGACCAGAACTTCTGTATTATACCACCCAAGTTACCGTAAAAACTTAGGTTTTGGAAATATGGCTGATTAAAGTAGTCGCATTGAGATGTGCGGACAGCGATTTGTCAAAGTATGACATAAAAAATAAAATAAATAAGGAAGTTTGCCAACATGACGTACACATAGGATGATAGAATAGGTCCTGAAATTTAGTATTATACCACCCAAGTTACCTTAAAAACTTAGGTTTTGGAAATATGGGTGATTAAATTAGTCGCTATGCGATGTGCGGACAACGATTTGTCTAAGTTTGACATGAAATATAAAAATAAATACGGAATTGTGGATACATGACGTACACGTAGGGTTCTGTATTATACCACCCAAGTTACCGTAAAAACTTAGGTTTTGGAAATATGGCTGAATAAAGTAGTCGCATTGAGATGTGCGGACAGCGATTTGTCAAAGTATGACATGAAAAATAAAATAAATACGGAAGTGTGCTAACATGACGTACACATAGGATGATAGAATAGGTCCTGAAATTTAGTATTATACCACCCAAGTTACCTTAAAACCTTAGGTTTTGGAAATATGGGTGATTAAATTAGTCGCTATGCGATGTGCGGACAACGATTTGTCTAAGTTTGACATGAAATATAAAAATAAATACGGAATTGTGGATACATGACGTACAAATAGGGTGATAGAATAGGACCAGAACTTCTGTATTATACCACCCAAGTTACCGTAAAAACTTAGGTTTTGGAAATATGGCTGATTAAAGTAGTCGCATTGAGATGTGCGGACAGCGATTTGTCAAAGTATGACATGAAAAATAAAAAAAAATACGGAAGTGTGCCAACATGACGTACACATAGGATGATAGAATAGGTCCTGAAATTTAGTATTATATCACCCAAGTTACCTTAAAAACGTAGGTTTTGGAAATATGGGTGATTAAATTAGTCGCTATGCGATGTGCGGACAACGATTTGTCTAAGTTTGACATGACATATAAAAATAAATACGGAATTGTGGATACATGACGTACACATAGGGTGATAGAATAGGACCAGAACTTCTGTATTATACCACCCATGTTACCGTAAAAACTTAGGTTTTGGAAATATGGGTGATTAAATTAGTCGCTATGCGTTGTGCGGACAACGATTTGTCTAAGTTTGACATGAAATATAAAAATAAATACGGAACTGTGGATACATGACGTACACATAGGGTGATAGAATAGGACCAGAACTTCTGTATTATACCACCCAAGTTACCGTAAAAACTTAGGTTTTGGAAATATGGGTGATTAAATTAGTCGCTATGCGATGTGCGGACAATGATTTGTCTAAGTATGACATGAAATATAATAATAAATACGGAGGTGTGCCAACATTACGTACACGTAGGGTGATAGAATAGGACCAGAACTTCTGTATTATAACACCCAAGTTACCGAAAAAACTTAGGTTTTGGAAATATGGCTGATTAAAGTAGTCGCATTGAGATGTGCGGACAGAGATTTGTCGAAGTTTGACAAGAAATTTAAAAAAAATACGGAGGTGTGCCAACATGACGTACACATAGGATGATAGAATAGGTCCAGAACTTTAGTACTATACCACCCAAGTTACCTTAAAAACTTAGGTTTTGGAAATACGGGTGATTAAAATAGTCGCTTTGGATGTGTGGACAGTGATCCACCTAAGTTTGACATAAAATATAAAATAAATACGGCAGTGTGTAAGCATGACGTACACGTAGGGTGATGAATTAGGACCAGAACTTCTGTATTATACCACCCAAGTTACCGTAAAAACTTAGGTTTAGGAAATATGGCTGATTAAAGTAGTCGCATTGAGATGTGTGGACAGCGATTTGTCAAAGTATGACATGAAAAATAAAATAAATACGGAAGTGTGCCAACATGACGTACACATAGGATGATAGAATAGGTCCTGAAATTTAGTATTATACCACCCAAGTTACCTTAAAAACTTAGGTTTTGGAAATATGGGTGATTAAATTAGTCGCTATGCGATGTGCGGACAACGATTTGTCTAAGTTTGACATGAAATATAAAAATAAATACGGAATTGTGGATACATGACGTACACATAGGGTGATAGAATAGGACCAGAACTTCTGTATTATACCAACCAAGTTACCGTAAAAACTTAGGTTTTGGAAATATGGGTGATTAAATTAGTCGCTATGCGATGTGCGGACAACGATTTGTCTAAGTTTGACATGAAATATAAAAATAAATACGGAATTTTGGATACATGACGTACACATTGGGTGATAGATTAGGATAAGAAATATATTATTATACCACTCAGGTTACCGTCAAAACTTAGGTTTTGGAAATACGGGTGATTAAAATACTCGCTTTGGATGTGTGGACAGCGATCCACCTAAGTTTGACAAAAAATATAAAATAAATACGGCAGTGTGTCAGCATGACGTACACGTAGGATGAAAGAATAGGACCAGAACTTTAGTACTATACCACCCAAGTTACCTTAAAAACTTAGGTTTTGGAAATATGGGTGATTAAATTAGTCGCTATGCGATGTGCGGACAACGATTTGTCTAAGTATGACATGAAATATAATAATAAATACGGAGGTGTGCCAACATTACGTACACGTAGGGTGATAGAATAGGACCAGAACTTCTGTATTATACCACCCAAGTTACCGTAAAAACTTAGGTTTTGGAAATATGGCTGATTAAAGTAGTCGCATTGAGATGTGCGGACAGAGATTTGTCGAAGTTTGACACGAAATATAAAAAAATACGGAGGTGTGCCAACATGACGTACACATAGGATGATAGAATAGGTCCAGAACTTTAGTACTATTCCACCCAGGTTACCTTAAAAACTTAGGTTTTGGAAATACGGGTGATTAAAATAGTCGCTTTGGATGTGTGGACAGTGATCCACCTAAGTTTGACATAAAATATAAAATAAATACGGCAGTGTGTCAGCATGACGTACACATAGGGTGATGAAGTAGGACCAGAACTTCTGTATTATACCACCCAAGTTACCGTAAAAACTTAGGTTTTGGAAATATGGCTGATTAAAGTAGTCGCATTGAGATGTGCGGACAGCGATTTGTCAAAGTATGACATGAAAAATAAAATAAATACGGAAGTGTGCCAACATGACGTACACATAGGATGATAGAATAGGTCCTGAAATTTAGTATTATACCACCCAAGTTACCTTAAAAACTTAGGTTTTGGAAATATGGGTGATTAAATTAGTCGCTATGCGATGTGCGGACAACGATTTGTCTAAGTTTGACATGAAATATAAAAATAAATACGGAATTGTGGATACATGACGTACACATAGGGTGATAGAATAGGACCAGAACTTCTGTATTATACCACCCAAGTTACCGTAAAAACTTAGGTTTTGGAAATATGGGTGATTAAATTAGTCGCTATGCGATGTGCGGACAACGATTTGTCTAAGTTTGACATGAAATATAAAAATAAATACGGAATTTTGGATACATGACGTACACATTGGGTGATAGATTACGATTAGAACTATATTATTATACCACTCAGGTTACCGTCAAAACTTAGGTTTTGGAAATACGGGTGATTAAAATAGTCGCTTTGGATGTGTGGACAGCGATCCACCTAAGTTTGACATAAAATATAAAATAAATACGGCAGTGTGTCAGCATGACGTACACGTAGGATGAAAGAATAGGACCAGAACTTTAGTACTATACCACCCAAGTTACCAAAAAAACTTAAGGTTTTGGAAATATGGGTGATTAAATTAGTCGCTATGCGATGTGCGGACAACGATTTGTCTAAGTTTGACATGAAATATAAAAATAAATACGGAATTGTGGATACATGACGTACACGTAGGGTGATAGAATAGGACCAGAACTTCTGTATTATACCACCCAAGTTACCGTAAAAACTTAGGTTTTGGAAATATGGCTGAATAAAGTAGTCGCATTGAGATGTGCGGACAGCGATTTGTCAAAGTATGACATGAAAAATAAAATAAATACGGAATTGTGCTAACATGACGTACACATAGGATGATAGAATAGGTCCTGAAATTTAGTATTATACCACATAAGTTACCTTAAAAACTTAGGTTTTGGAAATATGGGTGATTAAATTAGTCGCTATGCGATGTGCGGACAACGATTTGTCTAAGTTTGACATGAAATATAAAAATAAATACGGAATTGTGGATACATGACGTACACATAGGGTGATAGAATAGGACCAGAACTTCTGTATTATACCACCCAAGTTACCGTAAAAACTTAGGTTTTGGAAATATGGGTGATTAAATTAGTCGCTATGCGATGTGCGGACAACGATTTGTCTAAGTTTGACATGAAATAGAAAAATAAATACGGAATTGTGGATACATGACGTACACATAGGGTGATAGAATAGGACCAGAACTTCTGTATTATACCACCCAAGTTACCGTAAAAACTTAGGTTTTGGAAATATGGGTGATTAAATTAGTCGCTATGCGATGTGCGGACAACGATTTGTCTAAGTATGACATGAAATATAATAATAAATACGGAGGTGTGCCAACATTACGTACACGTAGGGTGATAGAATAGGACCAGAACTTCTGTATTATAACACCCAAGTTACCGTAAAAACTTAGGTTTTGGAAATATGGCTGATTAAAGTAGTCGCATTGAGATGTGCGGACAGAGATTTGTTGAAGTTTGACACGAAATATAAAAAAAATACGGAGGTGTGCCAACATGACGTACACATAGGATGATAGAATAGGTCCAGAACTTTAGTACTATACCACCCAAGTTACCTTAAAAACTTAGGTTTTGGAAATACGGGTGATTAAAATAGTCGCTTTGGATGTGTGGACAGTGATCCACCTAAGTTTGACATAAAATATAAAATAAATACGGCAGTGTGTCAGCATGACGTACACGTAGGGTGATGAATTAGGACCAGAACTTCTGTATTATACCACCCAAGTTACCGAAAAAACTTAGGTTTTGGAAATATGGCTGATTAAAGTAGTCGCATTGAGATGTGCGGACAGCGATTTGTCAAAGTATGACATGAAAAATAAAATAAATACGGACGTGTGCCAACATGACGTACACATAGGATGATAGAATAGGTCCTGAAATTTAGTATTATACCACCCAAGTTACCTTAAAAACTTAGGTTTTGGAAATATGGGTGATTAAATTAGTCGCTATGCGATGTGCGGACAACGATTTGTCTAAGTTTGACATGAAATATAAAAATAAATACGGAATTGTGGATACATGACGTACACATAGGGTGATAGAATAGGACCAGAACTTCTGTATTATACCACCCAAGTTACCGTAAAAACTTAGGTTTTGGAAATATGGGTGATTAAATTAGTCGCTATGCGATGTGCGGACAACGATTTGTCTAAGTTTGACATGAAATATAAAAATAAATACGGAATTTTGGATACATGACGTACACATTGGGTGATAGATTAGGATTAGAACTATTTTATTATACCACTCAGGTTACCGTCAAAACTTAGGTTTTGGAAATACGGGTGAATTAAATACTCGCTTTGGATGTGTGGACAGCGATCCACCTAAGTTTGACATAAAATATAAAATAAATACGGCAGTTTGTCAGTATGAGGTACACGTAGGATGAAAGAATAGGACCAGAACTTTAGTACTATACCACCCAAGTTACCTTAAAAACTTAGGTTTTGGAAATATGGGTGATTAAATTAGTCGCTATGCGATGTGCGGACAACGATTTGTCTAAGTATGACATGAAATATAATAATAAATACGGAGGTGTGCCAACATTACGTACACGTAGGGTGATAGAATAGGACCAGAACTTCTGTATTATACCACCCAAGTTACCGTAAAAACTTAGGTTTTGGAAATATGGCTGATTAAAGTAGTCGCATTGAGATGTGCGGACAGAGATTTGTCGAAGTTTGACACGAAATATAAAAAAAATACGGAGGTGTGCCAACATGACGTACACATAGGATGATAGAATAGGTCCAGAACTTTAGTACTATTCCACCCAAGTTACCTTAAAAACTTAGGTTTTGGAAATACGGGTGATTAAAATAGTCGCTTTGGATTTGTGGACAGTGATCCACCTAAGTTTGACATGAAATATAAAAATAAATACGGAATTGTGGATACATGACGTACACTTAGGGTGATAGAATAGGACCAGAACTTCTGTATTATACCACCCAAGTTACCGTAAAAACTTAGGTTTTGGAAATATGGGTGATTAAATTAGTCGCTATGCGATGTGCGGACAACGATTTGTCTAAGTTTGACATGAAATATAAAAATAAATACGGAATTTTGGATACATGACGTACACATTGGGTGATAGATTAGGATTAGAAATATATTATTATACCACTCAGGTTACCGTCAAAACTTAGGTTTTGGAAATACGGGTGATTAAAATACTCGCTTTGGATGTGTGGACAGCGATCCACCTAAGTTTGACATAAAATATAAAATAAATACGGCAGTGTGTCAGCATGACGTACACGTAGGATGAAAGAATAGGACCAGAACTTTAGTACTATACCACCCAAGTTACCTTAAAAACTTAGGTTTTGGAAATATGGGTGATTAAATTAGTCGCTATGCGATGTGCGGACAACGATTTGTCTAAGTATGACATGAAATATAATAATAAATACGGAGGTGTGCCAACATTACGTACACGTAGGGTGATAGAATAGGACCAGAACTTCTGTATTATACCACCCAAGTTACCGTAAAAACTTAGGTTTTTGAAATATGGCTGATTAAAGTAGTCGCATTGAGATGTGGAGACAGAGATTTGTCGAAGTTTGACACGAAATATAAAAAAAATACGGAGGTGTGCCAACATGACGTACACATAGGATGATAGAATAGGTCCAGAACTTTAGTACTATTCCACCCAAGTTACCTTAAAAACTCAGGTTATGGAAATACGGGTGATTAAAATAGTCGCTTTGGATTTGTGGACAGTGATCCACCTAAGTTTGACATAAAATATAAAATAAATACGGCAGTGTGTCAGCATGACGTACACGTAGGGTGATGAAATAGGACCAGAACCTCTGTATTATACCACCCAAGTTACCGTAAAAACTTAGGTTTTGGAAATATGGCTGATTAAAGTAGTCGCATTGAGATGTGCGGACAGAGATTTGTCGAAGTTCGACACGAAATATAAAAAAATACGGAGGTGTGCCAACATGACGTACACATAGGATGATAGAATAGGTCCAGAACTTTAGTACTATACCACCCAAGTTACCTTAAAAACTTAGGTTTTGGAAATACGGGTGATTAAATTAGTCGCTATGCAATGTGCGGACAACGATTTGTCTAAGTTTGACATGAAATATAAAAATAAATACGGAATTGTGGATACATGACGTACACATAGGGTGATAGAATAGGACCAGAACTTCTGTACTATACCACCCAAGTTACCTTAAAATCTTAGGTTTTGGATATATGGGTGAATAAATTAGTCGCTACGCGATGTGCGGACAACGATTTGTCGAAGTATGACATGAAATATAATAATAAATACGGAGGTGTGCCAACATTACGTACATATAGGGTGATAGAATAGGACCAGAACTTCTGTATTATACCACCCAAGTTACCGTAAAAACTTAGGTTTTGAAAATATGGCTGATTAAAGTAGTCGCATTTAAATGTGCGGACAGAGATTTGTCGAAGTTTGACACGAAATATAAAAAAAATACGGAGGTGTGCCAACATGACGTACACATAGGATGATAGAATAGGTCCAGAACTTTAGTACTATACCACTCAAGTTACCTTAAAAACTTAGGTTTTGGAAATACGGGTGATTAAAATAGTCGCTTTGGAGTGTGGACAGCGATCCACCTAAGTTTGACATAAAATATAAAATAAATACGGCAGTGTGTCAGCATGACGTACACGTAGGATGAAAGAATAGGACCAGAACTTTAGTACTATACCACCAAAGTTACCGTAAAAACTTAGGTTTTGGAAATATGGGTGATTAAATTAGTCGCTATGCGATGTGCGGACAACGATTTGACTAAGTATGACATGAAATATAATAATAAATACGGAGGTGTGCCAACATTACGTACACGTAGGGGTGATACAATAGGACCAGAACTTCTGTATTATACCACCCAAGTTACCGTAACAATTGGATATATGGGTGATTAAATTAGTCGCTATGCGATGTGCGGACAACGATTTGTCTAAGTTTGACATGAAATATAAAAATAAATACGGAATTTTGGATACATGACGTACACATTGGGTGATAATAGGATTAGAACTATATTATTATACCACTCAGGTTATCGTCAAAACTTAGGTTTTGGAAATACGGGTGATTAAAATAGTCGCTTTGGATGTGTGGACAGCGATCCGCCTAAGTTTGACATGAAATATAAAATAAATACGGAAGTGTGCCAACATGACGTACACATAGGATAATAGAATAGGTGCAGAACTTTAGTACTGTACCAACCAAGTTACCTTAAAAACTTAGGTTTTGGAAATATGGGTGATTAAATTAGTCGCTATGCGATGTGCGGACAACGATTTGTCTAAGTTTGACATGAAATATAAAAATAAATACGGAATTGTGGATACATGACGTACACATAGGGTGATAGAATAGGACCAGAACTATAGTATTATACCACTCAGGTTATCGTCAAAACTTAGGTTTTGGAAATACGGGTGATTAAAATAGTCGCTTTGGATGTGTGGACAGCGATCCGCCTAAGTTTGACATGAAATATAAAATAAATACGGAAGTGTGCCAACATGACGTACACATAGGATGATAGAATAGGTGCAGAACTTTAGTACTGTACCACCCAAGTTACCTTAAAAACTTAGGTTTTGGAGATATGGGTGAATAAATAAGTCGCTATGCGATGTGCGGACAACGATTTGTCTAAGTTTGACATGAAATATAAAAATAAATACGGAATTGTGGATACATGACGTACACATAGGGTGATAGAATAGGACCAGCACTTCTGTATTATACCACCCAAGTTACCGTAAAAACTTAGGTTTTGGAAATATGGCTGATTAAAGTAGTCGCATTGAGATGTGCGGACAGCGATTTGTCAAAGTATGACATGAAAAATAAAATAAATACGGAAGTGTGCCAACATGACGTACACATAGGATGAAAGAATAGGACCAGAACTTTAGTACTATACCACCCAAGTTACCGTAAAAACTTAGGTTTTGGAAATATGGCTGATTAAAGTAGTCGCTTTGAGATGTGCGGACAGCGATTTGTCAAAGTATGACATGAAAAATAAAAATAAATACGGAATTGTGGATACATGACGTACACATTTGGTGATAGAATAAGACCAGAACTTCTGTATTATACCACCCAAGTTACCGTAAAAACTTAGGTTTTGGAAATATGGGTGATTAAATTAGTCGCTATGCGATGTGCGGACAACGATTTGTCGAAGTTTGACACGAAATATAAAAAAATACGGAGGTGTGCCAACATGACGTACACATAGGATGATAGAATAGGTCCCGAACTTTAGTACTATACCACCCAAGTTACCGTAAAAACTTAGGTTTTGGAAATATGGCTGATTAAAGTAGTCGCATTGAGATGTGCCGACAGCGATTTGTCAAAGTATGACATGAAAATTAAAAATAAATACGGAATTGTGGATACATGACGTACACATTGGGTGATAGAATAAGACCAGAACTTCTGTATTATACCACCCAAGTTACCGTAAAGACTTAGGTTTTGGAAATATGGGTGATTAAATTAGTCGCTATGCGATGTGCGGACAACGATTTGTCGAAGTTTGACACGAAATATAAAAAAATACGGAGGTGTGCCAACATGACGTACACATAGGATGATAGAATAGGTCCCAAACTTTAGTACTATACCACCCAAGTTACCGTAAAAACTTAGGTTTTGGAAATATGGGTGATTAAATTAGTCGCTATGCGATGTGCGGACAACGATTTGTCGAAGTTTGACATGAAATATAAAAATAAATACGGAATTGTGGATACATGACGTACACATAGGGTGATAGAATAGGACCAGAACTTCTGTATTATACCACCCAAGTTACCGTAAAAACTTAGGTTTTGGAAATATGGCTGATTAAAGTAGTCGCATTGAGATGTGCGGACAGCGATTTGTCAAAGTTTGACATAAAATATAAAATAAATACGGCAGTGTGTCAGCATGACGTACACGTAGGATGAACGAATAGGACCAGAACTTTAGTACTATACCACCCAAGTTACCTTAAAAACTTAGGTTTTGGAAATATGGGTGATTAAATTAGTCGCTATGCGATGTGCGGACAACGATTTGTCTAAGTATGACATGAAATATAATAATAAATACGGAGGTGTGCCAACATTACGTACACGTAGGGTGATAGAATAGGACCAGAACTTCTGTATTATACCACCCAAGTTACCGTAACAATTGGATATATGGGTGATTAAATTAGTCGCTATGCGATGTGCGGACAACGATTTGTCTAAGTTTAACATGAAATATAAAAATAAATATTGAATTGTGGATACATGACGTACACGTAGGATGAAAGAATAGGACCAGAACTTTAGTACTATACCACCCAAGTTACCTTAAAAACTTAGGTTTTGGAAATATGGGTGATTAAATTAGTCGCTATGCGATGTGCGGAAAACGATTTGTCTAAGTATGACATGAAATATAAAAATAAATACGGAATTGTGGATACATGACGTACACATAGGGTGATAGAATAGGACCAGAACTATAGTATTATACCACTCAGGTTATCGTCAAAACTTAGGTTTTGGAAATACGGGTGATTAAAATAGTCGCTTTGGATGTGTGGACAGCGATCCGCCTAAGTTTGACATGAAATATAAAATAAATACGGAAGTGTGCCAACATGACGTACACATAGGATGATAGAATAAGTGCAGAACTTTAGTACTGTACCACCCAAGTTACCTTAAAACCTTAGGTTTTGGAGATATGGGTGATTAAATAAGTCGCTATGCGATGTGCGGACAACGATTTGTCTAAGTTTGACATGAAATATAAAAATAAATACGGAATTGTGGATACATGACGTACACATAGGGTGATAGAATAGGACCAGAACTTCTGTATTATACCACCCAAGTTACCGTAAAAACTTAGGTTTTGGAAATATGGCTGATTAAAGTAGTCGCATTGAGATGTGCGGACAGCGATTTGTCAAAGTATGACATGAAAAATGAAATAAATACGGAAGTGTGCCAACATGACGTACACATAGGATGATAGAATAGGTCCTGAAATTTAGTATTATACCACCCAAGTTACCGTAAAAACTTAGGTTTTGGAAATATGGGTGATTAAATTAGTCGCTATGCGATGTGCGGACAACGATTTGTCTAAGTTTGACATGAAATATAAAAATAAATACGGAATTGTGGATACATGACGTACACATAGGGTGATAGAATAGGACCAGAACTTCTGTATTATACCACCCAAGTTACCGTAAAAACTTAGGTTTTGGAAATATGGGTGATTAAATTAGTCGCTATACGATGTGCGGACAACGATTTGTCTAAGTTTAACATGAAATATAAAAATAAATATTGAATTGTGGATACATGACGTACACGTAGGATGAAAGAATAGGACCAGAACTTTAGTACTATACCACCCAAGTTACCTTAAAAACTTAGGTTTTGGAAATATGGGTGATTAAATTAGTCGCTATGCGATGTGCGGAAAACGATTTGTCTAAGTATGACATGAAATATAAAAATAAATACGGAATTGTGGATACATGACGTACACATAGGGTGATAGAATAGGACCAGAACTATAGTATTATACCACTCAGGTTATCGTCAAAACTTAGGTTTTGGAAATACGGGTGATTAAAATAGTCGCTTTGGATGTGTGGACAGCGATCCGCCTAAGTTTGACATGAAATATAAAATAAATACGGAAGTGTGCCAACATGACGTACACATAGGATGATAGAATAGGTGCAGAACTTTAGTACTGTACCACCCAAGTTACCTTAAAAACTTAGGTTTTGGAGATATGGGTGAATAAATAAGTCGCTATGCGATGTGCGGACAACGATTTGTCTAAGTTTGACATGAAATATAAAAATAAATACGGAATTGTGGATACATGACGTACACATAGGGTGATAGAATAGGACCAGCACTTCTGTATTATACCACCCAAGTTACCGTAAAAACTTAGGTTTTGGAAATATGGCTGATTAAAGTAGTCGCATTGAGATGTGCGGACAGCGATTTGTCAAAGTATGACATGAAAAATAAAATAAATACGGAAGTGTGCCAACATGACGTACACATAGGATGAAAGAATAGGACCAGAACTTTAGTACTATACCACCCAAGTTACCGTAAAAACTTAGGTTTTGGAAATATGGCTGATTAAAGTAGTCACTTTGAGATGTGCGGACAGCGATTTGTCAAAGTATGACATGAAAAATAAAAATAAATACGGAATTGTGGATACATGACGTACACATTGGGTGATAGAATAAGACCAGAACTTCTGTATTATACCACCCAAGTTACCGTAAAAACTTAGGTTTTGGAAATATGGGTGATTAAATTAGTCGCTATGCGATGTGCGGACAACGATTTGTCGAAGTTTGACACGAAATATAAAAAAATACGGAGGTGTGCCAACATGACGTACACATAGGATGATAGAATAGGTCCCGAACTTTAGTACTATACCACCCAAGTTACCGTAAAAACTTAGGTTTTGGAAATATGGCTGATTAAAGTAGTCGCATTGAGATGTGCGGACAGCGATTTGTCAAAGTATGACATGAAAAATAAAAATAAATACGGAATTGTGGATACATGACGTACACATTGGGTGATAGAATAAGACCAGAACTTCTGTATTATACCACCCAAGTTACCGTAAAAACTTAGGTTTTGGAAATATGGGTGATTAAATTAGTCGCTATGCGATGTGCGGACAACGATTTGTCGAAGTTTGACACGAAATATAAAAAAATACGGAGGTGTGCCAACATGACGTACACATAGGATGATAGAATAGGTCCCGAACTTTAGTACTATACCACCCAAGTTACCGTAAAAACTTAGGTTTTGGAAATATGGGTGATTAAATTAGTCGCTATGCGATGTGCGGACAACGATTTGTCTAAGTTTGACATGAAATATAAAAATAAATACGGAATTGTGGATACATGACGTACACATAGGGTGATAGAATAGGACCAGAACTTCTGTATTATACCACCCAAGTTACCGTAAAAACTTAGGTTTTTTAAATATGGCTGATTAAAGTAGTCGCATTGAGATGTGCGGACAGCGATTTGTCAAAGTTTGACATAAAATATAAAATAAATACGGCCGTGTGTCAGCATGACGTACACGTAGGATGAACGAATAGGACCAGAACTTTAGTACTATACCACCCAAGTTACCTTAAAAACTTAGGTTTTGGAAATATGGGTGATTAAATTAGTCGCTATGCGATGTGCGGACAACGATTTGTCTAAGTATGACATGAAATATAATAATAAATACGGAGGTGTGCCAACATTACGTACACGTAGGGTGATAGAATAGGACCAGAACTTCTGTATTATACCACCCAAGTTACCGTAACAATTGGATATATGGGTGATTAAATTAGTCGCTATGCGATGTGCGGACAACGATTTGTCTAAGTTTGACATGAAATATAAAAATAAATACGGAATTGTGGATACATGACGTACACATAGGGTGATAGAATAGGACCAGAACTTCTGTATTACACCACCCAAGTTACCGTAAAAACTTAGGTTTTGGAAATATGGCTGATTAAAGTAGTCGCATTGAGATGTGCGGACAGCGATTTGTCAAAGTATGACATGAAAAATGAAATAAATACGGAAGTGTGCCAACATGACGTACACATAGGATGATAGAATAGGTCCTGAAATTTAGTATTGTACCACCCAAGTTACCGTAAAAACTTAGACTTTGGAAATATGGGTGATTAAATTAGTCGCTATGCGATGTGCGGACAACGATTTGTCTAAGTATGACATGAAATATAATAATAAATACGGAGGTGTGCCAACATTACGTACACGTAGGGTGATAGAATAGGACCAGAACTTCTGTATTATACCACCCAAGTTACCGTAACAATTGGATATATGGGTGATTAAATTAGTCGCTATGCGATGTGCGGACAACGATTTGTCTAAGTTTGACATGAAATATAAAAATAAATACGGAATTGTGGATACATGACGTACACATAGGGTGATAGAATAGGACCAGAACTATAGGATTATACCACTCAGGTTATCGTCAAAACTTAGGTTTTGGAAATACGGGTGATTAAAATAGTCGCTTTGGATGTGTTGACAGCGATCCGCCTAAGTTTGACATGAAATATAAAATAAATACGGAAGTGTGCCAACATGACGTACACATAGAATGATAGAATAGGTGCAGAACTTTAGTACTGTACCACCCAAGTTACCTTAAAAACTTAGGTTTTGGAGATATGGGTGATTAAATAAGTCGCTATGCGATGTGCGGACAACGATTTGTCTAAGTATGACATGAAATATAATAATAAATACGGAGGTGTGCCAACATTACGTACACGTAGGGTGATAGAATAGGACCAGAACCTCTGTATTATACCACCCAAGTTACCGTAAAAACTTAGGTTTTGGAAATATGGCTGATTAAAGTAGTCGCATTGAGATGTGCGGACAGCGATTTGTCAAAGTATGACATGAAAAATAAAATAAATACGGAAGTGTGCCAACATGACGTACACATAGGATGATAGAATAGGTGCAGAACTTTAGTACTGTACCACCCAAGTTACCTTAAAAACTTAGGTTTTGGAGATATGGGTGATTAAATAAGTCGCTATGCGATGTGCGGACAACGATTTGTCTAAGTATGACATGAAATATAATAATAAATACGGAGGTGTGCCAACATGACGTACACATAGGATGATAGAATAGGTCCCGAACTTTAGTACTATACCACCCAAGTTACCGTAAAAACTTAGGTTTTGGAAATATGGGTGATTAAATTAGTCGCTATGCGATGTGCGGACAACGATTTGTCTAAGTTTGACATGAAATATAAAAATAAATACGGAATTGTGGATACATGACGTACACATAGGGTGATAGAATAGGACCAGAACTTCTGTATTATACCACCCAAGTTACCGTAAAAACTTAGGTTTTTTAAATATGGCTGATTAAAGTAGTCGCATTGAGATGTGCGGACAGCGATTTGTCAAAGTTTGACATAAAATATAAAATAAATACGGCCGTGTGTCAGCATGACGTACACGTAGGATGAACGAATAGGACCAGAACTTTAGTACTATACCACCCAAGTTACCTTAAAAACTTAGGTTTTGGAAATATGGGTGATTAAATTAGTCGCTATGCGATGTGCGGACAACGATTTGTCTAAGTATGACATGAAATATAATAATAAATACGGAGGTGTGCCAACATTACGTACACGTAGGGTGATAGAATAGGACCAGAACTTCTGTATTATACCACCCAAGTTACCGTAACAATTGGATATATGGGTGATTAAATTAGTCGCTATGCGATGTGCGGACAACGATTTGTCTAAGTTTGACATGAAATATAAAAATAAATACGGAATTGTGGATACATGACGTACACATAGGGTGATAGAATAGGACCAGAACTATAGGATTATACCACTCAGGTTATCGTCAAAACTTAGGTTTTGGAAATACGGGTGATTAAAATAGTCGCTTTGGATGTGTTGACAGCGATCCGCCTAAGTTTGACATGAAATATAAAATAAATACGGAAGTGTGCCAACATGACGTACACATAGAATGATAGAATAGGTGCAGAACTTTAGTACTGTACCACCCAAGTTACCTTAAAAACGTAGGTTTTGGAGATATGGGTGATTAAATAAGTCGCTATGCGATGTGCGGACAACGATTTGTCTAAGTTTGACATGAAATATAAAAATAAATACGGAATTGTGGATACATGACGTACACATAGGGTGATAGAATAGGACCAGAACTTCTGTATTATACCACCCAAGTTACCGTAAAAACTTAGGTTTTGGAAATATGGCTGTTTAAGTAGTCGCATTGAGATGTGCGGACAGCGATTTGTCAAAGTATGACATGAAAAATAAAATAAATACGGAAGTGTGCCAACATGACGTACACATAGGATGATAGAATAGGTGCAGAACTTTAGTACTGTACCACCCAAGTTACCTTAAAAACTTAGGTTTTGGAGATATGGGTGATTAAATAAGTCGCTATGCGATGTGCGGACAACGATTTGTCTAAGTATGACATGAAATATAATAATAAATACGGAGGTGTGCCAACATTACGTACACGTAGGGTGATAGAATAGGACCAGAACTTCTGTATTATACCACCCAAGTTACCGTAAAAACTTAGGTTTTGGAAATATGGCTGATTAAAGTAGTCGCATTGAGATGTGCGGACAACGATTTGTCTAAGTTTGACATGAAATATAAAAATAAATACGGAATTGTGGATACATGACGTACACATAGGGTGATAGAATAGGACCAGAACTTCTGTATTACACCACCCAAGTTACCGTAAAAACTTAGGTTTTGGAAATATGGCTGATTAAAGTAGTCGCATTGAGATGTGCGGACAGCGATTTGTCAAAGTATGACATGAAAAATGAAATAAATACGGAAGTGTGCCAACATGACGTACACATAGGATGATAGAATAGGTCCTGAAATTTAGTATTGTACCACCCAAGTTACCGTAAAAACTTAGACTTTGGAAATATGGGTGATTAAATTAGTCGCTATGCGATGTGCGGACAACGATTTGTCTAAGTATGACATGAAATATAATAATAAATACGGAGGTGTGCCAACATTACGTACACGTAGGGTGATAGAATAGGACCAGAACTTCTGTATTATACCACCCAAGTTACCGTAACAATTGGATATATGGGTGATTAAATTAGTCGCTATGCGATGTGCGGACAACGATTTGTCTAAGTTTGACATGAAATATAAAAATAAATACGGAATTGTGGATACATGACGTACACATAGGGTGATAGAATAGGACCAGAACTATAGGATTATACCACTCAGGTTATCGTCAAAACTTAGGTTTTGGAAATACGGGTGATTAAAATAGTCGCTTTGGATGTGTTGACAGCGATCCGCCTAAGTTTGACATGAAATATAAAATAAATACGGAAGTGTGCCAACATGACGTACACATAGAATGATAGAATAGGTGCAGAACTTTAGTACTGTACCACCCAAGTTACCTTAAAAACTTAGGTTTTGGAGATATGGGTGATTAAATAAGTCGCTATGCGATGTGCGGACAACGATTTGTCTAAGTATGACATGAAATATAATAATAAATACGGAGGTGTGCCAACATTACGTACACGTAGGGTGATAGAATAGGACCAGAACCTCTGTATTATACCACCCAAGTTACCGTAAAAACTTAGGTTTTGGAAATATGGCTGATTAAAGTAGTCGCATTGAGATGTGCGGACAGCGATTTGTCAAAGTATGACATGAAAAATAAAATAAATACGGAAGTGTGCCAACATGACGTACACATAGGATGATAGAATAGGTGCAGAACTTTAGTACTGTACCACCCAAGTTACCTTAAAAACTTAGGTTTTGGAGATATGGGTGATTAAATAAGTCGCTATGCGATGTGCGGACAACGATTTGTCTAAGTATGACATGAAATATAATAATAAATACGGAGGTGTGCCAACATTACGTACACGTAGGGTGATAGAATAGGACCAGAACTTCTGTATTATACCACCCAAGTTACCGTAAAAACTTAGGTTTTGGAAATATGGCTGATTAAAGTAGTCGCATTGAGATGTGCGGACAACGATTTGTCTAAGTTTGACATGAAATATAGAAATAAATACGGAATTGTGGATACATGACGTACACATAGGGTGATAGAATAGGACCAGAACTTCTGTATTATACCACCCAAGTTACCGTAAAAACTTAGGTTTTGGAAATATGGCTGATTAAAGTAGTCGCATTGAGATGTGCGGACAGCGATTTGTCAAAGTATGACATGAAAAATGAAATAAATACGGAAGTGTGCCAACATGACGTACACATAGGATGATAGAATAGGTCCTGAAATTTAGTATTGTACCACCCAAGTTACCGTAAAAACTTAGGTTTTGGAAATATGGGTGATTAAATTAGTCGCTATGCGATGTGCGGACAACGATTTGTCTAAGTTTGACATGAAATATAAAAATAAATACGGAATTGTGGATACATGACGTACACATAGGGTGATAGAATAGGACCAGAACTTCTGTATTATACCACCCAAGTTACCGTAAAAACTTAGGTTTTGGAAATATGGGTGATTAAATTAGTCGCTATGCGATGTGCGGACAACGATTTGTCTAAGTTTAACATGAAATATAAAAATAAATACTGAATTGTGGATACATGACGTACACGTAGGATGAAAGAATAGGACCAGAACTTTAGTACTATACCACCCAAGTTACCTTAAAAACTTAGGTTTTGGAAATATGGGTGATTAAATTAGTCGCTATGCGATGTGCGGACAACGATTTGTCTAAGTATGACATGAAATATAATAATAAATACGGAGGTGTGCCAACATTACGTACACGTAGGGTGATAGAATAGGACCAGAACTTCTGTATTATACCACCCAAGTTACCGTAAAAACTTAGGTTTTGGAAATATGGCTGATTAAAGTAGTCGCATTTAAATGTGCGGACAGCGATTTGTCAAAGTATGACATGAAAAATAAAATAAATACGGAAGTGTGCAAACATGACGTACACATAGGATGATAGAATAGGTGCAGAACTTTAGTACTGTACCACCCAAGTTACCTTAAAAACGTAGGTTTTGGAGATATGGGTGATTAAATAAGTCGCTATGCGATGTGCGGACAACGATTTGTCTAAGTTTGACATGAAATATAAAAATAAATACGGAATTGTGGATACATGACGTACACATAGGGTGATAGAATAGGACCAGAACTTCTGTATTATACCACCCAAGTTACCGTAAAAACTTAGGTTTTGGAAATATGGCTGATTAAAGTAGTCGCATTGAGATGTGCGGAAGGCGATTTGTCAAAGTTTGACATAAAATATAAAATAAATACGGCAGTGTGTCAGCATGACGTACACGTAGGATGAACGAATAGGACCAGAACTTTAGTACTATACCACCCAAGTTACCTTAAAAACTTAGGTTTTGGAAATATGGGTGATTAAATTAGTCGCTATGCGATGTGCGGACAACGATTTGTCTAAGTATGACATGAAATATAATTATAAATACGGAGGTGTGCCAACATTACGTACACGTAGGGTGATAGAATAGGACCAGAACTTCTGTATTATACCACCCAAGTTACCGTAACAATTGGATATATGGGTGATTAAATTAGTCGCTATGCGATGTGCGGACAACGATTTGACTAAGTTTGACATGAAATATAAAAATAAATACGGAATTGTGGATACATGACGTACACATAGGGTGATAGAATAGGACCAGAACTATAGTATTATACCACTCAGGTTATCGTCAAAACTTAGGTTTTGGAAATACGGGTGATTAAAATAGTCGCTTTGGATGTGTTGACAGCGATCAGCCTAAGTTTGACATGAAATATAAAATAAATACGGAAGTGTGCCAACATGACGTACACATAGGATGATAGAATAGGTGCAGAACTTTAGTACTGTACCACCCAAGTTACCTTAAAAACGTAGGTTTTGGAGATATGGGTGATTAAATAAGTCGCTATGCGATGTGCGGACAACGATTTGTCTAAGTTTGACATGAAATATAAAAATAAATACGGAATTGTGGATACATGACGTACACATAGGGTGATAGAATAGGACCAGAACTTCTGTATTATACCACCCAAGTTACCGTAAAAACTTAGGTTTTGGAAATATGGCTGATTAAAGTAGTCGCATTGAGATGTGCGGACAGCGATTTGTCAAAGTATGACATGAAAAATAAAATAAATACGGAAGTGTGCCAACATGACGTACACATTGGATGAAAGAATAGGACCAGAACTTTAGTACTATACCACCCAAGTTACCGTAAAAACTTAGGTTTTGGAAATATGGCTGATTAAAGTAGTCGCATTGAGATGTGCGGACAGCGATTTGTCAAAGTATGACATGAAAAATAAAAATAAATACGGAATTGTGGATACATGACGTACACATAGGGTGATAGAATAGGACCAGAACTATAGGATTATACCACTCAGGTTATCGTCAAAACTTAGGTTTTGGAAATACGGGTGATTAAAATAGTCGCTTTGGATGTGTTGACAGCGATCCGCCTAAGTTTGACATGAAATATAAAATAAATACGGAAGTGTGCCAACATGACGTACACATAGAATGATAGAATAGGTGCAGAACTTTAGTACTGTACCACCCAAGTTACCTTAAAAACTTAGGTTTTGGAGATATGGGTGATTAAATAAGTCGCTATGCGATGTGCGGACAACGATTTGTCTAAGTATGACATGAAATATAATAATAAATACGGAGGTGTGCCAACATTACGTACACGTAGGGTGATAGAATAGGACCAGAACTTCTGTATTATACCACCCAAGTTACCGTAAAAACTTAGGTTTTGGAAATATGGCTGATTAAAGTAGTCGCATTGAGATGTGCGGACAGCGATTTGTCAAAGTATGACATGAAAAATAAAATAAATACGGAAGTGTGCCAACATGACGTACACATAGGATGATAGAATAGGTGCAGAACTTTAGTACTGTACCACCCAAGTTACCTTAAAAACTTAGGTTTTGGAGATATGGGTGATTAAATAAGTCGCTATGCGATGTGCGGACAACGATTTGTCTAAGTATGACATGAAATATAATAATAAATACGGAGGTGTGCCAACATTACGTACACGTAGGGTGATAGAATAGGACCAGAACTTCTGTATTATACCACCCAAGTTACCGTAAAAACTTAGGTTTTGGAAATATGGCTGATTAAAGTAGTCGCATTGAGATGTGCGGACAACGATTTGTCTAAGTTTGACATGAAATATAAAAATAAATACGGAATTGTGGATACATGACGTACACATAGGGTGATAGAATAGGACCAGAACTTCTGTATTATACCACCCAAGTTACCGTAAAAACTTAGGTTTTGGAAATATGGCTGATTAAAGTAGTCGCATTGAGATGTGCGGACAGCGATTTGTCAAAGTATGACATGAAAAATGAAATAAATACGGAAGTGTGCCAACATGACGTACACATAGGATGATAGAATAGGTCCTGAAATTTAGTATTGTACCACCCAAGTTACCGTAAAAACTTAGGTTTTGGAAATATGGGTGATTAAATTAGTCGCTATGCGATGTGCGGACAACGATTTGTCTAAGTTTGACATGAAATATAAAAATAAATACGGAATTGTGGATGCATGACGTACACATAGGGTGATAGAATAGGACCAGAACTTCTGTATTATACCACCCAAGTTACCGTAAAAACTTAGGTTTTGGAAATATGGGTGATTAAATTAGTCGCTATGCGATGTGCGGACAACGATTTGTCTAAGTTTAACATGAAATATAAAAATAAATACTGAATTGTGGATACATGACGTACACGTAGGATGAAAGAATAGGACCAGAACTTTAGTACTATACCACCCAAGTTACCTTAAAAACTTAGGTTTTGGAAATATGGGTGATTAAATTAGTCGCTATGCGATGTGCGGACAACGATTTGTCTAAGTATGACATGAAATATAATAATAAATACGGAGGTGTGCCAACATTACGTACACGTAGGGTGATAGAATAGGACCAGAACTTCTGTATTATACCACCCAAGTTACCGTAAAAACTTAGGTTTTGGAAATATGGCTGATTAAAGTAGTCGCATTGAGATGTGCGGACAGCGATTTGTCAAAGTATGACATGAAAAATAAAATAAATACGGAAGTGTGCCAACATGACGTACACATAGGATGATAGAATAGGTGCAGAACTTTAGTACTGTACCACCCAAGTTACCTTAAAAACGTAGGTTTTGGAGATATGGGTGATTAAATAAGTCGCTATGCGATGTGCGGACAACGATTTGTCTAAGTTTGACATGAAATATAAAATAAATACGGAATTGTGGATACATGACGTACACATAGGGTGATAGAATAGGACCAGAACTTCTGTATTATACCACCCAAGTTACCGTAAAAACTTAGGTTTTGGAAATATGGCTGATTAAAGTAGTCGCATTGAGATGTGCGGAAGGCGATTTGTCAAAGTTTGACATAAAATATAAAATAAATACGGCAGTGTGTCAGCATGACGTACACGTAGGATGAACGAATAGGACCAGAACTTTAGTACTATACCACCCAAGTTACCTTAAAAACTTAGGTTTTGGAAATATGGGTGATTAAATTAGTCGCTATGCGATGTGCGGACAACGATTTGTCTAAGTATGACATGAAATATAATAATAAATACGGAGGTTTGCCAACATTACGTACACGTAGGGTGATAGAATAGGACCAGAACTTCTGTATTATACCACCCAAGTTACCGTAACAATTGGATATATGGGTGATTAAATTAGTCGCTATGCGATGTGCGGACAACGATTTGACTAAGTTTGACATGAAATATAAAAATAAATACGGAATTGTGGATACATGACGTACACATAGGGTGATAGAATAGGACCAGAACTATAGTATTATACCACTCAGGTTATCGTCAAAACTTAGGTTTTGGAAATACGGGTGATTAAAATAGTCGCTTTGGATGTGTTGACAGCGATCCGCCTAAGTTTGACATGAAATATAAAATAAATACGGAAGTGTGCCAACATGACGTACACATAGGATGATAGAATAGGTGCAGAACTTTAGTACTGTACCACCCAAGTTACCTTAAAAACGTAGGTTTTGGAGATATGGGTGATTAAATAAGTCGCTATGCGATGTGCGGACAACGATTTGTCTAAGTTTGACATGAAATATAAAAATAAATACGGAATTGTGGATACATGACGTACACATAGGGTGATAGAATAGGACCAGAACTTCTGTATTATACCACCCAAGTTACCGTAAAAACGTAGGTTTTGGAAATATGGCTGATTAAAGTAGTCGCATTGAGATGTGCGGACAGCGATTTGTCAAAGTATGACATGAAAAATAAAAATAAATACGGAATTGTGGATACATGACGTACACATAGGGTGATAGAATAGGACCAGCACTTCTGTATTATACCACCCAAGTTACCGTAAAAACTTAGGTTTTGGAAATATGGGTGATTAAATTAGTCGCTATGCGATGTGCGGACAACGATTTGTCGAAGTTTGACATGAAATATAAAAATAAATACGGAGGTGTGCCAACATTACGTACACGTAGGATGAAAGAATAGGACCAGAACTTTAGTACTATACCACCCAAGTTACCTTTTAGGTTTTGGAAATATGGGTGATTAAATTAGTCGCTATGCGATGTGCGGACAACGATTTGTCTAAGTTTGACATGAAATATAAAAATAAATACGGAATTGTGGATACATGACGTACACATAGGGTAATAGAATAGGACCAGAACTTCTGTATTATACCACCCAAGTTACCGTAAAAACTTAGGTTTTGGAAATATGGCTGATTAAAGTAGTCGCATTGAGATGTGCGGACAGCGATTTGTCAAAGTATGACATGAAAAATAAAATAAATACGGAAGTGTGCCAACATGACGTACACATAGGATGATAGAATAGGTGCAGAACTTTAGTACTGTACCACCCAAGTTACCTTAAAAACGTAGGTTTTGGAGATATGGGTGATTAAATTAGTCGCTATGCGATGTGCGGACAACGATTTGTCTAAGTTTGACATGAAATATAAAAATAAATACGGAATTTTGGATACATGACGTACACATAGGGTGATAGAATAGGACCAGAACTATAGTATTATACCACTCAGGTTATCGTCAAAACTTAGGTTTTAGAAATACGGGTGATTAAAATTGTCGCTTTGGATGTGTGGACAGCGATCCGCCTAAGTTTGACATGAAATATAAAATAAATACGGAAGTGTGCCAACATGACGTACACTTAGGATGATAGAATAGGTGCAGAACTTTAGTACTGTACCACCCAAGTTACCTTAAAAACTTAGGTTTTGGAGGTATGGGTGATTAAATAAGTCGCTATGCGATGTGCGGACAACGATTTGTGTAAGTTTGACATGAAATATAAAAATAAATACGGAATTGTGGATACATTACGTACACATAGGGTGATAGAATAGGACCAGAACTTCTGTATTATACCACCCAAGTTACCGTAAATACTTAGGTTTTGGAAATATGGCTGATTAAAGTAGTCGCATTGAGATGTGCGGACAGCGATTTGTCAAAGTATGACATGAAAAATAAAATAAATATGGAAGTGTGCCAACATGACGTACACATTGGATGAAAGAATAGGACCAGAACTTTACTACTATATTACCCAAGTTACCTTAAAAAGTTAGGTTTTGGAAATATGGGTGATTAAATTAGTCGCTATGCGATGTGCGGACAACGATTTGTCTAAGTATGAAATGAAATACAATAATAAATACGGAGGTGTGCCAACATTACGTACACGTAGGGTGATAGAATAGGACCAGAACTTCTGTATTATACCACCCAAGTTACCGTAAAAACTTAGGTTTTGGAAATATGGCTGATTAAAGTAGTCGCATTGAGATGTGCGGACAGCGATTTGTCAAAGTATGACATGAAAAATGAAATAAATACGGAAGTGTGCCAACATGACGTACACATAGGATGATAGAATAGGTCCTGAAATTTAGTATTATACCACCCAAGTTACCGTAAAAACTTAGGTTTTGGAAATATGGGTGATTAAATTAGTCGCTATGCGATGTGCGGACAACGATTTGTCTAAGTTTGACATGAAATATAAAAATAAATACGGAATTGTGGATACATGACGTACACATAGGGTGATAGAATAGGACCAGAACTTCTGTATTATACCACCCAAGTTACCGTAAAAACTTAGGTTTTGGAAATATGGCTGATTAAAGTAGTCGCATTGATATGTGCGGACAGCGATTTGTCAAAGTATGACATGAAAAATAAAATAAATACGGAAGTGTGCCAACATGACGTACACATTGGATGAAAGAATAGGACCAGAACTTTAGTACTATACCACCCAAGTTACCGTAAAAACTTAGGTTTTGGAAATATGGCTGATTAAAGTAGTCGCATTGAGATGTGCGGACAGCGATTTGTCAAAGTATGACATGAAAAATAAAAATAAATACGGAATTGTGGATACATGATGTACACATAGGGTGATAGAATAGGACCAGCACTTCTGTATTATACCACCCAAGTTACCGTAAAAACTTAGGTTTTGGAAATATGGGTGATTAAATTAGTCGCTATGCGATGTGCGGACAACGATTTGTCGAAGTTTGACATGAAATATAAAAATAAATACGGAGGTGTGCCAACATTACGTACACGTAGGATGAAAGAATAGGACCAGAACTTAAGTACTATACCACCCAAGTTACCTTTTAGGTTTTGGAAATACGGGTGATTAAATTAGTCGCTATGCGATGTGCGGACAACGATTTGTCTAAGTTTGACATGAAATATAAAAATAAATACGGAATTGTGGATACATGACGTACACATAGGGTGATAGAATAGGACCAGAACTTCTGTATTATACCACCCAAGTTACCGTAAAAACTTAGGTTTTGGAAATATGGCTGATTAAAGTAGTCGCATTGAGATGTGCGGACAGCGATTTGTCAAAGTATGACATGAAAAATAAAATAAATACGGAAGTGTGCCAACATGACGTACACATAGGATGATAGAATAGGTCCTGAAATTTAGTATTATACGACCCAAGTTACCTTAAAAACTTAGGTTTTGGAAATATGGGTGATTAAATTAGTCGCTATGCGATGTGCGGACAACGATTTGTCTAAGTTTGACATGAAATATAAAAATAAATACGGAATTGTGGATACATGACGTACACATAGGTCGATAGAATAGGACCAGAACTTCTGTATTATACCACCCAAGTTACCGTAAATACTTAGGTTTTGGAAATATGGCTGATTAAAGTAGTCGCATTGAGATGTGCGGACAGCGATTTGTCAAAGTATGACATGAAAAATAAAATAAATATGGAAGTGTGCCAACATGACGTACACATTGGATGAAAGAATAGGACCAGAACTTTAGTACTATACCACCCAAGTTACCTTAAAAAGTTAGGTTTTGGAAATATGGGTGATTAAATTAGTCGCTATGCGATGTGCGGACAACGATTTGTCTAAGTATGACATGAAATATAATAATAAATACGGAGGTGTGCCAACATTACGTACACGTAGGGTGATAGAATAGGACCAGAACTTCTGTATTATACCACCCAAGTTACCGTAAAAACTTAGGTTTTGGAAATATGGCTGATTAAAGTAGTCGCATTGAGATGTGCGGATAGCGATTTGTCAAAGTATGACATGAAAAATGAAATAAATACGGAAGTGTGCCAACATGACGTACACATAGGATGATAGAATAGGTCCTGAAATTTAGTATTATACCACCCAAGTTACCTTAAAAACTTAGGTTTTGGAAATATGGGTGATTAAATTAGTCGCTATGCGATGTGCGGACAACGATTTGTCTAAGTTTGACATGAAATATAAAAATAAATACGGAATTGTGGATACATGACGTACACATAGGGTGATAGAATAGGACCAGAACTTCTGTATTATACCACCCAAGTTACCGTAAAAACTTAGGTTTTGGAAATATGGCTGATTAAAGTAGTCGCATTGATATGTGCGGACAGCGATTTGTCAAAGTATGACATGAAAAATAAAATAAATACGGAAGTGTGCCAACATGACGTACACATTGGATGAAAGAATAGGACCAGAACTTTAGTACTATACCACCCAAGTTACCGTAAAAACTTAGGTTTTGGAAATATGGCTGATTAAAGTAGTCGCATTGAGATGTGCAGACAGCGATTTGTCAAAGTATGACATGAAAAATAAAAATAAATACGGAATTGTGGATACATGATGTACACATAGGGTGATAGAATAGGACCAGCACTTCTGTATTATACCACCCAAGTTACCGTAAAAACTTAGGTTTTGGAAATATGGGTGATTAAATTAGTCGCTATGCGATGTGCGGACAACGATTTGTCGAAGTTTGACATGAAATATAAAAATAAATACGGAGGTGTGCCAACATTACGTACACGTAGGATGAAAGAATAGGACCAGAACTTAAGTACTATACCACCCAAGTTACCTTTTAGGTTTTGGAAATACGGGTGATTAAATTAGTCGCTATGCGATGTGCGGACAACGATTTGTCTAAGTTTGACATGAAATATAAAAATAAATACGGAATTGTGGATACATGACGTACACATAGGGTGATAGAATAGGACCAGAACTTCTGTATTATACCACCCAAGTTACCGTAAAAACTTAGGTTTTGGAAATATGGCTGATTAAAGTAGTCGCATTGAGATGTGCGGACAGCGATTTGTCAAAGTATGACATGAAAAATAAAATAAATAAGGAAGTGTGCCAACATGACGTACACATAGGATGATAGAATAGGTCCTGAAATTTAGTATTATACGACCCAAGTTACCTTAAAAACTTAGGTTTTGGAAATATGGGTGATTAAATTAGTCGCTATGCGATGTGCGGACAACGATTTGTCTAAGTTTGACATGAAATATAAAAATAAATACGGAATTGTGGATACATGACGTACACATAGGGTGATAGAATAGGACCAGAACTATAGTATTATACCACTCAGGTTATCGTCAAAACTTAGGTTTTGGAAATATGGCTGATTAAAGTAGTCGCATTGAGATGTGCGGACAGCGATTTGTCAAAGTATGACATGAAAAATAAAATAAATATGGAAGTGTGCCAACATGACGTACACATAGGATGAAAGAATAGGACCAGAACTTTAGTACTATACCACCCAAGTTACCTTAAAAAGTTAGGTTTTGGAAATAAGGGTGATTAAATTAGTCGCTATGCGATGTGCGGACAACGATTTGTCTAAGTATGACATGAAATATAATAATAAATACGGAGGTGTGCCAACATTACGTACACGTAGGGTGATAGAATAGGACCAGAACTTCTGTATTATACCACCCAAGTTACCGTAAATACTTAGGTTTTGGAAATATGGCTGTTTAAAGTAGTCGCATTGAGATGTGCGGACAGCGATTTGTCAAAGTATGACATGAAAAATGAAATAAATACGGAAGTGTACCAACATGACGTACACATAGGATGATAGAATAGGTCCTGAAATTTAGTATTATACCACCCAAGTTACCGTAAAAACTTAGGTTTTGGAAATATGGGTGATTAAATTAGTCGCTATGCGATGTGCGGACAACGATTTGTCTAAGTTTGACATGAAATATAAAAATAAATACGGAATTGTGGATACATGACGTACACATAGGGTGATAGAATAGGACCAGAACTTCTGTATTATACCACCCAAGTTACCGTAAAAACTTAGGTTTTGGAAATATGGCTGATTAAAGTAGTCGCATTGAGATGTGCGGACAGCGATTTGTCGAAGTTTGACATGAAATATAAAAATAAATACGGAGGTGTGCCAACATTACGTACACGTAGGATGAAAGAATAGGACCAGAACTTTAGTACTATACCACCCAAGTTACCTTTTAGGTTTTGGAAATACGGGTGATTAAATTAGTCGCTATGCGATGTGCGGACAACGATTTGTCTAAGTTTGACATGAAATATAAAAATAAATACGGAATTGTGGATACATGACGTACACATAGGGTGATAGAATAGGACCAGAACTTCTGTATTATACCACCCAAGTTACCGTAAAAACTTAGGTTTCTGAAATATGGCTGATTAAAGTAGTCGCATTGAGATGTGCGGACAGCGATTTGTCAAAGTAAGACATGAAAAATAAAATAAATACGGAAGTGTGCCAACATGACGTACACATAGGATGATAGAATAGGTCCTGAAATTTAGTATTATACCACCCAAGTTACCTTAAAAACTTAGGTTTTGGAAATATGGGTGATTAAATTAGTCGCTATGCGATGTGCGGACAACGATTTGTCTAAGTTTGACTTGAAATATAAAAATAAATACGGAATTGTGGATACATGATGTACACATAGGGTGATAGAATAGGACCAGCACTTCTGTATTATACCACCCAAGTTACCGTAAAAACTTAGGTTTTGGAAATATGGGTGATTAAATTAGTCGCTATGCGATGTGCGGACAACGATTTGTCGAAGTTTGACATGAAATATAAAAATAAATACGGAGGTGTGCCAACATTACGTACACGTAGGATGAAAGAATAGGACCAGAACTTTAGTACTATACCACCCAAGTTACCTTTTAGGTTTTGGAAATACGGGTGATTAAATTAGTCGCTATGCGATGTGCGGACAACGATTTGTCTAAGTAGGACATGAAATATAATAATAAATACGGAGGTGTGCCAACATTACGTACACGTAGGGTGATAGAATAGGACCAGAACTTCTGTATTATACCACCCAAGTTACCGTAAAAACTTAGGTTTTGGAAATATGGCTGATTAAAGTAGTCGCATTGAGATGTGCGGACAGCGATTTGTCAAAGTATGACATGAAAAATAAAATAAATACGGAAGTGTGCCAACATGACGTACACATAGGATGATAGAATAGGTCCTGAAATTTAGTATTATACCACCCAAGTTACCTTAAAAACTTAGGTTTTGGAAATATGGGTGATTAAATTAGTCGCTATGCGATGTGCGGACAACGATTTGTCTAAGTTTAACATGAAATATAAAAATAAATACGGAGGTGTGCCAACATTACGTACACGTAGGGTGATAGAATAGGACCAGAACTTCTGTATTATACCACCCAAGTTACCGTAAAAACTTAGGTTTTGGAAATATGGCTGATTAAAGTAGTCGCATTGAGATGTGCGGACAGAGACTTGTCGAAGTTTGACACGAAATATAAAAAAAATACGGAGGTGTGCCAACATGACGTACACATAGGATGATAGAATAGGACCAGAACTTCTGTATTATACCACCCAAGTTACCGTAAAAACTTAGGTTTTGGAAATATGGGTGATTAAATTAGTCGCTATGCGATGTGCGGACAACGATTTGTCTAAGTATGACATGAAATGTAATAATATATACGGAGGTTAGCCAACATTACGTACACGTAGGGTGATAGAATAGGACCAGAAATTTAGTATTATACCACCCAAGTTACCTTAAAAACTTAGGTTTTGGAAATATGGGTGATTAAATTAGTCGCTATGCGATGTGCGGACAACGATTTGTCTAATTTTGACATGAAATATAAAAATAAATACGGAATTGTGGATACATGACGTACACATAGGGTGATAGAATAGGACCAGAACCTCTGTATTATACCACCCAAGTTACCGTAAAAACTTAGGTTTTGGAAATATGGGTGATTAAATTATTTGCTATGCGATGTGCGGACAACGATTTGTCTAAGTATGACATGAAATATAATAATAAATACGGAGGTGTGCCATCATTACGTACACTTAGGGTGATAGAATAGTACCAGAACTTCTGTATTATACCACCCAAGTTACCGTAAAAACTTAGGTTTTGGAAATATGGCTGATTAAAGTAGTCGCATTGAAATGTGCGGACAGCGATTTGTCAAAGTATGACATGAAAAATAAAATAAATACGGAAGTGTGCCAACGTGACGTACACATAGGATGATAGAATAGGACCAGAACTTCTGTATTATACCACCCAAGTTACCGTAAAAACTTAGGTTTTGGAAATATGGGTGATAAAATTAGTCGCTATGCGATGTGCGGACAACGATTTGTCTAAGTATGACATGAAATATAATAATAAATATGGAGGTGTGCCAACATTACGTACACGTAGGGTGATAGAATAGGACCAGAACTTCTGTATTATACCACCCAAGTTACCGTAAAAACTTAGGTTTTGGAAATACGGGTGATTAAAATAGTCGCTTTGGATGTGTGGACAGTGATCCACCTAAGTTTGACATAAAATATAAAATAAATACGGCAGTGTGTCAGCATGACGTACACGTAGGGTGATGAAATAGGACCAGAACTTCTGTATTATACCACCCAAGTTACCGTAAAAACTTAGGTTTTGGAAATATGGCTGATTAAAGTAGTCGCATTGAGATGTGCGGACAGAGATTTGTCGAAGTTTGACACGAAATATAAAAAAAATACGCAGGTGTGCCAACATGACGTACACATAGGATGATAGAATAGGTCCTGAAATTTAGTATTATACCACCCAAGTTACCTTAAAAACTTAGGTTTTCGAAATACGGGTGATTAAATTAGTCCCTATGCGATGTGCGGACAACGATTTGTCTAAGTTTGACACGAAATATAAAAAAAATACGGAGGTGTGCCAACATGACGTACATATAGGATGTTAGAATAGGACCAGAACTTCTGTATTATACCACCCAAGTTACCGTAAAAACTTAGGTTTTGGAAATATGGGTGATTAAATTAGTCGCTATGCGATGTGCGGACAACAATTTGTCTAAGTATAACATGAAATATAATAATATATACGGAGTTGTGCCAACATTACGTACACGTAGGGTGATAGAATAGGACCAGAAATTTAGTATTATACCACCCAAGTTACCTTAAAAACTTAGGTTTTGGAAATATGGGCGATTAAATTAGTCGCTATGCGATGTGCGGACAACGATTTGTCTAAGTTTGACATGAAATATAAAAATAAATACGGAATTGTGGATACATGACGTACACATAGGGTGATAGAATAGGACCAGAACTTCTGTATTATACCACCCAAGTTACCGTTAAAACTTAGGTTTTGGAAATATGGCTGATTAAAGTAGTCGCATTGAGATGTGCGGACAGAGATTTGTCAAAATTTGACACGAAATATAAAAAAAATACGGAGGTGTGCTAACATGACGTACACATAGGATGATAGATAAGGTCCAGAACTTTAGTACTATACCACCCAAGTTACCGTAAAAACTTAGGTTTTGGAAATATGGCTGATTAAAGTAGTCGCATTGAGATGTGCGGACAGCGATTTGTCTAAGTTTGACATGAAATATAAAAATAAATACGGAATTGTGGATATATGACGTACACATAGGGTGATAGAATAGGACCAGAACTTCTGTATTATACCACCCAATTTACCGTAAAAACTTAGGTTTTGGAAATATGGGTGATTAAATTAGTCGCTATGCGATGAGCGGACAACTATTTGTCGAAGTTTGACACGAAATATAAAAAAAATACGGAGGTGTGCCAACATGACGTACACATAGGATGATAGAATAGGTCCAGTACTTTAGTACTATACCACCCAAGTTACCGTAAAAACTTAGGTTTTGGAAATATGGCTGATTAAAGTAGTCGCATTGAGATGTGCGGACAGCGATTTGTCAAAGTATGACATGAAAAATAAAATAAATACGGAAGTGTGCCAACATGACGTACACATAGGATGATAGAATAGGTCCTGAAATTTAGTATTATACCACCCAAGTTACCTTAAAAACTTAGGTTTTGGAAATATGGGTGATTAAATTAGTCGCTATGCGATGTGCGGACAACGATTTGTCTAAGTTTGACATGAAATATAAAAATAAATACGGAATTGTGGATACATGACGTACACATAGGGTGATAGAATAGGACCAGAACTTCTGTATTATACCACCCAAGTTACCGTAAAAACTTAGGTTTTGGAAATATGGCTGATTAAAGTAGTCGCATTGAGATGTGCGGACAGCGATTTGTCAAAGTATGACATGAAAAATAAAATAAATACGGAAGTGTGCCAACATGACGTACACATAGGATGATAGAATAGGTCCTTAAATTTAGTTATATACCACCCAAGTTACCTTAAAAACTTAGGTTTTGGAAATATGGTTGATTAAATTAGTCGCTATGCGATGTGCGGACAACGATTTGTCTAAGTTTGACATAAAATATAAAAATAAATACGGAGGTGTGCCAACATTACGTACTGGTAGGGTGATAGAATAGGACCAGAACTTCTGTATTATACCACCCAAGTTACCGTAAAAACTTAGGTTTTGGAAATATGGCTGATTAAAGTAGTCGCATTGAGATGTGCTGACAGAGATTTGTCGAAGTTTGACATGAAATATAAAAATAAATACGGAATTGTGGATACATGACGTACACATAGGGTGATAGAATAGGACCAGAACTTCTGTATTATACCACCCAAGTTACCGTAAAAACTTAGGTTTTGGAAATATGGGTGATTAAATTAGTCGCTATGCGATGTGCGGACAACGATTTGTCGAAGTGTGACACGAAATATAAAAAAAATACGGAGGTGTGCCAACATGACGTACACATAGGATGATAGAATAGGTCCAGAACTTTAGTACTATACCCCCAAGTTACCGTAAAAACTTAGGTTTTGGAAATATGGGTGATTAAAGTAGTCGCATTGAGATGTGCGGACAGCGATTTGTCTAAGTTTGACATGAAATATAAAAATAAATACGGAGGTGTGCCAACATTACGTACACGTAGGATGAAAGAATAGGACCAGAACTTTAGTACTATACCACCCAAGATACCGTAAAAACTTAGGTTTTGGAAATATGGCTGATTAAAGTAGTCGCATTGAGATGTGCGGACAGAGATTTGTCGAAGTTTGACACGAAATATAAAAAAAATACGGAGGTGTGCCAACATGACGTACACATAGGATGATAGAATAGGACCAGAACTTCTGTATTATACCACCCAAGTTACCGTAAAAACTTAGGTTTTGGAAATATGGGTGATTAAATTAGTCGCTATGCGATGTGCGGACAACGATTTGTCTAAGTTTGACATGAAATATAAAAATAAATACGGAATTGTGGATACATGACGTACACATAGGGTGATAGAATAGGACCAGAACTTCTGTATTATACCACCCAAGTTACCGTAAAAACTTAGGTTTTGGAAATATGGGTGATTAAAGTAGTCGCATTGAGATGTGCGGACAGAGATTTGTCGAAGTGTGACACGAAATATAAAAAAAATACGGAGGTGTGCCAACATGACGTACACATAGGATGATAGAATAGGTCCAGAACTTTAGTACTATACCCCCAAGTTACCGTAAAAACTTAGGTTTTGGAAATATGGGTGATTAAAGTAGTCGCATTGAGATGTGCGGACAGCGATTTGTCTAAGTTTGACATGAAATATAAAAATAAATACGGAGGTGTGCCAACATTACGTACACGTAGGATGAAAGAATAGGACCAGAACTTTAGTACTATACCACCCAAGATACCGTAAAAACTTAGGTTTTGGAAATACGGGTGATTAAAATAGTCGCTTTGGATGTGTGGACAGTGATCCACCTAAGTTTGACATAAAATATAAAAAAATACGGCAGTGTTTCAGCATGACGTACACGTAGGGTGATGAAATAGGACCAGAACTTCTGTATTATACCACCCAAGTTACCGTAAAAACTTAGGTTTTGGAAATATGGCTAATTAAAGTAGTCGCATTGAGATGTGCGGACAGCGATTTGTCAAAGTATGACATGAAAAATAAAATAAATACGGAAGTGTGCCAACATGACTCACACATAGGATGATAGAATAGGTCCTGAAATTTAGTATTATACCACCCAAGTTACCTTAAAAACTTAGGTTTTGGAAATATGGGTGATTAAATTAGTCGCTATGCGATGTGCGGACAACGATTTGTCTAAGTTTGACATGAAATATAAAAATAAATACGGAGTTGTGCCAACATTACGTACACGTAGGGTGATAGAATAGGACCAGAACTTCTGTATTATACCACCCAAGTTACCGTAAAAACTTAGGTTTTGGAAATATGGCTGATTAAAGTAGTCTTATTGAGATGTGCGGACAGAGATTTGTCGAAGTTTGACACGAAATATAAAAAAAATACGGAGGTGTGCCAACATGACGTACACATAGGATGATAGAATAGGTCCAGAACTTTAGTACTATACCACCCAAGTTCCCGTAAAAACTTAGGTTTTGGAAATATATCTGATTAAAGTAGTCGCATTGAGATGTGCGGACAGCGATTTGTCTAAGTTTGACATGAAATATAAAAATAAATACGGAATTGTGGATATATGACGTACACATAGGGTGATAGAATAGGACCAGAACTTCTGTATTATACCACCCAAGTTACCGTAAAAACTTAGGTTTTGGAAATATGGGTGATTAAATTAGTCGCTATGCGATGAGCGGACAACGATTTGTCGAAGTTTGACACGAAATATAAAAAAATACGGAGGTGTGCCAACATTACGTACACGTAGGATGAAAGAATAGGACCAGAACTTTAGTACTATCCCACCCAAGTTACCTTAAAAATTTAGGTTTTGGAAATACGGGTGATTAAAATAGTCGCTTTGGATGTGTGGACAGTGATCCACCTAAGTTTGACATAAAATATAAAATAAATACGGCAGTGTCAGCATGACGTACACGTAGGGTGATGAAATAGGACCAGAACTTCTGTATTATACCACCCAAGTTACCGTAAAAACTTAGGTTTTGGAAATATGGCTGATTAAAGTAGTCGCATTGAGATGTGCGGACAGCGATTTGTCAAAGTATGACACGAAAAATAAAATAAATACGGAAGTGTGCCAACATGACGTACACATAGGATGAAAGAATAGGACCAGAACTTTAGTACTATACCAACCAAGTTACCGTAAAAACTTAGGTTTTGGAAATACGGGTGATTAAAATAGTCGCTTTGGATGTGTGGACAGTGATCCACCTAAGTTTGACATAAAATATAAAATAAATACGGCAGTGTGTCAGCATGACGTACACGTAGGGTGATGAAATAGGACCAGAACTTCTGTATTATACCACCCAAGTTACCGTAAAAACTTAGGTTTTGGAAATATGGCTGATTAAAGTAGTCGCATTGAGATGTGCGGACAGCGATTTGTCAAAGTATGACATGAAAAATAAAATAAATACGGAAGTGTGCCAACATGACGTACACATAGGATGATAGAATAGGTCCTGAAATTTAGTATTATACCACCCAAGTTACCTTAAATCTTAGGTTTTGGAAATATGTGTGATTAAATTAGTCGCTATGCGATGTGCAGACAACGATTTGTCGAAGTTTGACACGAAATATAAAAAAAATACGGAGGTTTGCCAACATGACGTACACATAGGATGATAGAATAGGTCCAGAACTTTAGTACTATACCACCCAAGTTACCTTAAAAACTTAGGTTTTGGAAATACGGGTGATTAAAATAGTCGCTTTGGATGTGTGGACAGTGATCCACCTAAGTTTGACATAAAATATAAAATAAATACGGCAGTGTGTTAGCATGACGTACACGTAGGGTGATGAAATAGGACCAGAACTTCTGTATTATACCACCCAAGTTACCGTAAAAACTTAGGTTTTGGAAATATGGCTGATTAAAGTAGTCGTATTGAGATGTGCGGACAGCGATTTGTCAAAGTATGACATGAAAAATAAAATAAATACGGAAGTGTGCCAACATGACGTACACATAGGAAGAAAGAATAGGACCATAACTTTAGTACTATACCACCCAAGTTACCGTAAAAACTTAGGTTTTGGAAATACGGGTGATTAAAATAGTTGCTTTGGATGTGTGGACAGTGATCCACCTAAGTTTGACATAAAATATAAAATAAATACGGCAGTATGTCAGCATGACGTACAGGTAGGGTGATGAAATAGGACCAGAACGTCTGTATTATACCACCCAAGTTACCGTAAAAACTTAGGTTTTGGAAATATGGCTGATTAAAGTAGTCGCATTGAGATGTGCGGACAGCGATTTGTCAATGTATGACATGAAAAATAAAATAAATACGGAAGTGTGCCAACATGACGTACACATAGGATGATAGAATAGGTCCTGAAATTTAGTATTATACCACCCAAGTTACCTTAAAAACTTAGGTTTTGGAAAAATGGGTGATTAAATTAGTCGCTATGCGATGTGCGGACAACGATTTGTCTAAGTTTGACATGAAATATAAAAATAAATACGGAATTGTGGATACATGACGTACACATAGGGTGATAGAATAGGACCAGAACTTCTGTATTATACCACCCAAGTTACCGTAAAAACTTAGGTTTTGGAAATATGGCTGATTAAATTAGTCGCATTGAGATGTGCGGACAGCGATTTGTCAAAGTATGACATGAAAAATAAAATAAATACGGAAGTGTGCCAACATGACGTACACATAGGATGATAGAATAGGTCCTGAAAATTAGTATTATACCACCCAAGTTACCTTAAAAACTTAGGTTTTGGAAATATGTGTGATTAAATTAGTCGCTATGCGATGTGCGGACAACGATTTATCGAAGTTTGACACGAAATATAAAAAAATACGGAGGTGTGTCAGCATGACGTACACGTAGGATGAAAGAATAGGACCAGAACTTTAGTACTATACCACCCAAGTTACCTTAAAAACTTAGGTTTTGGAAATATGGGTGATTAAATTAGTCGCTATGCGTAGGCGGACAACGATTTGTCTAAGTTTGACATGAAATATAAAAATGAATACGGAATTGTGGATACATGACGTACACATAGGGTGATAGAATAGGACCAGAACTTCTTATTATACCACCCAAGTTACCGTAAAAACCTAGGTTTTGGAATTATGGCTGATTAAAGTAGTCGCATTGAGATTTCGGACAGCGATTTGTCAAAGTATGACATGAAAAATAAAATAAATACGGAAGTGTGCCAACATGACGTACACATAGGATGATAGAATAGGTCCTGAAATTTAGTATTATACCACCCAAGTTACCGTAAAAACTTAGGTTTTGGAAATATGGCTGATTAAAGTAGTCGCATTGAGATGTGCGGACAGCGATTTGTCTAAGTTTGACATGAAATATAAAAATAAATACGGAATTGTGGATACATGACGTACACATAGGGTGATAGAATAGGACCAGAACTTCTGTATTATACCACCCAAGTTACCGTAAAAACTTAGGTTTTGGAAATATGGGTGATTAAATTAGTCGCTATGCGATGTGCGGACGATTTGTCGAAGTTCGACACGAAATATAAAAAAAATACGGAGGTTTGCCAACATGACGTAAACATAGGATGATAGAATAGGTCCAGAACTTTAGTACTATACCACCCAAATTACCTTAAAAACTTAGGTTTTGGAAATACGGGTGATTAAAATAGTCGCTTTGGATGTGTGGACAGTGATCCACCTAAGTTTGACATAAAATATAAAATAAATACGGCAGTGTGTCAGCATGACGTACACGTAGGGTGATGAAATAGGACCAGAACTTCTGTATTATACCACCCTAGTTACCGTAAAAACTTAGGTTTTGGAAATATGGCTGATTAAAGTAGTCGTATTGAGATGTGCGGACAGCGATTTGTCAAAGTATGACATGAAAAATAAAATAAATACGGAAGTGTGCCAACATGACGTACACATAGGAAGAAAGAATAGGACCATAACTTTAGTACTATACCACCCAAAGTACCGTAAAAACTTAGGTTTTGGAAATACGGGTGATTAAAATAGTCGCTTTGGATGTGTGGACAGTGATCCACCTAAGTTTGACATAAAATATAAAATAAATACGGCAGTGTGTCAGCATGACGTACACGTAGGGTGATGAAATAGGACCAGAACGTCTGTATTATACCACCCAAGTTACCGTAAAAACTTAGGTTTTGGAAATATGGCTGATTAAAGTAGTCGCATTGAGATGTGCGGACAGCGATTTGTCAATGTATGACATGAAAAATAAAATAAATACGGAAGTGTGCCAACATGACGTACACATAGGATGATAGAATAGGTCCTGAAATTTAGTATTATACCACCCAAGTTACCTTAAAAACTTAGGTTTTGGAAAAATGGGTGATTAAATTAGTCGCTATGCGATGTGCGGACAACGATTTGTCTAAGTTTGACATGAAATATAAAAATAAATACGGAATTGTGGATACATGACGTACACATAGGGTGATAGAATAGGACCAGAACTTCTGTATTATACCACCCAAGTTACCGTAAAAACTTAGGTTTTGGAAATATGGCTGATTAAATTAGTCGCATTGAGATTTGCGGACAGCGATTTGTCAAAGTATGACATGAAAAATAAAATAAATACGGAAGTGTGCCAACATGACGTACACATAGGATGATAGAATAGGTCCTGAAAATTAGTATTATACCACCCAAGTTACCTTAAAAACTTAGGTTTTGGAAATATGTGTGATTAAATTAGTCGCTATGCGATGTGCGGACAACGATTTATCGAAGTTTGACACGAAATATAAAAAAAATACGGAGGTGTGTCAGCATGACGTACACGTAGGATGAAAGAATAGGACCAGAACTTTAGTACTATACCACCCAAGTTACCTTAAAAACTTAGGTTTTGGAAATATGGGTGATTAAATTAGTCGCTATGCGTAGGCGGACAACGATTTGTCTAAGTTTGACATGAAATATAAAAATGAATACGGAATTGTGGATACATGACGTACACATAGGGTGATAGAATAGGACCAGAACTTCTGTATTATACCACCCAAGTTACCGTAAAAACTTAGGTTTTGGAAATGTGGGTGATTAAATTAGTCGCTATGCGATGTGTGGACAGCGATCCACCTAAGTTTGACATAAAATATAAAATAAATACGGCAGTGTGTCAGCATGACGTACACGTAGGATGAAAGAATAGGACCAGAACTTTAGTACTATACCACCCAAGTTACCTTAAAAACTTAGGTTTTGGAAATATGGGTGATTAAATTAGTCGCTATGCGATGTGCGGACAACGATTTGTCTAAGTATGACATGAAATATAATAATAAATACGGAGGTGTGCCAACATTACGTACACGTAGGGTGATAGAATAGGACCAGAACCTCTGTATTATACCACCCAAGTTACCGTAAAAACTTAGGTTTTGGAAATATGGCGGATTAAAGTAGTCGCATTGAGATGTGCGGACAGAGATTTGTCGAAGTTTGACACGAAATATAAAAAAAATACGGAGGTGTGCCAACATGACGTACACATAGGATGATATAATAGGTCCAGAACTTTAGTACTATACCACCTAAGTTACCGTAAAAACTTAGGTTTTGGAAATATGGCTGATTAAAGTAGTCGCATTGAGATGTGCGGACAGCGATTTGTCTAAGTTTGACATGAAATATAAAAATAAATACGGAATTGTGGATATATGACGTACACATAGGGTGATAGAATAGGACCAGAACTTCTGTATTATATCACCCAAGTTACCGTAAAAACTTAGGTTTTGGAAATATGGGTGATTAAATTAGTCGCTATGCGATGAGCGGACAACGATTTGTCGAAGTTTGACACGAAATATAAAAAAATACGGAGGTGTGCCAACATTACGTACACGTAGGATGAAAGAATAGGACCAGAACTTTAGTACTATACCACCCATGTTACCTTAAAAACTTAGGTTTTGGAAATACGGGTGATTAAAGTAGTCGCATTGAGATGTGCGGACAGCGATTTGTCAAAGTATGACATGAAAAATAAAATAAATACGGAAGTGTGCCAACATGACGTACACATAGGATGAAAGAATAGGACCAGAACTTTAGTACTATACCAACCAAGTTACCGTAAAAACTTAGGTTTTGGAAATATGGGTGATTAAAATAGTCGCTTTGGATGTGTGGACAGTCATCCACCTAAGTTTGACATAAAATATAAAATAAATACGGCAGTGTGTCAGCATGACGTACACATAGGATGAAAGAATAGGACCAGAACTTTAGTACTATACCAACCAAGTTACCGTAAAAACTTAGGTTTTGGAAATATGGGTGATTAAATTAGTCGCTATGCGATGTGCGGACAACGATTTGTCTACGTTTGACATGAAATATAAAAATAAATACGGAGGTGTGCCAACATTACGTACACGTAGGATGAAAGAATAGGACCAGAACTTTAGTACTATACCACCCAAGTTACCTTAAAAACTTAGGTTTTGGAAATATGGGTGATTAAATTAGTCGCTATGCGATGTAAGGACAACGATTTGTCTAAGTATGACATGAAATATAATAATAAATACGGAGGTGTGCCAACATTACGTACACGTAGGGTGATAGAATAGGACCAGAACTTCTGTATTATACCACCCAAGTTACCGTAAAAACTTAGGTTTTGGAAATATGGCTGATTAAAGTAGTCGCATTGAGATGTGCGGACAGAGATTTGTCGAAGTTTGACACGAAATATAAAAAAAATACGGAGGTGTGCCAACATGACGTACACATAGGATGATAGAATAGGTCCAGAACTTTAGTACTATACCACCCAAGTTACCGTAAAAACTTAGGTTTTGGAAATATGGCTGATTAAAGTAGTCGCATTGAGATGTGCGGACAGCGATTTGTCTAAGTTTGACATGAAATATAAAAATAAATACGGAATTGTTGATACATGACGTACACATAGGGTGATAGAATAGGACCAGAACTTCTGTATTATACCACCCAAGTTACCGTAAAAACTTAGGTTTTGGAAATATGGGTGATTAAATTAGTCGCTATGCGATGTGCGGACAACTATTTGTCGAAGTTTGACACGAAATATAAAAAAAATACGGAGGTGTGCCAACATGACGTACACATAGGATGATAGAATAGGTCCAGAACTTTAGTACTATACCACCCAAGTTACCGTAAAAACTTAGGTTTTGGAAATATGGGTGATTAAATTAGTCGCTATGCGATGTGCGGACAACGATTTGTCTAAGTATGACATGAAATATAATAATAAATACGGAGGTGTGCCAACATTACGTACACGTAGGGTGATAGAATAGGACCAGAACTTCTGTATTATACCACCCAAGTTACCGTAAAAACTTAGGTTTTGGAAATATGGCTGATTAAAGTAGTCGCATTGAGATGTGCGGACAGAGATTTGTCGAAGTTTGACACGAAATATAAAAAAAATACGGAGGTGTGCCAACATGACGTACACATAGGATGATGGAATAGGTCCAGAACTTTGAAATATACCACCCAAGTTACCTTAAAATCTTAGGTTTTGGAAAAACGGGTGATTAAAATAGTCGCTTTGGATGTGTGGACAGCGATCCACCTAAGTTTGACATAAAATATAAAATAAATACGGCAGTGTGTCAGCATGACGTACACGTAGGATGAAAGAATAGGACCAGAACTTTAGTACTATACCACCCAAGTTACCTTAAAAACTTAGGTTTTGGAAATATGGGTGATTAAATTAGTCGCTATGCGATGTGCGGACAACGATTTGTCCAAGTATGACATGAAATATAATAATAAATACGGAGGTGTGCCAACATTACGTACACGTAGGGTGATAGAATAGGACCAGAACTTCTGTATTATACCACCCAAGTTACCGTAAAAACTTAGGTTTTGGAAATATGGCGGATTAAAGTAGTCGCATTGAGATGTGCAGACAGAGATTCGTCGAAGTTTGACACGAAATATAAAAAAAATACGGAGGTGTGCCAACATGACGTACACATAGGATGATAGAATAGGTCCAGAACTTCTGTATTATACCACCCAAGTTACCGTAAAAACTTAGGTTTTGGAAATATGGCTGATTAAAGTAGTCGCTATGCGATGTGCGGACAACGATTTGTCTAAGTTTGACATGAAATATAAAAATAAATACGGAATTGTGGATACATGACGTACACATAGGGTGATAGAATAGGACCAGAACTTCTGTATTATACCACCCAAGTTACCGTAAGAACTTAGGTTTTGGAAATATGGGTGATTTAATTAGTCGCTATGCGATGTGCGGACAACGATTTGTCTAAGTTTGACATGAAATATAAAAATAAATCCGGAATTTTTGATACATGACGTACACATTGGGTGATAGAATAGGATTAGAACTATATTATTATACCACTCAGGTTACCGTCAAAACTTAGGTTTTGGAAATACGGGTGATTAAAATAGTCGCTTTGGATGTGTGGACAGTGATCCACCTAAGTTTGACATAAAATATAAAATAAATACGGCAGTGTGTCAGCATGACGTACACGTAGGATGAAAGAATAGGTCCTGAAATTAGTATTATACCACCCAAGTTACCTTAAAAACTTAGGTTTTGGAAATATGGGTGATTAAATTAGTCGCTATGCGATGTGCGGAAAACGATTTGTCTAAGTTTGACATGAAATATAAAAATAAATACGGAATTGTGGATACATGACGTACACATAGGGTGATAGAATAGGACCAGAACTTCTGTATTATACCACCCAAGTTACCGTAAAAACTTAGGTTTTGGAAATATGGGTGATTAAATTAGTCGCTATGCGATGTGCGGACAACGATTTGTCTAAGTTTGACATGAAATATAAAAATAAATACGGAATTTTAAATACATGACGTACACATTGGGTGATAGAATAGGATTAGAACTATATTATTATACCACTCAGGTTACCGTCAAAACTTAGGTTTTGGAAATACGGGTGATTAAAATAGTCGCTTTGGATGTGTGGACAGCGATCCACATAAGTTTGACAAAAAATATAAAATAAATACGGCAGTGTGTCAGCATGACGTACACGTAGGATGAAAGAATAGGACCAGAACTTTAGTACTATACCACCCAAGTTACCTTAAAAACTTAGGTTTTGAAAATATGGCTGATTAAAGTAGTCGCATTGAGATGTGCGGACAGCGATTTGTCAAAGTATGACATGAAAAATAAAATAAATACGGAAGTGTGCCAACATGACGTACACATAGGATGATAGAATAGGTCCAGAACTTTAGTACTATACCACCCAAGTTACCGTAAAAACTTAGGTTTTAGAAATATGGCTGATTAAAGTAGTCGCATTGAGATGTGCGGACAGCGATTTGTCAAATTATGACATGAAAAATAAAATAAATACGGAAGTGTGCCAACATGACGTACACATAGGATGATAGAATAGGTCCTGAAATTTAGTATTATACCACCCAAGTTACCGTAAAAACCTAGGTTTTGGAAATATGGGTGATTAAAGTAGTCGCATTGAGATGTGCGGACAGCGATTTGTCTAAGTTTGACATGAAATATAAAAATAAATACGGAATTGTGGATACATGACGTACACATAGGGTGATAGAATAGGACCAGAACTTCTGTATTATACCACCCAAGTTACCGTAAAAACTTAGGTTTTGGAAATATGGGTGATTAAATTAGTCGCTATGCGATGTGCGGACGATTTGTCGAAGTTTGACACGAAATATAAAAAAAATACGGAGGTGTGCCAACATGACGTACACATAGGATGATTGAATAGGTCCAGAACTTTAGTACTATACCACCCAAGTTACCTTAAAAACTTAGGTTTTGGAAATACGGGTGATTAAAATAGTCGCTTTGGATGTGTGGACAGTGATCCACCTAAGTTTGACATAAAATATAAAATAAATACGGCAGTGTGTCAGCATGACGTACAAGTAGGGTGATGAAATAGGACCAGAAGTTCTGTATTATACCACCCAAGTTACCGTAAAAACTTAGGTTTTGGAAATATGGCTGATTAAAGTAGTCGTATTGAGATGTGCGGACAGCGATTTGTCAAAGTATGACATGAAAAATAAAATAAATACGGAAGTGTGCCAACATGACGTACACATAGGAAGAAAGAATAGGACCATAACTTTAGTACTGTACCACCCAAGTTACCGTAAAAACTTAGGTTTTGGAAATACGGGTGATTAAAATAGTCGCTTTGGATGTGTGGACAGTGATCCACCTAAGTTTGACATAAAATATAAAATAAATACGGCAGTGTGTCAGCATGACGTACACGTAGGATGAAAGAATAGGTCCTGAAATTAGTATTATACCACCCAAGTTACCTTAAAAACTTAGGTTTTGGAAATATGGGTGATTAAATTAGTCGCTATGCGATGTGCGGACAACGATTTGTCTAAGTTTGACATGAAATATAAAAATAAATACGGAATTGTTGATACATGACGTACACATAGGGTGATAGAATAGGACCAGAACTTCTGTATTATACCACCCAAGTTACCGTAAAAACTTAGGTTTTGGAAATATGGGTGATTAAATTAGTCGCTATGCGATGTGCGGACAACGATTTGTCTAAGTTTGACATGAAATATAAAAATAAATACGGAATTTTGGATACATGACGTACACATTGGGTGATAGAATAGGATTAGAACTATATTATTATACCACTCAGGTTACCGTCAAAACTTAGGTTTTGGAAATACGGGTGATTAAAATAGTCGCTTTGGATGTGTGGACAGCGATCCACCTAAGTTTGACAAAAAATATAAAATAAATACGGCAGTGTGTCAGCATGACGTACACGTAGGATGAAAGAATAGGACCAGAACTTTAGTACTATACCACCCAAGTTACCTTAAAAACTTAGGTTTTGGAAATATGGCTGATTAAAGTAGTCGCATTGAGATGTGCGGACAGCGATTTGTCAAAGTATGACATGAAAAATAAAATAAATACGGAAGTGTGCCAACATGACGTACACATAGGATGATAGAATAGGTCCAGAACTTTAGTACTATACCACCCAAGTTACCGTAAAAACTTAGGTTTTAGAAATATGGCTGATTAAAGTAGTCGCATTGAGATGTGCGGACAGCGATATGTCAAATTATGACATGAAAAATAAAATAAATACGGAAGTGTGCCAACATGACGTACACATAGCATGATAGAATAGGTCCTGAAATTTAGTATTATACCACCC